>JAIFHY010000059.1:0-564737 GCA_022264835.1 Melampsora americana | reverse complement strand
CGTCACCGATTCAATAAGTCAAATCAAATATGATCGGGTTCAAAGACCAGGAGTTAGTAATCTATTAGATATCTATGCTGGATTTCGGATTTATCAATTTCAGAACTCATGAATCGATTCGAAGGCAAAATGGCATCTGATTTGAAAACCGAATTAACCGATTTACTTATTCATCATCTTACACCGATCCGAAGTGAGTTTGAAAGACTGAAAGAAGATCGTGGAAGAAGTTGAAAAGGTGTTTAGGTTAGGTGCTTTAAAGGCTACAGTCATTGCTAATCAAACTCTTCAAGAAGTTAAAAGATCAGTTGGCTTGATGTGATGGAAATAGATTGGGAAATGAAGTTGGTCTTGAGTCATTTGATTTGGTTACCTAATAGTTACTTGTCTTTGATATTGGTATTAGATCTCAGATTGAAATCATCAGGTTCTTCACAAATGAAGCATAGATGTTTAGAATGAAGAAGATTTACAAGATCACAGTTTGTTTGTGGAGATCATTTGAGTATGTAGGTAAAAATTGCTAGAGAAAATTAAGAAAATGAAAAGACTGGATTTATAAAAAATGAATTAGCTGAAAAAAAAACCTTGGATTGAGATAAAGAAAAAGCACATCCCACGATCATTTTGATCACCAAGATGATGATTCCATTAAAAATGTGATTCAAGTTAACTTTTAACCGACAAGATCATTGAAGGTGTTCCTTTTACTAAACCTCTCTTTGGAGGATCAGTCATGATCAATTCGTATGAGCCATCCAAAAAAAAATCAACTAGCATGTACACCTTTTTCTTTGTCAATTTTATGGCATATCTCTCCTGGTTAATGAACCTATAGGAAAGTGTATTTTATGTTTTGGAAGTTGAGTGAAGTTAAAATCAATATATGAAAAAAAAAGAAAACAGTTTATCTGTAGAATTTTTTTTTCAAACAAATTCCTATTCATTCTTCCTGAAAAAAATTCTTCAATGGTTTATGTCATCAAATCTTCACCATCAATGTTCAGTGTAATCCTATTAAATTCATTCAACTTACATCTGAATAAACAAGCTTGTATGTTTTATACAAAGGAGTCAAGGATCTAAAACACATCATGCTTTGTATGACCTCATCAAGATATAATCTATAAATAGTTAACTTCAAGCTAAACCCATACGAAACATAAACCATCAGGCTTCCTTCCCTGAGCTCAAACATGCAAAAAAAGAAAAAAAACGTTTTTTCTCAGACTTGAAATCCATTTTTCAAACTGTTTTGTATGATCATCAAGTTGACTAAAAAAAACATAAATGTAATCAATAACTTCAATCAAAGATCAGAGTCATGGTCTAACCTCAATCACAACCTTTAACTCTATAGTCTCTATGGACCAACATCAACTAGGCTTTTTCTAACCTCACACATTTGACACAGAGCTTGATGAGAGATTTAAAGGATGATATATTCTCATATGTGCTCAAAATGGATCATCTCATCTATCATTGGATCATACCACTTATTCTTTTCTTTTGGTTTTTTCAAAAAATCAATTGCTTCATGAACCAAAAAAAAACCCATTGACAAAACTTAAATACATAAAACTTGATATGAAAATGATGTGGAAAATTTTTTTCCCCAACACTTCATTCCTCACAAGGCAAAATAAGATTTTTTGATTTTTTTCCCTTCCTCTTCATTGACGACCTCTATTAGGTCTATTACCACTACTACTATTACCAAAAGAAGGGGGTAAAGAAGAATATTGATGATTATTTGATCTTACCACAGCTGGTATGATAGGTTGAGATCTATACCCATTGGTTGTAGCACCACGTCCAATCGAAACTCCAGGAGGTGGGTTCGGTCGAATCGGTAATCCAACACCTGTACCACCATAACCCGATGATGAAGTATATGAAGTCGGGGTCGTACCTGCATAAGTGGGTGCAGCATATAATCTTGGAGGTTGGCTAAGATATGGTCCAGTTTGATGATGATGATGATGTCCTCTGTTTGGATTCATTTGTCCATTTCCTCGATTCGAATTCATATGTCCGTTCCCTCGATTCCAATTCATTTGTCCGTTTCCCCGATTCGATTGCATTTGTCCATTTCCCCCATAGCCTCCAGAATCATATTGAGCTTGATGTGTAGGAGCTGATGAATAAGAATGAGAAGAACCACGTGAAGAGTAATTCCCACGATGTGGACCACTAGATTGTGCTTGAGCGTTCCGATGATAATTGTATTGAGGATTTTGACCACTACCATTATAATGATATGAATTCTGATGCTGATTCACAAACCCATTCGCAATTCCTGGACCTCCACCATAATCACGCCTTTGTTGATGGAATCCTTCTCCATACCCATGTCCACCACCGCCGCCACCACCACCACCACCACCACCACCAGAGTGAAAGTTCCCACCTCGTCTAGTCATCTCTCGATCATGATTATTCAATATCCGTTTCTCAACTTTGACTCCATTTAACAATACACTTCGATGAGGAACGAGTTGTTCTGGGAAAATGTATTTGGCGAAGATCGATTGATCATTTGATATATCAGGTAAGCCCACCTCTGGTAATGGTGAATGGAAAGTCGATCCTGGAATACAATTTGAATCTGGTAATGCTGATCCAAACACACCATTTGCTGTATCAGGATCTAATCTCATAGGCTAGATTTCATTCTTCGTCAGTTCAGTGAAGACAGATTAACCAAAAAAGGAATTGATTAAAGTATTAACATCTTCACTCACTTCGGTCATGGTCCGTTTACGATACATATTGCAATATTGATCATATTGAGGATGACCCTCACTACAAAATACTACAGGTTCTCCCATCTTGTTTCTAGCTTCATCAGATTCCGTTAATTGATCTTCATAAAGTTTCATACTACCCAACAAACGATCTTGTTCAATAAAAGGTAATAAAGCGATCCCTTGCCATAACATCTTCTTTCCATTCATATCAATCTCAAACTCTTCTGGATAAAAATCTTTAATAGGAGAATCAACTGAGGTCATCAAATCATGATAAGCTTTAGGAATATGTGATCGAGATGCGGCTGGGAAGACTCCCATCAATTGTTCATACGGCTTGAATGGCTGTCCAAGTTTGAATTCAACTTTCATCTCCTTAAGATTGGTGAAATCAGCCGCAAATGGTGAATAATGGTAAGGGTAAAACCATTGCCAAGACTGACAACCTTGGTAGTAGTAGGCAAGAACCCATGCGAGACCTTCGACATAACATTGTACAATTCTTGATGATGAAAGCGAATGCATAAGAGGTGTAGGTGAGTCATGGTCATAGAAGGTGGAGGTAAAAATCAAAACACTTACTTTCGTCTTTCGATCTCATCAGACAATTCGATCCCAAATTTCTGTCGATAATAACGTTCACGATAACCGGGTTCCCATAGTCTAAAGTGTGGTCATCAGTAGATACTCATCACCCAAGAATGTCTCGAGAGATAAGGTGCTCACTTGACCGTGTCATCTTGTTCCACCATATTGTTACCGAGCATTTTCAATGGCGCAGGCTTACTGGGACCACTAGGGAGCGCAACTGAAACGTTTCCCGCGCCTTCATCTTCGTCATCGTCCTCCGAAAGAACAACTTCTTCGGGTATGAGACCTGTCACTAAAGCAGAATCCTCTTCATCAAGACTGTCCGCTTTTCGTTTAGAGCGGCGTACGGGTGATAAAGGATCCGCGTCTAGTGGTGCGGTTTCGGTGTCCATAGGATTTTGCTCTGTGCTCTCAACCATGTCCTCATCAATTTCTCCTTCAGCATCAAGATCTTCGTCGGCATCAGCGGTATCGTCAACCGAATTTGGTTCATGGTCAACGGTTTGAGAGTCAGGAGCCTCGGTCTTCGAGACTTCCAATTGGCCGGTCAATTGAGCTTTTAACATTGCGGCTGCGTCGAGATTGGCAGCTCTGATTGCAAATCGGTTTTTGACCACATCAGCATTACTCATCATCGAGATCGTGGAGTTAGGATCGGATGAATTCAATCCTGGAATGCCAGTTGTGTGTGATGATGATGGTTTAGGTGGTAAGAAGCCAGGACGGTCACCAGGGACATGAGGATTATTTGAAGGAGCTTGGGAAGCAGGGGTCACCTGTACATAAGATCCTGTCGATGGTGGTACAGATCGTCCAGACTGTTCACTTTCAATCTTACGCTTCTTGGTATCTCGATCTTGTCGTTCTTCAGCCTCTCTTCGTTTTCTAAAGATTTCATCTTCACGTCCAGCCAAGCCATCTAAAATGATTTCAGTTCGTTCTAAGTTTAACTTTCCACAATCCGTGAGATATCCTCCCATCTTGGCTAAGTTAGATTTCCAAATCTTCAAGAGTGTGTCGACTGCTCCTTCTCGAATCTCAAGACTTGGTAAATGTGGCAAGAAATCATTCCCAACGAAAAAAATCAAGAGAACCCAATCATCAATGGCTCGTTCGAGATCGAATGGAAATGGCAAGCCGGGTAGGTTGAGTTCGATAGCTAAATATTCTCTCAAAGTCGTGACATCAAGGAAGATGAATGGCTTTCGCTCTACCGGCTTCTGTTTGATGTCAAATTCGTCGGCCTTTTCTTTAGGCTTGCCTTGACATTGACTACTGTGATGGCCTGGTTGCCCACAAGTATAACATCCACGACCTTTCTTCTGATCGGCAAAAACGTCTTCTCTTAAAACCTTGAAATGAGGTTCATGAGTAGCTAAGGAGAGCATGATCAAGTCTGCGTCCAAACCATAGATGACATGAGATGTGTTTGGATCGTAGCTGGAATGAGTCCGTTGCCGTCGTATGAAGTCCATGATCTTGTGTTCTCCTTCACCTGGAACTGATGCATCTGAAAGAATCACTTGTATCTAAAGAGCAACAAGAGTGACATGATATCAGCATTGAAAATCTTTTAGCAGGTATAAAAGTTGATGCGCGAACACAGGGACATTGAAAAGGATCGAAAGAGGAAAATTCAATAGACCTGCTTCCACCCAGGATCAGTGTTCATCTTATGAACAATCCAATACCGTAAACTCTCAGTTAGGAGAGTCATAAAAGGAGTACCAGGAGTGATAGCATTACTATCCCAAGCTTTCTTATCACTTTTGAATTCATCTGAAAGTTCTTTTCCCATCGCTTTCCATTCTTCAATCGCTGCTAATTTAGCTTCTTCCTTCGTTTGAGCTTCTTGTGCTGCTCTGAATCGTCTTGAACGTTGTTGATTCATTTTAGCTCGAGGTGCAACGCCATCTTATCCCGATCGAAGGGTTTGAGGTCAATTGGAAGGTAATTCAAGCATTTGTGAGATGAATAACTTACCAATGGCAATCATCAGTAGTTTACGTGGCCGAACCATATTAACGACTCGTTCGGTGTATTTAAACACTTCGATCATCATCTCTTCTTCTGTCTCTGGAGGTTTTTTACCCTCAGGATGAGTACAAGGATGTACGATACCATTCATATCTAGGTATAGATTGTCTAATGACGCGCATACAAGCAATTCATGATTGGTTCAAATGAGAGGTAATTCAGAAGGGGGTAGAGTAGATGACTAACCAAATTCGACCCCATTCGGATTTCTCTTGCTCATATCAAGTGGTGATTCTTCATATCCTGTTATGATTTTTTCAATCAAGTTTAATATACATCATCTTCAGCTTGATAGATCCAAGAGAATAAGTCAAAAGAGTTCAAAATTGACTCGCAGTTAGAAGAACAGACCTCCTTCGACTTCAGTCCTGATGGGTACATCTTCAATCACTTGTTCTACAATTTTAGGATATTTTTTAGATAACCATCTGTAAGATTAAGTTGAATCAGTTGAAGGTCTTGACTTGAATTTTATGATGATGATGATCGAAGTGAATCCTAACCTGAAAAGGGCTGGTACACCCATTCTGTTGAGAATAGGATGAAGGTAGTTAAATGGAGTCAAAGTGGATATTTTTTCGTTTCATCTGGGTGTCTCAGAGATACATGATGAGAAACTACAGACAAACAATAGTTTCAAGAAGTCAGTAAACTACAGTTTCAAGTTGATTAGGTTTGATAATCCCGATTTCATCCAAGCCATTGATCATCATCCACTTCAACTTCTCATTCGATCATTCCTTCATCACTTCATCCATTTCTCAAAACCTTCATCATGTTCTCAACCACCGCTCGTCATGCTAATCATGTACATAAACCTTTGATCAGATTCATCGGTAAACGACTTCAGGATCATAGTTGAGTCAAACACCTTTCAAAACTCAACTTGGATCTCATCCAAACTTACATAACACTTTCTTTTGCATAGAACCCACTCCAACTGGTCCACACCCAATGGCACCTACTGAGATTAGAGAGAACTTTTCAAACTTTTTAAATCATCAACGTCAAGCCTCTAGAACTTCAACTCAATCTAACTCTAAACCTTCATCCTCCTCCTCATCATCAAATTCAACTTCTCGGGTCATGATCTATGATGATATAAGCGAACTTCCTTACAGTTACATCAGACCATCGCAAGAAGAAATCGAATTGATTAATGTAAGCTCTTGATATATTCATCATTGGCTCTCAATCATCTAACATATCTTTCTTTTCACAGGGAGGTGGAGTAGTAAGGTGAACATAAAGTATCTTCCTAATTCGTCGAGGCTGGCTATTCTAGATACATTGCTCAAATTAGTCGCTCGTCTGGTCTGTTCTCTTCGAGCCTATCAATTCACACCTTACTATGTAGTTGTGCGTGCTCTTTATTTCTTCCTGGATGGCCAACTGCCACACTGTGATGCTTGATAAATTAGGGAATTGTTTTTTGTATATATGCTGGTGATCCTCTTGTGGTGTATTTCTAAATTAAAATGATTCCTTGGAATCTCTTTCACCATCACATCACTTTTGGTCAAATCTACCTACCTATCACCTCTCCTTGTAGGTGTGGAGTCGGTATGATCTGAAGTTCTGATTATGTGCATTTGTTGTTGGAGCTTACTACTATTCAAAATAACATCCTTGATTTCGTTTCTTGAAGGCTCAAGTGTCAGGACTGATCTCTGATATTGCCCGCAATCTATTGTCCTCCGCTATTTGTAGCATCCAAAACTTGAATGACCGACAGCTGAAGCTGATGTCGTATGAAGGTATAATCAGACCTCAGCTCACTCTTATAGAAAAGAGTGATGAAAACCTTGAGAAAGAATGATTTGTCTATACCCTAAAGTTTAGTTGTCTTGCCTTGGAGGATGATGATGTCTTCAAACAAATAGGAACCTCTTTTCTTTTTGTGTATGCATCCTTGGGGATTCATTGATTTCACAAGCTTAACATCCAATCTATTCAAGCACCGTATATCAATCTTTTCTTTCTTTCTTGAGATAGTCATTGGGTAGACAAGTTGAGGCTGTCTTACAGTCTTGGTTGAAGATGAATAGCACACAAATTTTTGCTGATAGGTCATTTCAGTCAGGATTAAATTCCTGGTATGCTGGTATCATTCAAATAATAGAATCTTACCTGGTTCAACTCCATACTCCCAGCAATGAAGTCTCAAGAATAAAGTTGCGAGAGTGCGTTGATAGGTTTCAAAAGATTTACCAAGAGAGTCAGCAATCTCAAAAGATTGAGGTCACTCTTCAATCCTCAAAAAGTTGAACTCTGAAAGAAGAGTAGTCTTTTAAAGCTTCTTTGCTGATTTCACACTCTTTGGTGACATCAACCATATGTATAGATAAAGATAGTGACATTCAAAATAATTCAAGAAGGTAAAGAGCTCGGAGAGATGAGTTGGACACTGAGATTGTAAAATGTTTGACCTCTGAAGCTGTTCATTCTTGAGATGTACATGCCTTGGCAGGAGAACTTCAAAGTGTTGTTGATCTGAAACAATTGACTTCAGTTCAAACAATTCAGATTGTATTACAAGGGCTGGTCAAAGAATCACAAAACCCATCATCACGCCACTGCCTTATTAGTTGTGGTCAAGATCAAAAACATCAACTGGTTTTCTGCAATGACATCTACAATTACACTTCAAATAAAACCCCACTTCCTCCTCTCTTAGCTTGATCAGCCCATTTTCATATTCTTTAAGTTAGACTATGATGTTTAGATGAGCTTACCCTTTTGGGGTAGATTGATAAAGTTCTGATGTGTAACTTATCATCACTCCAAGGAGTTCAATGTTAGATTCAGTGATTTCTTTTGGATGCATAAAGTCAAAAAGGTACTTGGTCCAATCTTTCACCTTTGGTATCATATGATCTATCTTTCAAACAATATACTACACAATCATCTACAGAAAGACTATCAAATGTGATCCAGGAGTCCCAAATTTGTGGTTCTTCAGATCTACTCATGTCTCCAAATATTGATAAACCTTTGAATTGAGTTTTCAAAATTCTTTCTATATAATCCTTTCATCAACCAATTTTAACTTTCACAAATCTTTCTTTCTAATATGTCTGTAGTCAAACCCCATCAGACAAAACAGTTTCAGAGCAGATGACTAAGATCTATAAATAATCATCTGATTTTTATTCAACAATTTTGGTGAGAAATAACTCATAACACCAATTGACACCAATTTTTTTTCAAATTGAGTTTAAACATTCATGAATTTCAGGTTTTTATCTATCAATTAATACTCTGAGTGGAATTGATTGATGATTTGGATTTGGTTCAAATTTTTGACCAGATTCTTCAAAGTGATCAAGAAATCATTTTTTGCTTCTTGGCTGGAACTTGCTCAAGCTTAAGACAGTTCACAATCGATAGCAAACTGTTTATTCCTGAATGAGATGATGATTTGGGTGTTTCTCTCTGATCTTTCAATATATTTTACAAAATACTTTATATTAATAAACGTCATATTCCACCTTTGGCCATAAAAATCCTCAACAAAGGGAGCGTTGGGCTACTTCTCTTCCTCGGGTATGCCTGATTGAACCGACAAAAGTTCCGCTAAACGGTCCTCAACGATACCTGATTGACTCACCCCGTTAGCCCTACCCCGGAGACCACTCTCTCATTCGGGGCCAATTCGTAGCTTCCTCCTGGCATACACACTCCAACTGATCAACAACTTCAACAAAACAAAGCTTGTACACTTATCCCATTATATGTTGGACTTTGGACAGAATGATGAAGGTTCTTTACTGGCCCAAGGAAGACTCATCATTAGGGTGACCACTGAAGAACAAAAGATCTAGCTTTTATTGGGTTACATTTTTTTTTTCAAGGTCCAAGATGGAATGAGAGAGTTGTACATAAAATTTATAAAAAAAAGAGAAACAATCATGTTTGAAGATGTGAATTAAGTTGAAATTCAATTCAAAACTCATCATAAGTTAGATTTTAAATTAACCATAGAACATCAAAACAGAGTAATTTTCTTCATGATGAGTCAGAGACGACTTTGAATGTTTAGAAGCTAACTTAAATCTTGAACGGTGATAACGAGGCTCACTATGACTCAAAGTGGACTAACATGAAATCTCATCCCCCAGGAACTAAATCATCAACCTCATTTTCATACAAAGGTGGTCGCAGTTCTGTATTACAAAGGTAAATTGGTACTCTTCCATTCTAGTGTCAACTCAGCCTCTAGGATTAGTTTTGTGGTTGAGTATCAAAGCAGGAGTCTTTAATTTGTTTTGGAAAAACAGATGAGTGGAAAACTTATACAAGTTAGAAAGGATAGATGAATCTGAGTTAGATCTGAAGGTACCTTGGTAGTCCTAGTCCATACCAAAGTGAAGTAGAATGACTGAAATTCCTCTAAATTGTGACTTGACTCAGTCTGATCCAAGAAGGCTTCTCAATCTTTACACTTTGTAAGAGTTACAAGACTTGGTACTGAGGAGATTGATGTGTATCACCTTACTGACCCCAATGGTAACCTATATGATTGTATCAGTCGGTGCAATCAGGCAGCTAAACTTAACAAAGTCCTCTCTGGGCTCTCGATTCTTGAGGAGATATTCAGCTCTTTGAATTCTGTGCATGTAAGCCCACATCAGTAAGTATCAGTGAGCCAAGAAAGGACAATTACCCTAAGGAAGCCGCTGAAGGGAAATATATGATCATGATGTTTGCTAAGGTGGTTAGAGGTACTCTCATTTAAAGTTATGTCTATCACAAAGGAGCCGAAGAGTTGTATTACAGCAGTGTGTATGGACATATTCTGGGTGTTCATTGGATAAGCAAAAATACTCAAGTAAGATGTGAGGTTTTGAAAAGGGAATTGTAAGTGAAGTTTGGGACTTTGACAGGGGTATCATAGATCAACTAGATCAGTTGAAGGCTTTTTGAAAAGCCAAGGTCTCACTCTCCTTGAGATACGATCAATCCTCTCAATACAATTTCATCAAGATAAAATTCATTTCACAAGTTCATTAATTCATGACAACCTCCTATCCATTTCCCAACTTCAATAATTCGTAAACCATTACATAACATATCTATGAAGTATCCCACCACATAAATCGTTCAACAAGAAACTCGGCATATTGAGAAGAGTAGGCACTATAGTTTGAATAAGTGAAACAGGATAAAATTGGAAGAAAGATTTACTTCTCATCTTGACTCTAGAATCGATTGAACAAAACTTGAGCCAGAGAAAGGAAACTATCAACATACCTTGGGCCCAAATCTTCTTTTGCCTTTGAATCTGTCCATCTATTCTTCCTCAACTTCCTCCACAATGATGTAAAGTCTTCTTTTTCGCTGCTGAGACAACAAAGCGTTCTGTGATGTGGAATAAAAGAGAAAAGTGGTCGGGAAGTGATCAGGCCCAAGAAACCAAGAAGATTGGTGATCGAAGGTTAGGAGTACATACCAATCGTTCTCTAGAAAGCGGTGGGGGACAACGCTTCTTGATACGGCTTTTGATGATGAGGGCAGGTCTTCGATGTGGGGATCTGACACTACCGTCGGGGTTCATCACCAATGGGGGTCCGGAGAAGCGAAAAGGAGATTGTGACTCGATGTGAGAGGATTGGGAAGTCTGAAATGAGTCGGAGTCAAGAGCCAAGAAGGAAAGGGGAAGAGATGAGCCAATGAGAGAAAGAAATGGATAAGATGAGTAAATCGGTCTACAATACTCACAGAAGGACTGTTGGCAGAAACGACAGAGTCAACGTTTCTAACTCTGCGTCTGATGCGCAGGGGGCGCTCCAGAATGGGTGATGGGAGAGGTTCGTCGAGGTTGAACATCGATAGTCTGGCTGGGGAAAGACCACCGAATTCTAATTCCAAAGAGCTTCGCTCGCTGCTCGAGGCAAAGCTCTGAAGAAGTCGAAGAAGGAGAGTGGTTAAGTGAAAACGGAGATGGAAATGAAGAAAGGAATCGGAGTTTGAAGAACAACTGAAGATACACAAGTTCTCACCAAATCTTTGTTGTTGACTTCGTTAGTGAAAACTTTCTTAACTCTACAATTTTTAAGATTGAGTGCGGGGGGACGCATTGCGATGAAGTAAAAGCGATTCAATCAATCAAAGAGTTGTGAGAAGAAAAGTGATCTAAGTTTCAAAAGAAGTTGAATAGAAGCAATGTGATGTTTGGAATTGATGTGGAAAGGTGTAGAAAGCTTTCTGAGTCCCGAATACACTTGCGGCAAGCTAAATAATGACTGGCGCGATCAGCATTACATTCGCAATCAGCATTACATTACAGAGATTTTTATTGTATATAGGCATTTACATTAACACTATTACATTATTTTACCCTTTGTACTTAAGATAAGAAAGCATAAGGTGTACATAAATCATCATTCGTAATAAATTTTAAAATTCATAAGTTAATTGATCAAAGGGAGATGTGTGCCCTTCACCCTTACCTTCTCAATACCAAAAATCAAGCACATAATATTGCTCTATTGAATTGTCCAATACGATGGATCTTAGTCCTAAAGTTTCAATAATTATCTATGGTATATTTGGCAACCGTGACATCTGGCTTTCCTTTTCTTGTCCACATAATCGGTGCTGATCACTATGTCATCTACGGTACTATGTATACATTTGTGTTTATTGATTTTTATTCAAAGTAACAAAGAAGAAGCAATTCAAAATTTATTCCATTATGCTCAACAACTATTGATATCATCCTATTGAATTCATCGTGATTAGCTTTCTCAAACTTTGGGTTCTCATCACTCCGAAATCTACAGTCTTTCAAGTATCTTTATTTACATCTGCTGACATCTTCTGTACTCAAAATAACAAAACAGAAACAATCCACCGATGCTACCAACAATGTCGAAAACTACTACCTTTTTCTTCAAAGGTGGTCATCTTCTCAAACTTCTACTCGATCATTCGGAAGATGAATCACACGATGATCAAGCGTTGGTTCGACAACTATGATCATTTCAAAGTCCACGGTTTTCTAACAGCATATCATTCATTTCTTAAGCATCTCTTTTGGGAGCGCTGCCTGTGGAATTCTCATGGAGTAAACTTGATTTTGATTGTCACTTTGCCATGGGATTGGTGAGTTTATGGACCAAAGGTCATACAAAAGCTTTTTCAAATCTAGGCTGATCCAATTTGATGTTTTTGACAAAGTGTTACTCGTCAATATTTACTCTTTGAACGCACAAACATGAACATCAAAGCCTATAGAGAAGCTCAGTCGCGTATCTTGGCTTCTCCCGCAACAATTGTGACATTATTTTGAGATACTCTAGGTGGTTCTGACATCAGTCACCCAATTTGCTAGAAGTACGGTATGCCAAGACATAATTCATTGTCTATCAATTGATGTGCAGGCGCGGGTGAGCTTGTGATTCACAATTTCAACCCTTTTCAATCAAATATTGCTTGGAGAGTTGGTCTGTTTTCAATTCTTGTATTGGTCTGAAGTTGGTCAGCTTTTTAACAGAAGATTACACAAAAGCTTTTGCAAACGTAAAGTGATTATATTGATGCTATCACACCGGAAAAGGTACTTCTCGATATCAAGACAGATGAACATCGAGCTTGAGATGGAAGCCTCCAAAGAGTCTCTGTGGGATGTCTTATTGGTTCAAATTGAGACCCCGGCATTTTTGGGTCTGTCTACTCTAGGTTCTCCTGGTGTTGACTGGCTAGATGTGCTAAATGTTGATAGAAACTACAGTCTAATCAGACATTCCACACCTCTGAGCATTGTCCGCATAGTATCTTGTCAGTAAAAATTTTTGTCTTGACGGCATCTCGATAAAAGATAAAAGTCACAAAACTTCCATTGAGCCAGTTGGTCTGAACGCCATGATGTGATCTGGAGCTTCAAGTCGAACAAGCCATTTTTGTCATTTCATCTCCTTGCTCACATGCGCGGTCAACACACATGCTCATAATTTCTAGCACAAGCAAGGAGCACTTTGGCAGTGCAACCAGATGCACAACTCAAGCTGTATGTGCCTACAGTGCTGAATGTACATTTCAGCAGAAACACGTAAATTACAAGTTGTCTGACAATAGGCCACTCAGAATCCTTCACAAACAACCCATTTGCCCTTAAGGCAGTGGTTGGGTGGACCCAGCTGTGATCAGATACATATGTAGCTCCCAGATCGTTTTGCAGTGAAACAACACGTTGTGAAGACTGGAGATCGTTCGCTTTTGTGAACGCTTATGACAGTTACACGATTGTTGGCGGTGTTGGATATCGATCTTGGAATACAGGCGTTCGATTTTCCGAATTTGATCAGATGCATCCGATGAAAGATGCGATGATGAGACTACTCGAAGGTAGCGAATCGTATGAGTCGCTTGAGCCCTTGAGACGATTTTGAGATAAAGATGAGAGTCGATGAGGATATGCAATGGATCAAATTTGATCGAAATGCTCAGGCTGAGACCGACCGGCAACTTTGAAGCTAATGTGGCTAATATTTGAGAGTTTTGCCTAGTTGAGAGTTTTTGACCTCTTCAAAGTTCATTAATCGACAATCGGCATGTCATTCATCATCCGTGCAAATACGTACCACGTTTGTCTCATCTTCAGACATTCCATTTTCCCAGCCGTTCGTCAACATCTTGTAGTTGTAAGTGGAAGCTTGCGCTCCAGAGTCAATAGTGCTGGCAGAATGTCCAAGTATATTGTGATAAGCTTGTGAAACATGCACCACATGCGCCTAATCGAGAGATGATGTAGACAGGCACTATTTGTATACCTAATCTGCTTGGAGTGCATGATTTCCGAGGTAGATACACTTTATGATCAGATTATTGAAAAGATGTACATCACACGGGCTATCTTCTTCTTCACTTAACATATACAATCAGATAATCATTTTTTTGAGCTTTACATCAATGAGAATTCAAATGCTGACACAATACAAACCGCCTTAATCGATTAATCTATTTTTTTTTGAACAATCAACATTTATGGAGCAAACTTGGAAAAGCTTGCCATGAATTCCCCGCTGATTTCCGCAAGTTTTGCGGGCAAGATTGGTCAAGCTTTTCGGCTTTACATATTTGTAATTCGGACCAAGATTCAAAATATGTACATATTATGTACGGCTGATCTCTGGTCGGTGAGACACAAACTCAACAGAATTTCCTGCTTGGAAAAATGGGCGAGTTTCCAAGAGGGAGAAATTGGGAGTTACGTATAGAAATGATTCTTTATCATACATTTGGTCCTATGATCAGTTTGTTTCAACGAGGCTGATTGGTCAACTGCGCTGTTTGGACAGCTGTGCGATGGATTTTTCCTTATATAACATTGTCTCCACCCAGTGTAGAGGGCTTCGAAAGGATTAATTATCTGAATAGAACTCTATTGTCTTGAATCCTCAGATTACCTTACATCCTCTCCTTAAAGAAGTTATTACTATCAAAGCTGATATGTCAACTCGACACCAAAATCGATGGTCTCTTCCAGCCCAAGCTTCAATAACTCATGCTCATCCTGGTGTAACGATGAGATCAAGATCAGATAACAACCCTGACATTCAGTCATCATCCTTCGTACACAATCATGGCTCTTGGTCATCTCCTCTTCATGATCACACCCGCAGACCATCCAATTTTACGAAGCCAACTGATATCATCGGTGCCCAACGAGTCTTGTTACTCTGAGTGTTTGGTGAGCCTATCCTCACATCTCTATTTATATATTCCGTGAAAATCCTTTTGTCGTGAGACCAAAATACTCAGCACCGTGTCCAATAGATTGTGGGACGGCGACGTGCACACACGGAGAGGTATTGAAACAAACTGAATGTTTTTTCATCCTCATGAGGTTGATGTAGTGCGGTATAAGCTTGAGTATTCCTTTGTTGAGAGATAATTAGCAGCACAAGTGTTCTTAGTTGGCGGTTTAGATCTTAGACTGATTTCCGGTGATTTGATCAGGTGGATAGGCGAGTCAAATCCGTTTGCAGCTACCTATGCAGTTTTGAAAACATATCTCATAAAAGTTTCAGAACGGACGAATAAAGCTCAATATTCAAAATGTAAAGTGAAAACAAGAGACAGGCGATACACGACTCTGCTTGGATTCAAAGGCGATTCTGACTTTGATCGTGAAAACTGTCTCAAGGTCGTGTCCACCTTCTACAGCAACTCTGCGGTGTGTGCACGTCAACGTGCCACAGTATAATGGACACGGTGCAACTCGTTTTCTGGATGAAGATTAGTTCTTAATTACATAGAGACCCTTGCCCCTTCTCCAGGCTTGGTGACCGCACTTTCTACTCTCGTGAATGAAGCGGGATATTTTAATGGTCTTACCCTTTTCAAATAAATTAACAAGGTCCTAGGGAACAATCTTATAGAAGTTGAAAGGGTTAAATGTTGGATCCAGTGCTGTCGGCGACTATTCATGAACCGCAACACGTACGTCGCGGCCACCCGTTCACGTCTTTGATCATGCATTCGATGAGATAACCAAAAAACAGTACCCTCATATATGCTTTTTCTTTCGAACTCTCTGATAAATGCATCATCAGGTTTCAATTGTCCAGTGCGATACTTGACTCCACGGATAGGTAAACTTTCAAATTTGGTCTCAGGAATTCTTGTCCATTCCTTCGCAATCCAGTTGTACGCATCATGAAGATCTTCTGCCAAGTTTGTATCGATATAATTCGACGATACAACTTCAGAACATATGCTGACCATCTCTAGGAAATTATCCCAAAGCATCTCCATATTCGTCTTCATGTATGTCGCCTGAGGCTCATTAGTCTGGTGTATTGATATCATTCTTAAAAATGCTCGAATCATAGGCTTATACGTATCGATCAATTCGCGAGACGAAATTACTTTGTGAGCAATTGTACCCATTTCCGTCTCTCTTGGATCAAATATCTTTGATGATCCAATTCTAAACGGTCCTACATGGATTTCATCTGTTTCACGTCTCTTGGCCGAGTGATCTAATGCTAATAACATCTTTTGCGATTTTTCTAAAGGCCAAGCTGCCGCGTAATATTTTTCAATGGCGCTTTTGCTTGAGTCATATTCATTAATATCCAAAGGCTTATCAGATTTGATGTTTATCTTGTAGCGTTTTTTGACTTTGGAGAAAGATGTGGTCCCGGAGTCGGATCCGCGAGTCTTACCGGGCTTAGATTGTAATCTTGAGCGGTCCTGTGTCTGACTTTGAAGAGTGGATGAGTCTTGTATATGAATTTCATTATTTATGGATGGGGGAACCTTTTCCGTTTGACTGATGATTCCGACATGTTCATCAGATATAGAAGGGGTATGCTGCGTTTTTCGCTTGGAAGATTGAGAATCCAATTGATAAGTACGAGTTGGGCGCTTAAGGTGTCCTGGTGGTGGACTCCTTACCCGCTCATCTCGAAAGGTTGACTTTCTATTCTGAAAGGCCGTAGTTGGATGTTCTTGATTTAAATTATGTTCATCTACACCACTCGAAAGAATGACATTATTTTCAGCTTTTCCTGGAATAAGGGTGAAGCGAGATTTAAACATGATATTTGGCTAACTGTTGGAGGTTTGGGGAAGAAAGAAAAGCATACCTATATTAGCTCGCCCCAAATCCACTTCATTGTTTTTCCATTCAATAAATCTCGAGCGTGGGGAGTCATCTGATCTCTCATTTCCATTCGCTACTTCAAAACTCTTTCGTCCTTCAATTTCAGGGAGTTGATTCAAACTTTTTTCTGAAGAGCCACTACCCTTATCAGAAAGCGATGCAAGAAGCCCTGCACTGTATTTATGAGAGTTCATAGACGATCTTTCCAATTTAGGTAAGTCATCCACATGGTGGATCACGACTGAGCCAGGTTGATTAGCAATTTCTTGCACCCAGTTGATCTGTTGAAGGCCGTAAGATGACGTTTGTCCCTGATCCGGGGAAGATTCGTGTGCGGGATCGTATAGTGATGAAGGATGAAGGGGTCGGTCGAAGCTTCCTGGAGGATCTAGAAAGCCACTATTCACCAAGTTTAGATAAGTGATCGGCATGCCTACACATTTTTGATTGAAGACACTTACAGCTTTGAATACCCCCTAAACTCTTGGTTCTCCTCTGAATGAGGTGATATATGCCTTGTGAAGTGAGGTGCGTCGTGGGAAAGATGATTGAAGGAGTCTCCAGCAGTTTCACGAGGGTGTCTTTGATTTGAGACGGGTGAATTGACCGGAAAGGCAACAGGCGGGAATGAAGCATCATGTGCGGTAAAATGGAATTTGTCGTGGAAGAATGTAGAGTCCATTATAAAAGACTCGAAATTTTGATTATCCCCGAGATCATGTTCATCAGAAGGCAGGTTCATGTGAATACTCGGTGGAGCGGAATGATCATTTCCCTCAGAGCCTGGGTTTTGAGCAAAGCTCGGTAGTTTCTCGAATGGTCCATCTTGTAAAAATTCGGGAAGATGATCATGATTATACTCCGAAGACGCTTTTCCAAACATCTCTGAGGCTCTAAACGAATGATCGGTAAAAATTGGACTGTCTACTGCATTCCATTCGTGATGCGGCTTCAGGGCGCTCATCTCTGAACTCATTGCAGACAGTTCCTCAAGCAAATCAATATGGGCCGGCGAGTCTCCCATGATACCTGGCGGATGGCTTGTAGCATGGATCACTTCAGGATGATACCCTCCCGCGAGTTGACCATCAACCCACGAGTCTTTTTCGAGGATATCCGTATGTGGGGCCGAGGAGGGGGTATTTAAGAGATACGCGTCACGCCAAGGGGTTTCTACTTGTGAAGCTGAACGAGAAAAATGGGGCTGCGTGTCTTCCCCTAGTTCCTGATGCATTAAATGGCGTTCTTGGCTCTCGGCTCTGCTCGGGATGTTGACCTCTCTATCGTGCGTGTTGTAAATTTCTGGACTCCTTGCCCTGGGATAGTGAAAACTTGCAAGAGACTTCACAGCAGTTCGTTCAGATAAAGAAAATAATCAAGGATTATTCTTTGCCTTGATCGCCATGAAAACACATCTGGATTATTTACTGACACTCTTGCCATATGCACCGGTGTGAAAATCATCGATGGGGGTGATGTGACCGGTAGACCAAGTGGGAATGTTGGTAGTCGATGCAGTCGATGGTTCAGGCGCCTCGAAGAGTATATTAGATGTATATTCGGTTGCGAGTTGAGAGATTTGCTCCTGATGAAGTGCCGGATCAAAAGGTTCCGTCCAGTAAGACGCATAGCTCCCCATGTTCCAAACAGAGTGACCCATGGTGTTGGATAGATCCCTAACGCCCATAGCGGTTAGCAATGTAGGCAAATTGAATATGAAGACCATAGTCCGGCATGACTTCTTGTTGAGTCCATCCATGTTCGAGTCGCCAAATGTTGATCTGAGGCACTTGCTGTTTATGCCAATCTCAAGTACCCTTTGTAACTTGAAGGATCTGAACCTGGTGGCCCGAGTGCAGCCCACACCACCAATGAGAGCTATTGTATCATCTCCAGTTTCACAAAACTAGTATGATGGCCGAGTAGTCTCGCACACCATCAGCGATTTACGCTATTTCATACTAGCTTAAAGTTTAGAAAGAAGGATTGCGAAGTTCTCATCCGGAGAAGCATTGAGGATTTATCCGCCATGCAAATGGTCCTTACAAAACGCTCTACCGACAAAGTGCAGCGCACAAAGGCAATAACTATCTAAAACGAGTTATAGGATAGAACGTGTTTAAAGAAACTTTACTGCTTCAGTTATCAAACACCCTTGCTTTCTGCACTCCAGGTTTGACTTAAAAGATCCTCACGGCGCCGCTGTTCATCAGATGAGTCCAGTGGATTTGAATCGCCGAACCTTGCAAAATCCCTTATCAATCTTTGTTGCTTGAAGAGCCTTCGTACACAAGCAATCTTGCTTTGAGAACTGTAGTAGACATGACGTTAAGTTGTGTGATAGCATTGGGATAATGAGTCTCATGGAGACTAATCATTTCACTACTGCTGACAATGGCTACTCATGTAAGACTTAAAATATTAGGGGTGTGAATCTCAACAAGAATCAGACTTGTAAAATAAGACATATTTGAATTGCTAAACAAAAAAAGGAAGAAAACAAATCTAAGAAACAAAGACGATGCCAAAGATCTTCTCATCAAAATCACACAAATCTCTAAAAAAACAACCATCATGATCACCACTCTTGGGTTACATGCTCCAAAGAGAGCACAGAGGAGCGTGTCATATGACTTGGGGCGTTATTTGTATTTTTTTCATCCATCTAAACAGCGTAGGACCCCCTTTGGGTACTGTTACATGAACACCACATCCAATTTTCTGTCCACTTCACTCTGCTCTCCCCTCTCGCTTCACACAGAAACAACCTTGGAAAAGAAAGAGCTATAGACCCAGATTTCTCCATCTTAAAGTTCGTCGTGCGATCCAAGTGGGTCGTCGGAACCACCACCTGAGGCATAAAGTTTACTTGTGATGGGTGAGATGATGGCTTGTAAGGCTTCTCGCTGTTCATCAAAGTCTTCAGCGGTGGCAGTTGTTGTGTTGTCATCAAGCCACTCTTGGGCTTTCTTGATTTCGGAAGTGATGGTCTTCTTGTCGTCATCTTCCAGCTTGCCTCCAAGACCCTCTTTGTCAGCGACTTGGTTTTTGATGGTGTAGATGAAGTCTAGATATGGGCCCATGTCAGCATTATGTCACCGTTTGATCAAATGGTCAAAACTTACTTTCAAAAGCGTTTCGAGCTTCGATCTTCTTCTTGAGAGCGTCATCCTGGTCAGCAAAGTCAGCGGCCTCCCTGACCATTCGGTCAATTTCGTCCTGACTGAGACGACCTTTGTCGTTGGTCTGATGCGAATTGAACAATAGTGATCAACGTCAGCCTTCAAGTCAGCGTAAAATGTCGAGTACAAAAAACTGACGATGGTGATGGATTCAGTTCGTCCACTGCCCTTGTCAGCAGCAGCGACCTTCATGATACCTATAAGAGAGCCGACTAATCAGCTTCAGTGACTACAAACCAAGGATGCACGACTTACCGTTGGCGTCAACTTCAAAGGTAACCTCGATTTGTGGTACACCCTTGGGGGCGGGGGGAATGCCAGTGAGATCGAATTTTCCTAATTGATGGTTGTCTTTGGTCATGGCACGTTCACCTTCGAAGACCTGGATCAAGACAGTGGCTTGGTTGTCGCTGGCTGTTGATGGATAATTTGTAAGCTTTAGGATCGCATGATCAAGTCAGTCAAAGAAAATAAGGCGTACCAGTGGAGAAGATTTGTTGCTTCTTGGTTGGTACGACAGTGTTTCGGTCAATGATCTTGGTCATGACACCACCGGTCGTCTCAATACCCAAAGTCAAGGGGCAGACATCGATCAAGACCAAATCTTCATTTCCTTCTTCACCAGCCAAGATACCACCTTGGACAGCAGCACCAAATGCAACAGCTTCATCCGGGTTGATTCCCTTGGAGGGTTCTTTGCCGTTGAAGTACTCTTTGAGGAGCTCTTGAACTTTGGGAATACGGGTAGAACCTCCAACCAAGACGACATCATCGATGGCCTACAACAATGGAAACAATATAAGTTGCAATTCGAGTCTTTATACGCAGATTATCCGCTTACATCCTTCTTAACGTTGGCATCCTTCATAACTTGCTCAACGGGCTTCATGGTCTTTCGGAAAAGATCAATGTTGAGCTGTAAAGAAGACACAGAGTGATCATCAGCTAGGATTCAAGAAAATCAAGACGAATTATTCTTCAAAACTTACCTCCTCAAACTTGGCCCGGGTAAGGGTTTCAGACAAATCTTTGCCGTTGAAAAAGCTCTCAATCTCGATCCTGGCTGATTGCTGGCTAGAGAGGGTTCGCTTGATCTTTTCTACATCACGTTTGAGTTTACCCATGGTTCGAAGGTTGGTAGTGATATCTTCGCCATCGTGCTTTCGCTTCCATAGCTTGATGAAGTATTCAATCAATCGGTTATCGAAATCTTCACCACCCAAGTGGGTATCACCAGCTGTGGCCAAAACCTCGAAGACACCCTCATCGATGGAAAGTAGAGAGACATCGAAGGTACCACCACCAAGATCATACACGATAATTTGACGCTCACCCTTGGTCTTGTCAAGACCATAGGCAATAGCGGCGGCGGTAGGCTCGTTGACGATACGAAGAACGTTCAAACCAGCGATCGTACCAGCATCCTTAGTAGCTTGACGTTGAGCGTCATTGAAGCTGTGCAAATGAACATATAATGATGAGATCAGCGCTTTGAAATTCACCGATTTTTATGAAGAGATAACTTACTAAGCTGGGACGGTGACAACAGCGTTATTAACCTTGCGACCCAAATAGGCCTCTGCGGTTTCTTTCATCTTTCCCAATACCATAGCTGAGACTTCCTCAGGAGTAAATGTCCGCTTCTCACCCTTGACCTCGACCTGAATTGCTGGTTTGTCTCCTTTCTTGACCACCTTGAAAGGATAAAGTTTAATATCACGTTTTACATCGGGATCATCAAATTTGCGTCCGATCAACCGTTTGGCGTCAAAAATTGTGCTAAAAAAGAATCAAAGGATGCCTTGTGAGTTACGTATGCAATATGAGGAAATAAAGAAATCAGTCACATACTTTGTAGGGTTAGACGGAGCCTGATTCTTGGCAGCGTCTCCGATCAGTCGATCACCTTCAGCGGTGAATGCCACATATGAGGGTGTGATACGGTTTCCCTGTAATACAACCAATCACATAAGTACTGACTCAGGATGATGCTCTACTTGAAAAGAAACAGAGATTATAGGGGTTGAGTCACCAACCTGGTCATTTGTCAAGATTTCTACTCGTCCACGTTCCTGAACACCAACACAAGAGTATGTAGTTCCAAGATCAATACCGATCACACTGCCCAACTACAAAAAGTGATTCAAAAGTCAGTTTGAAGGCGTGATCAAGGAACCAAGACTAGGAAATTAAACTCACTGCAGCCGTAGAGTTGGATTGAGCGTTAGATGTACCAGAGCATGCCAACATGGCAGCGACGGCAAGAACACTTGCCCAAAGCGGCCTAGCCGCTGAAGTGCGGGATCCCCAACGGGGGATTATTTGAGACATATTCAAAGAATAGTCAAACGTTCACTGGGAGTAACTTGAGGATCTAGACTACAGAAGAAGAAAGGGAGAATGAAAAAAGACGTGATCGATCAAAATGTGAAGGTAGATGGAAAGCAAAAGTAAGATGAAAGACAAACCGGAATAAATGAAATAGAAACAATAAAGCTCTTTTCTGAAGCTGACCGAGTGTTGAGATGGTAAGTAAAGGATAATAAGTGGTTAAATGGAATGGGGTGAAGAGGTGAAGGAGGATAACCAGAATTTATTTTCAAAGCCCAATTGGCTGAATTTGAACTGTGACACCACAACTTACGACGTGGAACTCATCACTGCGGTCCGCAGCACATTCTCGTCATAACACACTTTACACGTCAACACCACTTCTCCTGCCTACCAATCGGTCTTTCCAGAAGATTCAGTGCTCAGCGTATCATCGACTTGCTGGGACTCTCCTGCCAAATTCCCCTTGCAAACCAGTTGACGTGTAACCTTGTTTACAGGATTCTTGGCAGTCCCGAGTCTGCGTAAGCTCCTCCGAAGATCTCAAGAGTCTCATTGTCAGCGAGATGCTCGCTGGAGTTTCAGAAGGATTGCGATAAACTTTCTACTGGGATCACAACATAAAGAGGAACCTGGCCGTCGTGAGGTCTGATACAGACCAAGCTGAAGGTTATCAAGATGCGCATCACTCTCCAAGAATTCTACGTGTCATCTCGAGGCGTTCTCCGCATGAAAAATGCTGTTGTGCACATTCTGTTTCACAGTGTCTTTGTCAATTCTTCTACTCATACGCCGTAACACACACTTGCCCCTTGGTCACACTCCAGTAGCCCCGGCACAAACTTAGAGCTAGTTGAGTTTGCTCCGGCACAGGTCGTCATCATTGCGGTCAATCTATTTCAATATTTGACCTCGTGCGCGCGTCTTCTTTTGAGACCTGGTACTTCCTTCACATTTGTTGGTTTTGAAGTGATTGCGTCTTATCGAGTAACTTACACACATGTACGAGCAGTTTCATGTGCTTGGTTTCAAAATTGAAGCAGACTTTTGCTGGGACCAAGGTGAAAATGTCACGAGGCGAAGTCATTGAAGACCTCACCCAAAGCGCTTTCGCAATGAGTCGATTAAGTTTCAGGAAGTAAGAGAGTGAGTGCGGGACTCTTGGTAAATCTTGGTCAATTTGAATGATTTATGTCTTTGCTCAGCATGATGGTGGCAGAGATGGAGGTGTTCACCTGACAATTTGCCCCCCATTACTTCTATCTTTAACTTGCATAACAATTACACTCTCTGGCTATGCTACGACCATAGCCAACTCGAGGGCACAACAAGACTGTCGGCAGTTGGAAAGAGATATGGGCTGGAAACGATTTTCCCATACTTTCTCATGCGGGAAAACTTTGATAGAAAATTTGGGTAACGATGTATTGAAAATTCATATCGTCTGCCTCTGGAATTCATTTATTAGAGGCGGTCTTTGATTTTGAAAATTTTTCGGGTATACTTCATTGGCAAAGAAGTTTTTTTACCTGACTTTATGTCTCTATGTATGCTCTTTTCTTTACCATCGCTATCCATCTGGAACATTGAAGTTGATTGAACTTGGAAAGCACAAGCTTTATTATGATACCGTGCTGAAGTCTACTAATGGGTGGGATCTCCCAGATCAAAAGCTAGTTGAAACAAGTACACACGAAATTTGACTGGTCAAATTAAGTAGGCGAAGGTAATTTGGGGCTAACAAGGCGATAAATACGTTTCAACTCTCCTATATGGATTTCGCAAGGTGCTGAAGAATCTTCATGAGCAAGGCGTTTGATGTCAAACTGATGACCAATCTATCTTCATTCGACTGTGCGTATGTCAGCACGGCATAAAAGTTTTGATGACCAAGAAAACGGTAACACTCGGTATCAGAAACATCTAGTTCTGACAAACCCAATTCGTTGTCAATTAATCTTAATCTTCATCCTCACTCAAAAAACATCTTTTGATATCCTTTGAAAAAATCACTCTAGTATTCAATCTTATAACCATCAATGTTTCCTCTAAAGGGATTTTATCATTTTTTCTAATTATTCCTACCAATAAGTCAAAAAAAGTCCATCTGTGATTTTTGTTCGTTTGTTTGTTTGTTCGATTGCTTGTTAGTTTTTCTTATACATAATTATCTATTTATTTATTTCTCTTCTTTGCACCGGGTGTGCTTAATTATTTCTTCACAAGTTTGAAGACTTCACTTTTTTTGATTCCTTCTTAAACTTTCAAAAGTTTAGTTCGTATTCAAGATGTCACTCAATTTCTCTCTTCTCATACTCACTTTAACGGCTTCCATGATGTTAAAAACAATAGCTCAAACTCGACCACCAAATCAAATGATACCACAAGCCGGAGGTGCTTCAACCTTACAACGACCTCAACTCGGTGGCAATCCTCAATCACAACAAGCATTTTCAAACAATTTACCACAAACTGCTGCAACGGTTACAAATATCAATCCAGGTTTAGATGGAGTGAATTCCCTCTTGGATGCTGATGGTACTCTTAGATCTAATGTACAATCTACAAGTCGTGAAGAAAGACAACTTGAAGAGACTGTGAATCAATTTAGAATTTCATCTTCTAATCAATTTTCAAATCAACAATTATCCTTACAACAAAGTTTTGTAAGATTTGATTTTCTTTCCTTTCGTTCTCTCCTTTGCATTCTTTTTTTTCATGTAAAGAAAAAAAAATCAAGAAGTTCTTTAAGAAAATCAAAACTGAAATTATCCTTACTCTTTTTTCTCTAGTATGAAAGTTTAACTCCTGATCAAAAGACGATCTTTGATAATAAAGTTAAATATTTAACTTTAACACCAGCACAAAGATTGAAAGAAAGAGAATTCATGGTAAAGTTTTTTTCTTCTTTGATTTCATTCATCAGAATTAAACAATTCAAATTAATGGTCTGAACGAAATCGGTGATTATCTTCTTAGTCAAGTTTTGTAACACCAAAAGTAAAAGTAGCAAATCAAGCTGGATTTGACGCTGTGAAACGAGATCTTTTACCAGAAGCTCAAAGAGATTTTGATCCAGCAGAAGGAATGAAAAATCTGGCTCTCACAAATGTGAGGAATTGATTTTTTCTTTTCTTTTTTTTTTGAATCCTAACTCGTTCTTCTTTTATTTTTCCTATAAGGAACAACAACGGCGATTTAGAGATGCAGTGCAAAGGTATTTAGCAAACCCGAGTGCAAGACTTGAAGCTGAATCAGCTACAATGCCTCCACCTAATCAACGTAGATTTCAATCAAATGGTCCATCAAATTTGGTTCCTATACTTACCTTGATAATTCCCTTTCTGAGCTGTTTCATCATCATCTCTTGAAAGCAACAATGATGATTCCATGTCAAACTTTTCATTTTTCATTCAAATTCATTTTTTTAAATTCAATTTGTACTCGTTATCTTTTTTTATATGTGAAGCAAAAAAAGTAAATTTTTGAGTGATTATCATTATCTTTTGAAAAGAAGAAAACAAAAAAATAATCAAGCATGAGATGTGAAGCTTGAGAATTCAATTGATGTAGAAAATGTCAAAATAGCAAGAGTCTTATCATATCAAACTTAAATATTTCTCTGTTTGTTTCTTTCTTACTGTGAAGTCTGAAGCTTTCAAGGCTGATATTTGGTACACATCTCTACTTTTTGCGTCAAGTTCTGTTCATTATGCGAGTACTATATTGCAATTCTTGTCAATTCCTTTTTTGACAGTTGAACTCTTCTTAAGTCTAAAGTGAATAATGATCACTTCATCGATGAAGTGAGCAGTGGGTTTAATAATACGCAACATATGAGGTTGTCTGTGACAGCTGAATGTAGAGCTGTACAATGTGATTGAAAGATAGGTATCACGCAGTGTGAAAGGTTCAAAAATCAAATTAACCGATTGATCAACGTCATCGATCGGTCAAGAAGCTTTCCTTCATCTCATCATCATCATCATCATCAAGTATGTCAAGATTAACTCCACTCGTCATCGATAATGGTACTGGTTATTCTAAAATGGGGTATTCATCAAATCATCTTGTTCAATGTTTCTATAAAAGCTAAACTGACCTGACAATTCACTTTAACAGTTTTGCAGGAAACTCAGATCCATCTTTTGTTTTTCCAACAGCAATAGCCACAAGAGTAGGGACCAGTACAGGAGGAAATTCATCAGCTCCAAATGTATCTGGTAGACCAAGTATACCTAACAAACCAGGCACATTAAGCTCTTCATCTAATCTAGCTACTAAACGTGGTATAGATGATTTAGATTTCTTTATTGGTGATGAAGCAATCTCAAATTCAAAAACTTATAATTTGAATTATCCTATCAGACATGGTATGATTGAAGATTGGGATTTAATGGAAAGGTATTGGCAACAAACGATTTTCAAATATTTAAGAGCTGAACCTGAAGATCATTATGTTTTATTAGTATGTTTCAAAGTTCTTCTACTACTTTATTTTAATGTTCTCCTTTCGTTCAATCTTTAAAACCTCTGATAATTTTCTTTCTTTGATCTTATCAGACTGAACCACCTTTAAACCCACCTGAGAATAGGGAACAAACAGCAGAAATCATGTTTGAAGGTTTAAACATTCAGGGTGCGTTCCTGATCGACATGTGTATCATGTTGCGTGCTTTCGGATGGCCTTCATTGAAGCTGATCATTCATAGCGAAACCAAATCTGACGAAAAACCATCTATCAAATTATATCTTCCTTATCATTCAAAGGATTATACATTGCTGTTCAAGCTGTCTTAGCATTAGCCGCAAGTTGGTCTAGTAATAAAGTCACCGATCGTACTTTAACAGGTACAGTCATCGATTCAGGTGACGGAGTAACCCACGTGATCCCAGTAGTAAGTAAACCTTTCGCAAACGCAACTCATCTGAAACTTTCAAACCCTAACGCTTCTCCTTGTGTGTTTGATAGGCCGAAGGATACGTGATCGGTTCATCAATCAAACATATCCCAATAGCCGGTCGAGATATCACATATTTCGTACAACAATTACTTCGAGATCGAAACGAATCTTCTAACATTCCTGCAGATGAATCCTTGAGGATTGCAGAAAAGATTAAAGAGGATTATGGATATGTTTGTGGGGATATGGTCAAAGAGTTTCGAAAATATGATTCAGACCCTGATAAATATATTATCAAACATGAAGGCTTGGATTCTAGAACGAACAAAGTAAGTTGAAGATCAACAAATTTCTTTACATCGAACTAGATTACATTCTTATCTTTTTCTTTCTCTTTTTTCCAAGCCTTATACTATCGATGTGGGATACGAACGTTTCTTAGCAGCTGAAGTTTTCTTCAATCCAGAAATCTATAGTTCAGATTTCTTAACACCCTTACCAGAAGTAGTAGATAATGTGATCCAAACAAGTCCAATTGATGTTCGTAGAGGATTATACAAAGTTGAGTCAAAACCCTTTTTCTATCTTTTGAACCATGAATCAATACAGCGTTTGAAGGTTAAAAGCTGATTGTTTTTGGGTGGAGAATAGAATATTGTTTTATCTGGTGGTTCGACTATGTATGATCATTTCGGTAGGAGATTACAACGTGATTTGAAGTCGATCGTAGATGATCGTCTATACGAATCAGAATTAGCTTCAGGGAATTTAATCAAAGTAAGCTTGAATACCTTTTTCCTCGCCTTCCCTTTTTTCTTGGCGTAACAAATCAAAAGTGGATCAATTGATGTGTCTTTCGATCAGTCATCTGGAATAGATGTGAATGTGATCACTCATAAACGTCAAAGATATGCAGTTTGGTTCGGAGGAAGTTTAATGGCTTCAACTGTTCGTTCTATTTTCTTGCTTTTATTCTTATTGATGTACCACTTCAATTGATAATCACGCATGTTTTCTTTTGGCGTTTTTTTGAATGAATTCTTTAGCCTGAATTTTATAGTCATTGTCATTCTAAAGCTGATTATATGGAATATGGACCTTCGATTTGTAGAAGATATCAAATCTTTGGCTCTGCAATGTAGTTTTTTTTCTTTCCAATGAGTTTTAACTTGTTTTTTTAAAAAAAGAAAAAAATGATAAAAAATGAATTGAATCAAATGTAGGATGGGTGTAGATTTAGAATTAGTGTTGATGATTAAAGAAAAAGTATAGGATCTTGATTTGAAATGACTTAAAGACAATCGTTAAAGAATGGGTTTCTTTTTTTTCAAAATTTTGAATGAATAATGAAAGAGAAGAATTCCTTTGATCTGTGGTGTTTCTTTTGATCATACTAAATATGTGGTATATAAAAAACCTCTTTGAAGAAGAATAGAAAATATAAATCTAAATCTTTCATCAAGCCTAAAAACAATGATGGCAAGCCGGACATGGACATCATTACTGAATGATGAAAGCCAAAATTATAGAAGAAGATCCAGTTGAGAGTGTACAAAATAGGTGAGTTGTTATTTATTTATATGTTTGATACTTTGATTCTCCATCTCTAAATTTTTCATTTTTTTTCCTTTTGACTTAATTTAGATCAAAATCATTGTAAAAATACTAGCATACTGTTGACAATGTCCCATATACCAGCGGGGAGGTAGATAAGGATGTTGATTGTGAAGACATCATATTTGACATTCCAAAGCACAAAATTGAACCTGTCAAGATGGCTAAGAGACAGGATGATAGGAAAGCTGCTGAGTGAGGCAGTATACAGAGTATATAAAAACTTGTTGGATGGATTAGCTGGGTTCAAAGTTAAACCAGGTACACCCGGTCAACTTTTTGGCTGGAAGCTCTCAAGAGCTGTCAATAGATACACAAAGCTACCACCAAAAACGCAACAGGGTGAACCTGGTTTTGGTATCAACCAGGTTAGATTTGAAAATGGATACCATCTCATTTAGAGCACCTGCAATTGTGGGATTAAGTGGGGGGAATTGCTAAACAGTTAGCCTAAAACGTACATGATTCCCACAATGGGAAATCTGTAGCGGACTTAAGTTGGCAAGAAAAAATTGCTAGCCTGGGATAAAGTTATAGGCTAGCAACTGTCTATAGCTAGCTCCTCACACCCAATGCTCCACCCTTACACCCACCCCGCTACCCTTGCACCCACCTCCCTTCATTTCATGCCCTAGGAAATTGATTTTGGTCCGGAAGACCTTGTTCTTTGCTGGTGAGCAGTATAATTTGGCAACTTTCAGTTGTTTCAAAACTTCCCTGACATGCAACTCATGTTCTTCCACTAAATTTGGAGAAGAACACTACATTGTTGATGTAAAGAACACAGTAGGTGCCAATGATGTTGCCTAAGGCTTGCCCTACTTGACTCTGGTGCATTGCAGGTTGTTTTGTTAGACCCATAGCCATAACTGTCCATTCAAATAATCCAAATGGGGTTATCACTGCCATCAAAAGTATGTCTTCTTTTTGTGTCTGTGTCTGGAAGAATGAAGTGATTTGATCAATGATGTAAAAGACCTTTCTGCTGCTCACAAGTCTCACTGCTCCATCCACATTGGGTAAAGGGCTTCTATCTTTTACCATGTATTTCTTCCATGTCCAATAATCACATACTCACCTTGGTACTGCGTTGAAGTCGTCTTGTTCACTGTCAACAACAGCTGGTGTTTCATCAGGAAATAAGTCTGCAAATTCTTAAAAGACCCTTTCTTGACGCATGGACAACTCGCAGGTTGTTTTGACTCTTTCAAGATTCTGGATAACACAAAAAATCACTGATTTTGTCATTGCATCTTTGATTTTGCCTTTAGCACCTTCCTCCAATAAAACAGTTTTGGTGGGTACATGTGTGACAGACTGGTCATGTAGAGAAATGTCTAGGTGAAATTTGTGGAGGAAAGGGGACCTAAAATTACATCATAAGAAGTACCCATTGGTGTGGTTTTGAAGAATTTTGATCCAAAACGTAGCTTTGGGTCACCCAAGCTCCCATTAGCAGAACGGAACTCTTTGAGAATGTGTGGTTTTCCATTGGTAGAAATTGCAAGGCTCACCTCAATGGGTGTCACAAGCTTCCTACATGGTATCCTTGCCTGTGTTGCTGTTGCTTCCAGTATTAGGTTGGCTTTGGATGCAGAGTCAATGAGAGTGTGGAGGGGGTACCATTAACTATCAAACATAAGATGATAGACTTAGGGTGATAATGCTCTTCTACACACCCTGTGGTGACCTCCTCAATGTGTGTAATCAAGATCCTCTCCATATGTTCATAAGTTTCAATTTCATTGTCAAAAAGATCAGGTGTGGTGGAAGGTGCGTCAATTTGTTTGATTGCTCTGACTGGTAGTGGAGTGGCTGGTCTTCCTGCTGGCTTCTGTGTAGGTGTTCCTGCCGCTCCTCCGGTTTTCCCTAAACTTGTTGTCTTGGTGTTGACTATGTTTGTGCAGTGTTGAGGCCATGCTCCTGGGTTGAACACGCTCAATGGTGGCAAAACAATGGATGGTCCTTTGATTGGGCCTTGGCATTGCAAATTGCCACATTTGGTACAGCATGCGGCACAGATTCATAAGTGTCGTAGGTATTGATGATAATGCTAAGCTGAATTGGCCAGTTCTTCCGGTGTGTGTTGGTCATTGGTCCAGGTTGAGACCCTTGCTTGATTGTAAGGTTGTGCGTTCCCGAATGGGGTAAAAGTTGTGGCTTGATTTGTGGTGACCGTTGGAATTCATTTGCTGGCAAGTAGTAATGCCCAAATGTCAGACACTGCTGAAAAGAAGTCAAGCCATTTGAACCACTTGACCTTGAGAAAATTGTGGTCTATTACCCATTGTTGGAATACTCTGGCACTCCCCAGACCACATACTCCGCCAATCCTTTCACTGTGATTGTTGTCTCCACCTTTATCAAGTCATAGAGGTCTCTTGCTTGGTTGGAATAAGTGTTGAAGTCTTCTTGAGGCTTGATTTTCAGTTGAAAAAGTGCCTTTTCTGTGTTTTAAGGCCAGCCATTAGGTAATGTTTCAACTACCATTGCATGCATGATGTGTTTTCATGTCATCTCGCCAAGGTCTGACTCCATACTTCTCAACCAGTTCCCAGCCCGGGTTTGATGATAATACTGCCTAAGAGCATACGTCTCTCTTGAACATTGGCTAGTCGTTTGACTTTGAAAAACTTTTTGATAAGGCGCTGCCAGTTGGATAAAGCCGTGGGGTTTTCAACTGGGCCGGTGAATTTTGGCACATCTGCAAGTTTGATATTGCATGCATGTGCTGGTTTATCTGTTGTAGCTGTTGATACCACTTAGATAGATGGTACATTTGCAGGTGTTGATGTACCCAACAAGGATACTTGACAGGCTGTCCCTGGTTGGCTCTCTGGGACAAAGGCTGTGTGTGTCAGTGTTTTGACTGTAGAGATGGCTGAGATTGGATCCTTGATGTTGTCAGAGAGTAAGTCTGTCTGTCTCTCCAAGTTGTGTGACAAGGGAGCTGATTTGCCCAGTTTATGCACGCACTTTGGTGGTATTTGAAGTTGTGGCATGACTTGCGTGTTGCTCATGACGTTGCAAAGTGCAAGAGGTGTCAGAGTTTTGGTGTTATTGAAGGGTGAATAATTGAGACAGGTGCCCACAGTGTCCATCAATCCCCCACTGCCTTGTGTTGTTGCCTCTTGATTTGCTAATAACTTTGACATCAACACCTCTAAAGCCATGATTTGTGTGCAATCCAGTAGAGTCGCTACTTTGGTGTTCAATCTGGCAATCAAAGTGTCTTTGTTTGCATTGTCCTCCACCTCTGGCTCCTTGCCCTTGCTTCTGCTTCCAACGTCCATGGTGTTAGTCAGTTCTGGAATCAAAATAAAACTGTCAGGTGGTCTTGGGGTGAATTCTAATTGTGAGTTGAAGAATTCCCAAACAATACATGCGTCCTTAGGAAGACTGTTGTTGTTAGGGTCTGGCAATTGTGTGTGTGGTCATGCTACTATGGTATAACCTACATCTGGGGTCTCTAGTGCTTCTGGTTTCCAATTGAAGCAAGGAGGTAGTGGTTCAGGTGGACTCTCAATCATGGCTAGTTTTTGGTGTTGGCTTCTAATGATACAAGTATCATGTAGACCCTTTTTCTCAAGAGATGTGAGAATTTGTAATTACAACAAATGATCACAGCCGTGGCTGTGAGGTACATCAGCAAAAATGAATTGGAAAGATCAAAAGAAGGTACATTGCTGCTCCTTTGTGGAAAGATAAGTAACGGATTAATTGTGTTGGAATGTGACATACTCCATTAGGGTTCAACGACGTGATTCACAACAGCGACATTCCTTCTCAACGTAACTACGTGTCTTTCTTTTCTATGTTTGATCTTCAGGGTCACTGAGGAAATTTGATGGTAAGTCAAATTCCATGAAGTTTTGGTTTTCAAGTGTTGTATGAGTTCTCACAACACATGTCAATCAAACAATTCCGATAGAATCGATTGATGAAAAGAGTTAAAATTTGAAAAAGAAACCATGACAGAATCGTTGTTGAGTTGTTTGTGATAATAAGTTGATTTAATGATTTTAGATTCAAAAAGTGTAATATTCTCAAACAAATCTTCACTAAGGTTGGCACTGACCAGAGCTGAGCTCCAAAGCTAAATCTAAAACCCAAATATGTATTCTGAAAGTCTGACTACTGGCTCCATCCAAAGGTTTTTCAGTCAAGACAACAATCATCAGGTATGCTTTACAAAGAACTGTAACAAGGAATTTGAGAAATGAAACAAAATTGATGAAGGCTCACCTAACTCCATCCAAAGGGTATTTGGTGAAGAAGAATCTTTGGGGAGCTAGGGTGTTCTGAGTAGAAGTGATCCAACTACCTATGTAAATCCATACTCCTAAGCCATGCTTCTATATGTAATACCTTAAACACATTTCACAGAATGCAATCACTTTACATGTCAGAAAGGAAACTCTGGTGAGAAATTACTTAGGGCGCGTTCACTTAAGAGATTTCTGTTGAAATTTCACATTCTGTAATGCGCAGAAATCACATTCTGTGAAACGTGTTTGATATCTTATTTACAAGCATTCTAGAAATTACAGAATGCTTGTAAAATGCGATTTCTCATCACATTTCAAGAATTCGATCTAAGTCCATTCTTGTACACAGAAATCACGTTCTGTGATTCAAAGCTCTCTTCTAATATTGGACAAGTCCCCTCCTATCGTACGGATGTTGTCAAAATTGTGACAAGTCCCACTCTCACGTACAGAATACATACTACTCAAGTTCACCACTCAACATTCCCCTTCTCAACATTCCCCTTTCATCACCTTCACCACCCTTCTGAATCGCACTCAACTCAATCATAACTCGATGCCTCGATCTGAAGATAGCAGCAACGATGACGTGGACGTTGCAAAAGAAAACAAATCGAAATCGAAACCACAATCAAAATCGAAATCGAAATCACAATCACAATCACAATCAAAATCAAAATCGAGATCAAAACCAACCTCAATCACCAAGTCGATCAAAGTCAAAGCCAAGATTGAAGATGAAGGTAGTAAAGTTGACGACGATAAGAAGGAAGAAGAGGAGGCTGCTGGTGGTATATGGACTCAACAACAAACTCTCTTTCTCATTGATGAGTTCAAACATCAAACCGACTTAGGAAAAGGGAACGATGGTGGCCTCAAGAATGGAGGATGGAAGCAGGTATTGATTAATTACAACAGTAAGTTCAAAGTAACGGCAACACTGTCAAGATTAAAAAACCGGATTCAAAAGGTACGAATCTTTCTACTTTTACCTTTTTGATCTTCCTTCCATACTCACGCTCATCTTGCACTCTTTCTTTTGTTTGTTTTATACATAGTTAAAGACCACTTACAAAGCGTTTGATAAGATCATGGATTCTTTGGGTGCTCCTGGAACCAACACCGTAACTGGTGAGGTCCACGCCGATAAGGACTGGTGGGACCACTGGATTAATGTGGTCAGTACTATTCCATCTCTTTATATTCTCTTTTTTCTTTCTCTTCTGATTTCTCTTTATATTCTTTTTTTTTCTTTCTTTTCTGATTTAATACATAGGCTGGGAACAACGATGCCAGACCAATTCGGAACAACAGGTTTCCAGCATACAAAGCTGTGTCGGCTATCATGCCAGAGAAGCACTTACGGGCAAACGGGAACGAGGGTTTCGGGACTCAAAGCAAGAAGAAGCGGACAGCACCTCCCATATCTGTTGGTTCCAATGAAAATGACGAAGGTAGGTTCAATCTCAATAGCTCTGTTAACGTATTTACTAACATATACATTACTTTCATTGTTTATAAACTATCATTCTATGACATAGGACACAGTGCATCTGAGAACGAGAATGATTCAAATGATCAAGCTCAATCTCATGCCTCGAATTCACAAAACGAATCCGACACTGACAACAACAAAGGTAAAAGACCATCATCTTCACAAAAGCACAGCAATCTCTCAAGACGTCAAGCAGCCACCGAACTTGTAATAGACGACACCGATGACGATGATGCCGTAGCAAGACGATTCGTACGCAGCAAGAGAAGCCCGGCAAATTCAGCACCTTCAACGACTTCCAAGCGATCACGCACCACAGCAACTAAATTAGTGGCTGAATCAATCAATCACGCGGTCGAGAGAGTTGTGGGCTTGGAAGAGAAGAATGAAAGCGATAAGGTTGCGATTGCCAGAATCAAATCTGAACAGCATCCGATGCGACAAGAGGCAATGAGTATCTTCAACAAGGAATGTGGCAAGCAACTCAAGAAACACCATATTATTCAAGTGGCCAATGAATTGAAAAAAGACGACACTGCATCATTCTTTTACCATATGGATGCTGCTTACAGATGGGACTGGGTGAAGAACGGGGCTGGTATCTTGCAGGAGTATCAAAAGCTAGATGAAGTAGAAGAAGATGAAGCAGATGAATGATCGTGTATTTCATCATGATCTTGTATTTCATTTCATTTCTCTATCTCATGTTCTCTCATTTCTTTTCCTTTTCTTATCTTCTATCTTTTCTTATCTTCTATCATTTCTTATTTTGTAAACAAACTTGTCTCATTTCTTATTTTGTATCTCATCTATAGTACTTGTTGATTTTTTCCTTTTAATGATGATACAAATATTGGCGATACAAACAACAATGAAGAGAGACAACAATGAAGAGAGAATTAAGAGAAAACTTGCAGAAGAGACAAATATGAGAAAACTTGCTGAAGAAATGAAAACATGAGATAATGGTGTTAAGAAATGAAAACAAAGATATTTAGACTCGTCTACGCGCCACAGGTGCATGAATATAATCATTGAACATATGCTCAGCAATTAGATCTCTTTGCTCAGATGCTTGAGTACGCTGGGTAGAGTTAGGCTCAACCCAGTCAGGATCTACGTTATTGCCACCCAACCGTTGTTCCAATCTTTCCTTCAACAAATACTCTTCATAGAATTCATCTTGGCCGGATTCGATTCTGATAATATTGTGTAGTACACAACATGCTATCACATTCAAGACTTGGATCTTGTAAGGATAGGAGGGCATCGAAGCGAGTATTGGGAATCTCATCTTCGATACCCCAAAGATCCGTTCAATCGTGATTCGAAGTGAGGAGTGGCGATGATTGAACAGCTCTTTGGCTGTCTGGGGTGTGAGACCGGAGTGTCTCCACTCCTTGAGGTGGTATCGTACTGATTGATACGGTGCAAGAAATCCTGGGACGTTGGCGTATCCAGCGTCGGCAAGATAGAAGTGGTCTGGAGATTGATATCAATGGAATTCATCAGTCAACAAACTTAGATCTAAGATGAAAGGAAGTCGAGCTTACCTTGTGGAACTACAAACCGCTGCTCTTCAAGGGCTCGGTGAAGAACACGCGCATCGGCGTGAGACCCCTCTAAACCAGCATATACAAAAGTAAAGAGCATATTGAATGAACATCCGGCTAGGACGTTTTGGCTAAGATCCCCCTTTTGGTTCCGGTGAGCTGGTTGACGTTCAGGTGGAACAATACAAGGAATATGGGTGCCATCAATGGCACCCACACACTTCTTGAAATAAGGATACATTCGAGGGTTGTTTCGAATCTCCTTTGGACAAACCTCACCGCCAGTAGGTTGTACAATATAAATAGACTCGAGTGATGCAATTGCACGGCAGACTCTGTTGAAATATTTGCTGATAGTGTGTCCTGATCGTTGGAATTGTTCTCCGGCGACTCAATTACTTCCCGAGTTCCCAACGATGTATAAAAAAATCATGACTTGCTCTTCTCTTGATACGCTACGCTTGCGGTGGACAACAAGTTTACCTTCAAGGGCTTTCATCAAGCCCTTGAAAGCTAGCTTGTCCATTCGACACACTTCTCTGAACCGGACATCGCTGCCTTCAAGGATCTCTTTCGTATATTCATTTCCTCGAAGTTTTGATGTCCTACAAGGAATCTTTGGGCTTGAAAGAGAGGCTATATAAGATTGACCGGCTTCAATGATTGACTTGAGAAGTTGGATTGGTCTTTGAAAGGAGGATTGAGATGAGGAATCAGAGTCTGTATCAGAGGAACTTGACATGGTAATGAAGAAATATTGATGGCAATGGCGATCATAGGCAAAAGGAAGAGTGATCATAATGATCACATGAATTAATTTCTGTCCTTAATGCTCATCTAAGCAAACACTTCATTACCACTTTTTTCATTAATTCTCACAAAACGCGGATTTTCGTTTTTTTTTACAAAAATCACTTTTCTACATGTAGAAAAGTGGTCACTCAGAATGCGATTTCTAGAAATCGCGGCTAAGTGAACGCGCTCTTAAACTTAGGCAAATTCTGACCAAAATTCACCTTCTGTAAAAACAAGAATTGATACAAAAACCAAAGCATGCATTATCAAACAGACACTTTAAATTCTAGAGAGTGTGATTCCTGAGGAGATATTGATCAAGGAAAGACACTCTTAGGGTCAGTTTACTTGGAGAGATTGATTTGTAAAAAAATCAAATTCTGTGAAATGTGCTTTGAAATTTTGATCACAAGCATTCTGGGATGTACAGAATGCTTATAAAAAGACTTTTTTTTCTTTGGGGGGGTCTTTCCAAGAATACTCTTGTGGTGCATTCTTGTAAACAAAAAAATCAGATTTTGTGATGTTTTCCTTTTTTTGTTTCAAATTGGATAAGTTCAATTCACATCACTATTCATCATACCAAACTTGTCAAGTCTGTGAGAAGTTTGTCTTCAACCACTCTCTTTTGATTGTCTTCAACCAATCAATTAAATTTGAATTGGATCAAACTTTAAATGAGTTGAATTAATTTGGATTGATTTGAATGGATAAGATATGGATTGATAAGATTTGAGTTGATATGAAATGAATCAATATGACTTGAATCAAATGAGATGGATCAATACAAATTGGCTTGATGGGAATTGATTCAAGTGAATTGGCTCATGGTCAACAGAATCACATTTGATTTCAAATATGATCAAAAGTCAATAATGGTCTCTGCTGAAAACCGTTGCTTAATTGTGTCATAATCAAACACTACTTGACCTCTTTTTTCATGCAATTTCAGTTTCACTCAATTTTCACTTTTTTTTTTTTGAAAAAAACACTTTTCTACATGTAGAAAAGTGTTGTAACAAAATGCACTTTCTGAGAAAGTGCCTTAAGTAGACAGGGCCTTAGTTTGTTTGGTAGTGCATGTTTCATTCCTGGATCCAAAATTTCACAAAATGTGAACTCTGGTCAGAATTTGGTTAAGTGAACGCGCACCCTTAATAAAATCATCAATTAATGACTAATTTTGAAAAAAATAACTTCCTAAACAAATCAATCTTTTGAACCAAAACCATAAAGATAAAAGATCAGTTCAATAAACTACTTCCATTTGATTTGCTTTCCAAAGTGAAATCATAATAATATTCAACTTGCAATATAATACTAAACTAAATCATAGAAAAAAATAAAAAAAAGAGAGAAGTGAAAGATGAAAAAAAGAATGTCCAAAACAAAGAAAGAAAAGAAAAACAGAAGAAAAAGAAGAAAAACAGAGAGCAAAAGAGCAAAGCTAAAGAAAAAAAAGACAAACAAAAACCAGAGATAGGTAGACAAAGATCACCAATCAAACTCAAGATTTCTTTTCTCATTCTTTTTCTTCAATCAAGAGCAGCTTTCAAACCTTCATTTTAACCAAACACACAAACATAAGCAACTGTTTGTCCATCTCGTTCCTACGAAGAAGCCAACAAACCAAAACTTAATCAAGACCAATTTTGACAAAAAAGAAAACTAGAACAATGAAGAAAACTCACAACCATAGGTGTTAAGTGAACATAAGTAGGTTTAAGTTTAGATAATTTCTCATTTGAAGAACTGAAGTAAATCAAAAACAAGTCAACTCATTTAAAATCGAACCAAAAGGGATTATAAAAAACTTACAAAAAATATGATCTTTCAACTGCTTTCACTTGACATTCTTGACTTACAACCATACCCCTATAATCCAAGAAAAACAACAAAATTGTAAGAAGCAAACAAAGAAAGATAAAGAGAGAGAGAGAGACTTACAATTTGATCACCTTTTTGATATGTTGTCTTAATTGATTGTTAGAATCTTTAGAAGTTGGATTCAATGACCAAAGTAATTGAGCAAAATCACAATGAATCAAACTTGATCGATAACTATCTTTTGGACTCGAACATGGTAATCCCAAGAAGAGTAATAATGGTTTAGTCGCAAAGATGACTGGAAACAAAACAAAAGATCCTCAAAGTATCAGTTTGAGATGATCAAGATTGGGGAAGAGAGATGAACCAACTCACTTTCACGGGTGTCTCTTTTGAAGACGACTAATTTAGAATATGTAGCTTCAAATAACTTCATTTGATCATCAAGTGAACGAGGAGTATTCAGATTGGCTTCAGCTCCAATCAAGAGTTGGTTGCCAGTATTCCGACCACCATTAGGACCAAGGCTACTACCCAAATCCACATTTTCCTTCTCTTTCTCACTCTTCCTACGAAAGAATCCTAATTTCTTACCAAAAGAAGGAGCCGGAGTAGGTGGTTCCTCTTTCTTCTGAGTTTGATAATAACCAGCAGCTGAATAAGCTTCTTGCTTGGTACCCGCCTGACCAGAAGCCACTGATCCACCATGAATCGTCACCCCACTCTCGCCACACTCTTCTGTACGATTGAAGGTTTGCATACTGGGTGAAAGGGCATATTTCCCATTTCCAAACTCTTCTGATCCGGTATTGCCTACTGCTACTTCAGGCGCTCCGTCTGATGGATCTCCAATCAAGAATGAAAGACCTTTCTTGCCTGATAATAGACCTGTCACATTCACTTGTCCTCCAATGAAATCTGCTCGAAGATTTGAATCAATAGATGTTCTCAATGTATAGAAATGTGATTCACAGTAGTCACTTACATACTAATGATCCACCGGCATCACGTAGTGGCATGATACATAATAAACAATAAAATGGCGTTCCATCTCGACGATAGCTGTAATCGTAAATCACAAATTGAACATCGGTCAAATTGAAAAACACCGCAAATGAAAAGGAGATTTCTCACTTCAGCAACAATTCAGTACATCCTTCACCCTGATGAAAAGAGGTGAGATCAAATTGCATGAGTGGAACTGTATCTTTTTTTGGGTAGATTGATCCAAAGCTTACATAATTCAATCCATCTCGAATTCGTTGTACACTCTGCGGAGCCGTACCAGGTCCCTGGAAGAAAAATGATCAAGCATTGAGCTACTTATGCCTCTTTCCCCCAGAAAGAATGAAGCGTATTCCAACCTGAAGAAAACGACCTATAAAAAGAGAAGTTGAATGTCAGGACCGAAGATTCATCGATCCAAAGAGAGTGGACAAACACTTACAATTCCTGCCTACAATCTGATGTTTCTCATAACCAGTTACACGGGTAAACCCTTCAGAGACTAAAACGATTGGATGATCCCTGTGTAGGTACAAGAGAAGACAATGATGAGAACGAGGAAGCCGATGATCAAACGTATTGGAATTTACCGAATACGCGGGTTGGTCAAGCCTATTGGACAGAGTAAAAGAGTCGTTGAGGTGATCAGGGAGACAAAGGAAAAGTTAGTTAGACAAGATAATTTCTGTTGAGAAAATCGATAACTAGATACCCATAAACTCACAGAAGCAATCACCTGAAAGTACAAAAGAGATATAATCAAGTAAAAATTAATTCCAAAGGGTAAAAAAGGCAAGAAAAGAAAAAAACACTCTACCAAGTCCATCCCGATCTTCATCCCTCAAATTAAATTTTCCAAGTCGAACATGAGCCTGGGAAACAATCTGTTGCTTCACAAACCTTTGAAACTCGTGATGATAGAGTGAGTTAAGTAAATGTTTTTGAGGTCCAAGGAAAGAAACGTTCAGGGATACAATTTGACGAAGTGCCAAGAAAAGATCTTCATTCAAATCTGGCGGTAAGACGACTGTTCCATTTGTATTGGGTGTAAGATACATATCTAGGTAATTTTGAATTTGTACATCAGTTCAGGATCGAGAAGTGATCAAAAGATACAGATTGATGAAATCTTTCGTTATTTACCATGTATACCCATAGAACCTTTCTTGACAGCAGAGATCACACGACCATATGTACGGGTATCAAGCCACATATCTAATTTAGCCACACTCTCAGGTTTCTCATTCTTGATCAACCAGGCTCTAAATCGATGACGACCCAATTGATCATCTAACAATTCTTCAAATACATTCTCATTCAATAATCTTCTCATAGAATAATCCAAATCTTTTGAGATTAAAGTGATAGGTAAAGAGGTTTGCATGCTTTCAACATTTCGAATCTCATTCCAATCTGGTAAATTATGGACCGCTGTACTTGTTTTACTGGTAGGACTGAAGGATGATTCAGTGTGTGAAAAGTTGGGGGTAGGTGCCCATTCAGATAAACTTTTATTGATAAAAAATGAATGCATGACCAGATACAAATCAGTTCCGATTGGGCATCAAAAGAGAAAGAATGCTCAACTTTTCAGGATGTGATTGATTTAGTTTTGGTGGAAATGGTCCAAGCGAATCACGTCTGACAGGTCGATCGTCCGCACGTTGATGATTCTGTTCAATCGAAAGTGGATGTTGCCTGGATGATTTCCTCTCATCTAGACTATGATGATGAGAAGTAGAAGAGATAGAAGACAGTTTAGAACCACTTGTAATCCTGTTTGAAGGAGTTCGAGGAGGTGTACGAGGAGGTTGAGGGAAAACAGCTAACAGTTGATCGTTTGATGGATGTTGATTTTTAGTTAGCTCACGTGGTATAGAACGTGTTGAGATTGAAGAAGAGAAGGTATGTTCATGAAGTGGTTGATGTGATGATGGATAACCATGTGCTTCTCCAATGACTGGACCAGGGTAAAGTGAGAGTTGATTTTGAAATCGATCATGTGAATAGGATTGAAGTTGATGATCATTCACATCTTTATTATTATGAGGACTGATAGGTGTGATTGGAGTCTCAAATTGAGGATGAGTATTGGAAGAATGAATCGAACCATTTCTAGTAGCTTGGTCGAGTTCATGAGGATTGTATTGAGTTTCATGAATCGAAGCAGGTGGTGATGGACTAGGTGTGGCAGGTAATTGACGGCCTACTTCGTGTTTAGCTATTGGATGTTGTGAAGTACGATGATTGGAAGATTGATAAGTCACAATATGATGATGATGATGATTTGTTGGTGATCTGTTACGAGTGATTTCTGTATTGGTTTGAGATTGATGATGTAAGAGAGATGAATCGATTGAAGGATGACTAGATAATTGATTAAGACTAGGTGTCAAATTAGAATCTCTTGTGATTTGAAAATTCTTTAGATGATGCTGATTATTCATAAATTGTTGATCAATCAAATCTGAATCTGAATTGGTATGATCCATGTTTCGATTAGACTCGATCGGAGGTTGAAAGCAAGAGCCAAGGCTATTGGATGAAGTAAATTTGAAATTATTAGAGGATTGATAAACTGAACAGAAAGACAAGCTTGATCAGCTTAAAGGGTTTGACTCATGACTCAACCTCATTCAAAGAATGTGACATGGTACGTATGATCAATAAGTTGATTTAAATAGAGAAGAGAGTAAGGACTATGTTCAAGATTCCTTGCAAGATTTCAATGTTCATCTTGTTGAACTGAACCAATCTTGTTTATTAGTATTGATACATAAAGAAATGCCAAAGACGTGATAGGAGTGAATTGACATGGGAATATGTGTATATGGAATCATACTTTATCTTGCGTCTCATAACAGCAAGGAATGATGTTTAAAGTTTTCAAAGAGTATTTGAGATTCGATATGCACATTTGACTTATTCGAATGATCGATTCAAGTTGAATGGTGAGGAAAGTGAAGTGATCCACATGGATAGAATGACAACATGGTGATTATGTAAAAAGAGACTAACCTAATTCAGGTGCAATGTTAAAATGGTGTTCATCCTGATTTGAACTAGAAACGATATCGATTGGATTAGACATGACGTAGATAAGATTATGATGTGAGAATGATAGTTGTTGAGTCAAGATGTTGATGAAGTCAGAAAGAGATGGGAAATGATGATGATGCTGATGATGATGATGAGTGAATTGAGAATGAAGTAAAAAGTAATCAAAGAGATCACTTTGTTTTCTTTTATGGACCAATTCAAAAGTGTGAAGTGAAGCCTTCTTATAAGGAAGTAAGTAGGTAAAGAGAGAAAGAGGGAGAGTGAAGTGAAGTGAAGTGATCGAATGAATGAATGAACCTTTTTTAAATTCCCTTCTAATATTTATGCTGCTTGGTAGTACTGTTTACCAATAATTAATTAATTATAGAAATCCATCTTAGTACTCAAAACTCTTGTACAACATACTTACCACTCTTTCTATCATCTCTTTACTCACTCTGCCTTCAATTCTCTTGTCCTGATTCAAGTCTCTGGACTCTGACTTCTTGATTTATGGTTGACCCTAATTTGAAAGTCAGACTAAGGAAGTCACTTAGTATTCGAATTCTTGTGTTCTGATCAGTACCTTGAACCTGATTGCTGATTGGATTTCTCTCTTGACCGATCCTAGTACCTAGTAAGTAGTACAACTCTTCACTCGTAATTCCGTCTCTTGCTTTTCTCATCCTCCTCTAACATTTCTCAAAGTAGCCAGACAACTTTGGCACGCTGAATCGAGCAAGTAAGAAGTTCTAAATCATTCTAGAATCTTCATAATGCGCCTGTTCTACACATTCATCATCATCCGAGTCACACTTGAGCAATTGAAGCACGTTCAAAACTTTGCCACTCTTTACAACTTCAACCCCACTTCAGCTGAACAAGTTCAGTTGAATTCATAAAGTAAACTATATACCATCTCCATCATTAATAATACATTCCGCACACATTCCTCTTCAGTCATCACTTCATTATCAATCACGTTTCTCCGACTTTCTCGGCTAGACCCTCTCCTGAGTCATCATATTGTTATGAATCGAGTTAGAATTCACTTTACAACTGAAGAGATACATGAAAAGTTGGCAAAAATTCCAAAATTCGACTGGAGGTCAAGGACCGTGCGTTGCGCAGTTGAGCAGAGAGAATCTTGAACCTTAACCCACGTCCATTCGCAGTCTGGGATCAAGGTTGAAAAATAAAGGCGAGGGTCACCCTCAATGAATCCGTTTGTCCCACTCTTTCTCTTTCACCGTCTATCCTTCCTCAATTGCTCAGCTCAATTTTCACTCCAAATTTGCCCATCTGGAGTACTTTCAACTCAGCACAAAGGTAATACAAAGTTGGATGGGCCTAGGCCACTTTGTTCAAAGTGCCACTCAGAGACACCAACTTTAGTTTATCTCTTTGACATGTGTTTCCTACAACATCAAGTAGACTAATGCTATTCAACATCATCCACACCCATATTTCTACATTCATGTTACATTACCATACAGTACTTGTCAACCTTAATGTTTAGCACTGAGATATGCTACACGCCAATAGTTCTCCAATACAATGAATATATAGAACTGATGGAATGGCCAAGTCACATTTATTCACAAACATACATGACCTCACCTGATGAACAGGTGACATGACTCAGACTATAACCAGGTAAGAAGGCTCACCTGATAAATAGGTGAGCCATCACCCACTCATAGGGTAGGCAAGAGGTATTGATCTGGTCAGGTTCACCTTATTCACTCAATTTTATGTTGTGGCTCAGGCATATCACATTACATTTGCATTGGTGTTTGCTACATATAATGTAACAACAGGAGAATTGAAAACAATCAATCACACTCAACAAAAAACTGAGCAAGTGGAGGGAAATAAGAAAAACAAAAGAAATGAGAAAAACAAAGGAAACAAGAGAAACAAAAGAATTGAAGAAGACCAAAGAATTGAGAGAAACAAAAGGCTTGATTGAGACAGAAAGGCTTGGATGAATCAAGTGTCCACTTTGAGTCACCAAATCTGGTTCATCATGTAATAATTTGACTCCTGGCTTTTTACTTAATTTACAAGCTGAAATATCAATGGCTGTTATATTCAAGTTTTGAGATTTAAGTGAACTTGAAGAACTTTAAGAGTCTGGTTTGTTTTTGTTACTTCAATTTGAGATTGATTTAGGTTCATGTAGAGATGAACTCAATCTTTCAGGTGATCTTAAAGATGAAGTGGTTCTGATTCTTCAATTGAGTTTTGATTTTGAGTTCATTTGATAAGGTTCATTGATTGAGATGACATGAATGGAATGATACAGTCATTTGTTTGAATTTGTAGGAATTGGACGTGGTGATATTTAAATGGTTGCTCTTTTTGATTTTGTCCTTGATGAATTCAAGCTTTGCCTTGGTCCAACCATGATTGAGAGGAAAGTTGAAAGTGATTCAAAATTTGGATCTACTCAGTCAAAAAGGGAGGGAGTCTGGTAAGCATTCAATGGATGCAATCATAAGGATGCAATCGACTGCTGAAAGGAGTATTTGGGCGTGAAAGAAGAGAAGTAGCTGGAAGAATGGACAAAACAGTTGATTGTTTTGAACTTGGTAAGTTGCATGATGGATGAAGAATGGTGTTGATGAGTTGGTGAATCAATTGGAAAAGGAAATTCTTGAAGTATAATGAATTGCTTGAGGGTTGTTGGGTAAAGAATAATAAAAAGCGGTAACAAACAGAGGGGATTAAATTGATTGATTTTAATGATTGATTGGGTTTAACGGTGGTGTAGGTTGATGGATGGTAGAAACTTGAGTCTTGAAAAAAACCTCTCAATCAACTTGTTGGTAGCACAGTGGAACTTGATTGATGATGTAGATCACAGGGGTTTTGAGTGTATAAAAGAGTTATAACTGATTAACTTGAATTTCAGTCATCCTAGGTCTTTTGGGTGCTGAGCACCTGGATACCAGATTGGTCTCAGACAAACCAGCTCACCTTTTGATTGGCTAGTATATCATGTTACACCAATGTGGTTTTGCTGGCTACGTGAAGGCTAGGTGACAAGCCTGGGTGAGGGCCACGTGGCCTCCCTCACATTCCTATCACCTAGAATGTTCTGAAATTTCCCGGCCACACCACACAATCCCACTATGCCTTGTTTCAGGTGGGCCCAGTTCAAAGTTGCCCTGTGGTGTATCAGCACGGAGCTGAATTTCTTTTTCTTTTGTTTTTGTATGTATTTAAATCAATAAAAAATCAGAACTATCTTTTGTGGTGTTGTGCTTATTGTAGCATGAAAGCAAACTCCAGTAGGATTATTTCCAAAAGCTTTGAAGCAATTAATGGGCTGCTTCTGCATCGAGAAAGAAAAAACAAGATGATGATCTGTGTTGTTACTAATGACACAGCCAAAGGATGATACATGGGCCCGTGCAATTTCCAGGGTGGGTCCATGCATCTACTAATCCTCTAATTTATCACATGATGATTTTTAAAACGTTCTGTGAAGGAAATAAGCATTTGATTTCTTCCAATGATTATGACCATTTACAAAAAAAACCACTACAACTCTAACTTTTGGGTGACAAAGATGTTGATCAATAAAATAAAAAACTTTAGTTTTTCATTCATAAAGTATTTCAAAGATTTGACTCTTAAAAATAAACTTTAACCTCTACCAAGAAAACTGTTTGATCAATTTCATATCTTTATACAACATCTTCCTTTTCTTGAAATTCCTTGATTCATAAGAAAAAAGACAAACCAGAATTGATATAATTTTATATATTTGCAAGTTTCATTTTTTTCCTTACTTTTGTAACTTTTAATACTCAAGATTCAAACTCCAAAAAACCCATCCAAATCTTATCACAACTTACATGTTTATTTTCTTCAATCTTTCATTGTCATATTCTCTTGACCCATTTGTTAAATATACTCTCTTTACGTTTAATGACTTTAAATTCCAAGTTTCTTTCAAATATATATATTGTATGTGTACAAACAAAATCTTGTCATTTTTTTTCAAACCACACATTTTGAATCAGATTCAGATTCAAATGTTGTTTATCCTTTTTTTTTGATTCCTTTTTAATCTTTCCCCTTACCCTCCTTCTTCTTTTTGGGTTTCTTTCTTTTTGGGTTCTCAACTCTTCAATAAACCTTTCCAATATTTTCAATCCATTCTTTAGTTAATTCTATATACTTTTTCATCTTTTGATAATTCAATTCTTCAACTTCTTTAATTAACACTTCATGATGTTCTACAATCTCATTTCCAAACTGTTTGTGTGTTTGGATAAACACGCAATCATAAATAAATCACACCTCATCAATTTACATCTTCTTTCTTTTCACTTTGTCATATTGAAAAAAAGAATCAAACTTACTGATCTACAAAACTCTCTAGTCCAACCTTCAACCCACCATTTCCCCCAACCCTCCTTCCCATTCATTCCTTCTTCTACTTTCTCTTTTTCTTCATTACCATCATCTTCTTCCAATTCTTTTCCAAACAATTTCACCACTTCTGAAAATACTTCAATCAATTCTCTAATCTCCGAATTCAATTCAGATATTTTACTCTCTAATGTTTTTTCTCTTTCAATCTTTTTTAACTTTCTCATTTCTTCTTCTTTCATACTTTCGCTTTCTTTGGTATTCTCTTCTCCTTCTTTTGGTTCTTCGATTTCTTTAGTGTCTTCGCCTTCTTTTAGTCCTTCTCCTTCTTTAGGCACCTCTTCCATCTCTTTGTCTGCATAATTCAAACCAAAATCAACATCCTCTTTTTATATGGAAATCAATCCATAGCAAAAAGATGATTGAGATCTACTAACCACCAGTCATATGTCCATCCGGATCATTTCCATTATCCCCATTCCCAGCCGCAGCTCTAACCAAATCCATTTCATCTTCATCTTCTTTCTTCATTCGAACGACTTTCACTCTAGCGATTCCAACTCGACTTTTGACCATTCCAATCGATAATCGAATTCCATCCCAAAATCTCAATTCTCTTCCTTTTCTACCATCCTCTTCTTCATTCTCTTTGATCACAAAGAAATGTTGAATCAAGTCAATCGGATCGATCAATCTGTATTCCATTAATTTTTCATATACAATCAATTCAAATTGTGGATTGTTTTTCCAAAAACTTGCTACACTTTTCAATGTTAACCTTCTACTTTCTTTCGATTCAGTCATCTTCCTTAATAATTCAGTATATCTGTTGAACATCCAATGCAAAAAAAGATAAAGCGGTCATCAAAATCCCATTCAATTGGTTTGCTAACACTCACTCACTTATGCAGAGGGAACTCAAGACTGACCTTTCCAAGACATTCAAGAAATGTGAAAAAGATCTTGATCCGACGAACAGGATAGCCTCAATAGTCAATTGATGTTGAATAGAAAGTGCTTCTTGTTCATCCATTCCTTCTTCACCTTCTAACCTTTCTACCATCTTCTTTAAATATTCCAACAATCGGCTCACCGGTTCTTTACGTTTCAATAATTGAACTATATCCGAACTAGCTAAATGATGAGGATTCTCTGTTTTGCATTATACCCAAAAAATACAAACTTTAGTTTTGGTTTGCTTGACAAGATTAAAAGGGGATGAAGGATCAGATAGAAAAAAACCTTTGTCTTCAAACACAAATACTGGTCCTGGAGCTTTCTTAGCCATTACTCCTGATTCTACATAACTAGCTGGAACAGTACCAACGATTCGATCATAATAACTTAACCTAATCTCAAGTTCCAAGATCCTTGATACTAGTACTCGTTTTGGATGATCAACTTCTAATTCTGTTACTTCCGTCCTAATGAAAGAACATTAATTAGGACATTAATTTTTAAATATATCGAAATCAGAAAAACTTACCAATCCTTCCAAACCCATAGGAATCCAAAATTCGATAAATGAACTGCGAACCAATCCGCAAACCGTCTGATAGCTTCGGCATCTAGGACAACGATTGTGTTATTCTCTTCATCGTCTGTTGTATCTTTCTTCGCGCCTAATCCCCCAAATAATCTTCTCATACATTTCCCTAATGCAGGTGCGACGGTCGACGGCGACAATTTACATAGTTCTGCAATCAAGCTAGAATAGTAGACTGACGGTTTGATGGGTGATCTTGGCATCCCGAAGATTGAGCTGACAATGGTCTGCAATTGTGTTGAGAAAATGTTGGTGTTAGTAATTTGGAGGGCCAGAAGAGAAGCCGGATAATCTTCATCAGGAAACGGAGAGTAGAGAGAATATCTATCTCTCTTGTAGTGTGGGAGCCTTGGAGTCTTCTCACAGAAAGACATGTAGTATAGACACTAGATAACGCAATGATGACACAAACTGATCTTGCCTAATGCTATGGAAAGAGAGCAAGAGAAATCCTTTCAGCTGACCTCAATGATCGTGTGTTCCAAAACCCAACCTGGCCCACCGTCCTTCTCAACAACATCCTTAGTCGCTTTACTCTTGAAAGTCCCCCTTCCTACCCATCTAGGTAATTCGAGTAAGATTTTTGCACACTCTTTACGATTCACTTCAAATATGTCAATGATGTCATGTATAAGAGTCCTTAGGACCACTCCATCTGCCGTGTTTCGACTAGGAACGCTCTACAGGGCAAGCAAACGAAAATAATTTGCCGAGTCAGCCTTTCTGACCCTTCTTTTGCTGTACTCTCCGTACCGTCTCTCTAGTACTATAAAGGAAGCCAATACTCAACATTGTCAACAAACATCTTCAAGAACATCCTGACACCTGTATAACCAATTCTGTCTTTTGAATCGGCCGAAAGAGGGCGCCCAGGAGCCGCAGAGTTTGAAGAATGATGGTGAGCCGTGACATTGACCGACACCACTGGTCTTTCCTCCAGATCATCATCATCATTTTCAGGTGGTAATAATACAACAGGTAAATCGACTGGAGAGGGGTATTGTACATCCACTCCGCTATAAGGTTTCATCCTCGCTTCAATCAGGGGTGAGAATGGACTATCGAGGATGGGTAAAACGCTAATGGTGGGCTCGTCAAGCGCTGCTACGAGTTCCTCGATCGGCTAGTAAAGAGCAACATCAAGTGAATGCGTGATTAGCATAATTGTACGTATGATGGGAAAGTAGTGAAGATGTAAGGGCGCGTGTGTGAGGTACCAACATCAGTATATTGACTCAAAGCAGTTGCTTGATTGAAGAGCGATCGGTCAATTTTGCGATTAGACATATGTGATTTGATGGAATCGACTAATTGTGTAACTCCATTCTTTATGTCGGCTACTTCTTTGGCCCGTTCGGCTTCTTCCTCTGGGCTCAAAGTTTTATCAGGCTTAGTTGTGTTGAGATCACCGGTTTTAGAGTCCTTCGTCAGATCAGCAGACTGGTCACCCGTGATAGCTCTTTGTTCATCAGATTCAAGTTCTTTTGATTCCCCTAGATCTGACTTTTCGGTTTTTGTAGCTGTTGAGTCATCCCCTTGAGTGTTGCTCGGGTCAATATCCATAGCTTTGTCTTCGCCATCTGACTTGATGGCCTGATGTGCACCGTTTGATGTATCGATTGTTTTAGGTTCTTCACCTGAGTTGAGAGTTTTCAGATGATTCTCGGAGTTAGGACCGAATCTAACCCAGAGTCCAGATCTCACTAAACCTTCGGTAGCGATCCGAACGCATTCATCAGCCCGAGAGATCGAGCAGGTCAATTCATCAGACAAAACTCTGACAAAGGCTTGAAGAATAGCCAATAAGGATCGATCAGAAACTAGTGGTCTCTGTAAAGAATTAAGTTGTCCAAAGAGTTGAACACAGAGTCTAGTTGATCTCCATCTACGATTGTCAATGTGTTGTTGGAAAGCTCTGCCTAATTCACGAATGACTTGCAATCCGATTGGAGTTTCCGTGGGCTTAGTGACCGGTGGAGTAGAAAGAAGTGCTATGAGGAGCGCATAGTGAGGTAATTTGTGTGGAAGTTCAACGGTACTGTTTTGAAAATCAATGAACGATAAGCCATTGATCGCGATTGATTCGCATGTATTCAAGATCAAAAATCAGACATACGCAATACGAAAGGCAGTCAAGACATCGGCAGGCCAATGACGAAAGTGTTGTTCGATGAGATGAACGGTCTCAGGGATCTCACGGCGAAAATCAAATCGATCTGAATCGCCCAATCTCCAAACGGTATTCAAGAATTGATCTACAATGTCATTGCCATTAGGACCTGTAGTATTTTGATGAGGATGACTTCTACGGGGTCCTCTATCTCTACGATGATGTTGTGTTTGTTGTGAGCGATTATCGTTATTATATCTTCTTCTGGATGAATCGGGAGTGAAATTATCTTCTGAGTCTAATTTGATGAGGATAGAATAGATATGTATATGATCATTAGATTAGATTGTATTGATGAATGAATGAATCATTTAACATTACCTCTGTTTCTCTTTCTTGAATCTTGATTTGGTGTACTCCAAGCTGAGCTCATGACGGTTGTTTTGTTGATGAGAGGTAGTAGTCGATCATATAAAAGTCACTTTCTCATAAAATCAAAAAATTACAAAACAATCGTCACCTTGATATAAGCATATCACATGACTACATAACCCTCCTCAGAGCATCCGCACTCGTGCGGTACATCGGGTGCGGTAAGTGTAAATTTACCGCAACCGCAGGGCTTTTTGCAAACCGGTGGAAAATTAGACCTGCGGTACAAAATGTTTTGATTGATTTGAGGTAAGCCAAAAGTAAATATAATCATTAGCTACCTCATGCATTATCCTTGGTGGCTGCTTGGGCCCAATAGCTTTGGGGTGTAACAATTACCATGTGGCAGATACTGTACACGAGTGTGAAATTTGTCCAAAATAAGTAACTTTTACCTTACCGTACAGGTGGGTACCACAAAAGATACCAAAAAATACCGCAAACGAGCGCGGATGCTCACTATTCCACTGGACCAAAAGCCCAACCTTGAACGCTTTGGGTCAGCCTGAGCCCCGACCCAGGTCCCCAATCGGGGACTCGACGGAGCCCCCGATAGGTCCGGTGTTTGGGCAGGCGCTTTGAGATCCCTGTTATTCGGGGATCCCCAAGGGTCGGGGCCCGGGCAAGCCACTACTTGACAGACAACCTGCATTGTAGGCTCAGCCTGAGCGTTGAGCCAGATCCCCAATTGGGGACCCATCGGAGTCCCCGATAGGTCTGGTTCTTGGGCAGGAGTCTTGAGGTCCCCGCTGCTCGGGGATCCCCGAGGGTTGGGGTCCGGGCGAGCCACTACTGGGTGGATAGTGATTGGGGCTCAGGCTGAGCTTTGGGTATGTAGACAAACTGAATGTCCCTCGGCAACAGCCCAAGGCTTGAGCAAGGGACTTAACTCAAAAACAAGAATTCTTGTGTGAGAAGTAGGCTGTATTCAGTCAAAAAGCTCTACATCTCAATAAAAAAAATTCAGTCATTAAAGACCCTTTTGAGCAAAGGAAAGAAATGATGGCTACAAGCCATTACATGAGCTCTGACTTCCAGATGTTCCGTTTGTGGCCTGGAAGTGGATAAATGAGTGAAAGTCAACCTGACGTCCCAAACCAAAGTAAAAAACCGCTGGGGCAGCAGAAAGCAACAAATTGATTCAAATGAATCATTCCAACACGGTCAAAGCCTTTGCCTGAAGCCCGCAGCAGATACAGGTATTTCTTAGATGCCATCCACTCAGAAATGGTGATATCTTTGATCACCAACAAGTGGTACTTTCAGTCCACAAAGAGAACATCTGGAAGTCTAAGCTCATGTAATGGCTTGTGGCCGTCAATTCTAGTCTTTGCTCAAAAGGGCCTTTGATGATCTGTTGAGATGTAGAGCTTTTTGACTGAATATAGCCTACTTCTCATTCAAGAATTCTTCTTTTTGAGGTAAGTCCCTTGCTCAAGCCTTGGGCTATTGGCGAGGCACTTATTTAAGGTTGGTATGTAAGCCAAGAATTTGTATTTCTGGTGATAATTATCAGAGATCACGTGATGTTTTCACCTGCACACATATTTACAACCCCCCACTATGCTTATATCCACCAATACATGTCAACCACAAGCTACACATCACTCAATGCCTGTAGAGCATGTGACCTTACCTCCAACCATTTTCATGGGTCTACACCAACCTTGTTGTCTGTGCCCCATGCGCCGCAACACATCATGCCCCCTGACCAAGCCCTCCCCTACAATAACACATTGGGTACCTTCATCCTATCCACCATCACCCTTGAATGATCACCATCCCAAGACCACCACTCACTTGCACTCCTCCCTTGTTGTTATCAGCGAACATCCAATATACAGCTTTCCTTAGGACCTGAAACCACACCCTCTTGCAACCATGCTACTTCTGGTCTTTGTCACTCTGCTCAACATAAACCATCTGGAATTGGATGCTACACTAACCATTCCACAACTCATCCAATTTGTCAAGCAAGCCAACAAAGCCTTAAAGTTGACATCAACATTTGGTATGGCGGTTTTGCATCTATGTGCCACAACATCTAGGCCCCCAGATACAAGTTCTGCCTGAAGGAGATGGTGAAAGAGCGCAACAACTGGCTATGCGCTGCTTTCACCTGCCGTGATTTGGTGAAATTCATTGGCATCAGGAAGTTATAATTGGTAACTGGCTGGTGAATCTTTATACATCCAACTAGTTGCCTGCACTAACTGAGCTAACATTCTAGGTATTTATTAGCTCAAAGAAACAAAATGATGTGTGATACGTCCTGGGTGGTAGCAATGCTTATGTTCAATTTGGTTTTAGTTGGTTTGTTCTTTCATCCATTACAGATAATGCAATACAATATGGACTCCGCAACATCATGCAGTGTTGCTAGCGCAAACAGCAAGCCCTCAGCAGAAATTGTTTTCCATGAGTGTGCTTAGTTTGACAGAGCTGTTGGTGTGTTGGTGTTGTCGCGCCAGGCTCAAAAGTTGCAGTGTGTAAAAAGTGGCTTGTAAACCAACTGTTCAAGCAATTATATCAAAAGGTGATTTCTATCATTGAGCACAAACACAAGTGACTTTTATTCTATTGCAGTTCCAATTAAAAAGTGTACTTTCATCAGACCAAAGGCTCAACTGACTGTAAGTGCCCCAATGTGGTGCCTTGCCTTTGAGCTGATTGCAATCAAGGTCTATCTTACCACACAGTTTGTAGCAAATCCTTCAAGAACTTGAAATTGTGTTTGCCATCAGGGTCCGTCTTGCCAAGAAAAGCATGGCACAATTCATTCATTCATTGCATCAGGCCGTGTGTCATAAACTTAGACTTTATTTTAATAAATACTATTACTTTAGATAGTATGTATTACAAGGGTTACATTATGGTTGGATCTGTTCCTTATTTTCTTTATATTATTATTAATTATTTGTTCCTGATTACTTTAGATAAGTTGTTATACATATCTGTCTTTCTATGTAGTTCTCTTCCTTTTTCTCTATCAAAATTATTATCATTATAATCTCCTTATTAGCAATGCAATCTTTATTAGCCCAGAGCATTTCTTACGTCCCAAGACCAAACCTGTATCTCAAGATACAAGGTAGCCCATCACATTTTAATTTCAATCTTCAAACACAATTTTTTTTCACAAACTTTAATTATATTTTCTATTTTGAATTTTTTTCACTTTTCCAACCTTTTAAATTTTAATCATCTTATAATTCTCAATTTTTTTCCATTTTATGTTTCATTTTGTACCAATTTCCCACACATTCATTCAACTTCCTATTCAAAGCTTATTAATCAACAACTTATTTGTTTTTCAAGAATTACCTTATTTTGAATTTCCACACAAAGATCCTTTTTTGGGTGAAGTTATTGAAATTAATTCAGATTCCTTGGTTGATTCAACCTGTTTAGAATATATTGAAAGTATTCACCAGCTTTGACATTGTTTTGCAGAATTCTCACCTGATTCATCCATCTCTTCAAATATATCAGAAGAAGAAGATTGTTTTCCAAAATCGATTCAAAATCTGTGTTTAATTTGATTAGGATTAAGAAGGGCAACAAGTGGAAGACAGCGTTTAGGACTCCTTGGAGATTGTTCAAATTCACCGTGATGCCATTTGGGCTGGCTGATGCACCAGCAACCTTTCAACGGTTTATACAGCAGGTATTGCAGGAACACTTGGATATTTCTTGTTTTGTCTTTATAGACAATATTTTGATATTTTCAAAATCGGGAGAAGAGCATGCAAGCCATATAGAACAAATTCTAGCTAAGTTACCTGAACATCAATTAACCGCTTCACCTGCCAAATGTGAGTTCTTTGTTTCTGAAGTAGTATTTTTGGGTTGTTTTATTTCAACATAAGGATTGCAAATGGACCCAAAGAAGCTTGAAACCTTGGCAAAATGGCAACACCCGGCTGATTTAGGCAACCTGAGACAATTTCTAGGATTGTCAAACTTTGACAGACATTTTATGCCTTCTTTTTCACAAATAGTTGCTCCTTTGACAGATTTGACAACAGCAAATTCAGATGTGGCAACGGGTTTGGAAAAGGTCTTAGCTAAGGAAGCTTTCAAGCTCTTTAGACGTTTATTTGCTGAGTCACCTTTTCTTCTTCATTTTGATTTCAAGAAGAAGCGTGTGATTCAAGTTGACCCCTCTGGGTATGCCTTTTGAGGTATTTTATTGCAATACTCTGATACAGATGAGTTGCAACCTGTTGCTTATTACTCAAAGAAATTGACTCCAGCGGAACGCAATTGGCAAGTTCATGATCAGGAACTTGGGGCAATAATTTCCTGCTTTCAAGAATGGAGAGTGTGGTTGTTGGGATCAGAAGAGGCTGTGGCTGTTTTGTCGGATCACTCAAATCTACAATATTCTATGTCAGCTCAAGACTTGACTCCTTGGCAGGCTTGTTGGGCGTCATTCCTTGGGCAGTTCCATTTTAACATTTTACACACTCCAGGAAAAATGAACTCAGCTGACCCTGCATCTTGACGTTCTGATTTGACGGATGGAAAGCAGTCTTCCTGCAAGGTTGTACTCTTGGGAGTGCAAGAAATTCCTGAGCTTCCAATTCAAGTGGTGACCTTGCAAAAAGACTTGATTTTTGGAAGATCTAACCCCTCTCACTTTCTGCCAGCTTCCACTGAGACTCAGACCTGGTTTCAAGGTTTATATGCAACGGATCCGCTTATCCATGGTCAAAGGCCTCCTCAGCTCTCTTATCAGACGGGACTATGGTGGTGGAGGGATAGGATCTACGTCCCATTAAAAGCTTGACTGCTGATAATGCAAAAGATGCATGAGTAGAAGGCAGCTGGGCATTGGGGGAGTATGAAAACTTTGGATTTGCTAACACACACCTTCAGTTGGCCTAATGCTCGTGACACTACCAGAAATGTAATGTTTACCAGGCGGTAAAGAAAAGTATTCACATAGAAAAATCCTGAGACAACCAGAAGAGAGCAAAAAATCCAAAAAAATGCATCTAATTCCTGGATGTTGGAGCTCCCTGATGCATATTTTTTTGTATTTTACACAGAAGTATTGTTCAATGTACTAACAATAAAGGTGAAAAATCACCAAATAACAACCTGTAACAACACCTGCAATTTGGCCCAAGATCTTGGAGACAGGATTTTGCAATCTAAAAACAGCCATAACTTTCGCGTTTCTCACGCAAACCACTCAATTTTGAGCTCATTGGAAAGCTGAACCTCCCCTGTACAATTCCACATAGCACATCACATACATAGCTAGTCTGTGTGAGATTCTACATAGCCATCTATGGGAAACCCTTACAAGAAATATAGCATATTTTCATGGCAAGATGACACCAAACTGCCTTAATCAAGTTTAGAAAAGTGAGGTCCAGCATTTGAATGAGCTAACAATCAATAGATTTTGAGCAGAATTGCAAAATTTATGGCTGTTTTTAGATTGCAAGATCCTGTCTCCAAGATCTTGGGCCATATTTCAGGTATTGTTACAAGTTGTTATTGGATGATTTCTCACCTTTATTGTTAGTACATTGAACAATATCTATGTCTAAAATACAAAAAAATACTCATCATGGAGATCCAACATCTACAAATCAGGCAGATATTTTTTTGGATTTTCTGCTCTCTCCTGTGTGTCTCAGGATTTTTCTATGTCAATACTTTTCTTTACCGCCTGGAAAAGATTACATTTCTTGTAGTGTGATGATCTGCTGACCTTTTTGAAAACTTTTTCTAGTTTTCAGAAGGTGAAGGTGGATTGTTGGCCTCCACAGGGTGAATTGGTTCCATTGCCCATTCCTGAGCATCCGTGTACCCCCATTGGTATCAATTTCATGGTCAAATTACCGTTGTCCAATGGTTATGATTCAACCATGGTTGTTGTTGATCATATGGGGAAAGGGGCTCATTTCATACCAGCGAAGGAATTGTGGAAAGCGGAGGAATTAGCTGAGTCTTTTGTGGCTAATGTTTTTAGATTGCACGGCCTGCCTAACCTTATTGTTTCTGATTGTGGAACAACCTCAGTCTCACAATTTCTGACAGCGGTCCTGAAGTTATTAAATGTTTCTCCAGCCCCTTCTACCGTTTTTCACCCACAGACAGACGGTCAGGTAGAGTGCATCAATGCCTTGGTAGAGGATTATTTGTGGCACTATGTGTCAGAGGATCATTCTGACTGGGTGAAGTGGCTACCAATTGCTGAGTTTACATATAATAACTCACCGTCTGCTTCTATGGGGTTTTCTCCGTTTTTTGCTTACACCGGCTGTCATCTGCAGTTTGATTCTTTAGTAGCGACCGCAGGCATACCAAATACTGATAATTTTGTTGTTTGATTGCAGATGATTCATCATTCATTGATATTGAATCTGGAAAAGGCAAAAGAAGCTCAATGTTGGTTCTATAATGGCTTGCGGCAGAAGGAAGCAACTTACTTGCCCGGTGATCTGGTGTGGCTCTCTCGTTGCCATTTGAAAATTTTACGGCCGTCCAATAAATTGGATGTTCAACAGATAGGTCCCTTTCTGGTAAAAAGGATGGTAGGAAGAAACACCGCTGAGTTAATCTTACCCTCCTCTCTACGTTGACTGCATCCAGTTTTTAATGTCTCTCTGTTGTCGCCGTTTTATGGCGAATCTTTTGCAGTGCCTAATGCATTTGAGGAGTTATCCCAGGATGCTCATGATCTGGGGACTGTTTTGTCATTGACTATTGCTTGACCAGGACTAGTGTCCACAAATATCATTTGTGGGGCAGTGATTCTTCAGGCTTGGATGATACTTGGACTCTGCTGACTCAAATCTTGACAGCTCTGGATTGTTGGCTTCAACGGTTTCATGTTATTTCCCCTGCTGTGGGAGTTGGACCATTGCAGGAGGTTTGGCAGCGGAGGGCGGAATTGTTTTAATAGTGGATACAAGGCAGATCATATTTGTCATAAACTTAGACTTTATTTTAATAAATACTATTACTTTAGATAGTATGTATTACAAGGGTTACATCATGGTTGGATCTGTTCCTTATCTTCTTTATATTATTATTATTTATTTGTTCCTGATTACTTTAGATAAGTTGTTATATATATCTGTCTTTCTGTGTAGTTCTCTTCCTTTTTCTCTATCAAAATTATTATTATTATAATCTCCTTATCAGCAATACAATCTTTATTAGACCAGAGCGTGTCTTGCGTCCCAAGACCAAACCTGTATCTCAAGATACAAGGTAGACCAGCACACCGCGCTGTTTGATTATGCCACGCTGTGCAATCACACATCAGTGCGGTGAGGACCACGTGGCCTCCCTCACGTGCCTGTCACCTCAAATCATCTTATATTTTCACAGCCTCACCACATGATGCCACTATGGCTTGTTTCAGGTGACCTCAGTTCAAAGTAGCCCCATGGTGTACCTTTGTCAATTTGTGGAATGAGGGACTTGGCGGCAACTTCCTTTTTCTTGCAGCGCGCGGTATCTAGGATTAGTTGTCCATCTTTGGTCAGAAGGCGTCCAACTTGCCAGACACTCTGAGAGCAGTGAGCCGGCAACAACCTGGCTCAATTGGCCATGGGTGCAGGGATGACACGGGGCAGGATGAGGGGTGGGGGCGCAGGGTTGATCAAAATATCTATAAAAACAAGAGACATACTTGGATCAAGACTGCTACATCTTGGGAAGAACTCTCATACATATCAGTTCAAATTGTCAAATAGAACCCATCTTATCCAGTCTTCAGTCATGCCTGCTGATCACCGGTCTCCAGACAAGTACACCTTTGCTCAGATTGAATCTACTCATATTGTATATATATTCCCTTCTTCTCGAGGTTTGACATTTTCTCGCATGCCAAGTGGAGATTCTTACTCAATACCAGAAGTTCTTAGGTTTTTGATCCAGTCACTCAACACCCCATCCTTTATCAAAGCTTTTGAAAAGCAGGTCAAAGCATCAACAGCTAATCAAGTAGAACACAACCAAGACTGATGTTCTGCATATGTTGGGCTTTTTTCTACTTTTATATCAATGATGTGTTTCAACCATTTTCTACCTTCTTTGAGTTGTCCTATCCCAATGCTTCACTCATTTAGTAGTCGGGAAGTCGCTTCAAGATCTCAAAATTGACTTGTTCATCTGTTTTTATCACTACTTTTCTTTTCATCATGTCTAGCTTTTTTGTGATCATGTCGTCCCAAACTTAGCTGGTTGAAACATTGAGCCTTGTTTATTGTTGAGTCCTCAAACACCATTTTGTGACCCTCCCAATCAAGAAACTGGCCTTGCCATTTTATTTTTCATTTTACTTTTTGAAAAAGGAGGGTAGTGACGAGACAGCTTGGAACTCGACTTTTTTCTCAAAAATTTCCATCAAAGGGTTGGAATTTACGTTACTATTGGCTCGGGCATTTCATCGTCCTTCGTATGTTCTCGTATTTCCTATTGCTTTTGAGCGCCTTGCTTCCACGCAAGATCAATTTTATAAAACACATGGGACCCTTGGGCTGCTGTGCCTTTTGGCGTTGTGAGTTGATGTTTGCGCTACCAGCTGACATTTGTCAAGCTGAGACTTGGCAGCTGCAAAAGTTGACAAATCACACAAGTAAATTGATCATCCAACTTGCCGCCTCTTGTCAATATTCCGGCTCTTGCTTTTTCACCCTCAACTCATTTGACAATACAGCTATACCGATTTTAATCTCTCTTCAGATCAACTTTCTTCCAGTAAAACCATTTGATCACCAGTTTCATAAGTCAACATGCTTTGTGCAACCTTCTTTGTCTCACTCCTTTCATTTACGCCCTTTTGAGTGAATTCATTAGAGTTTTGATTTCAAAAATCGGGACTACACCAATCCACCCTTGCCGCATCCCGCGCAGAAACAATCAAGCAAAAACTGAAAGGGGCTTATGCTGATTACATTCACTGGGGATTCCCTGCTGACAAAGGTGTGTTTCCTTCATCTTGCGTGATTAGACATTTAAGAGTGATGATTGTAACCTTCTTGTGGCAATTTTCAGCGGCACCATTGACTAAAGATGGCTCAAACACACGTAATGGATGATAAGGGGACAATCATAAGCTTGATCATTCCGGATCACTGCGCCGTGTTAATTTTTGTTCATTTGATTTTGGGTGTGATTTTCAGGGGCGCTACCCTGGTAGACAGCTTGGACACACTTTACATCATGGGCTTGCACGTGAGCCACATAACAGGCAGCATTCAAAGTCTGATGTTACTAAATTATAACGAAATATGTCTACAAAAAAGGATGAATTTGAAGACGGTCTGAAATGACCAATCAAGATTGATTTCAGTCCGAGTTACGTTGATCAGGTAAAGCGCCTCCCAAATACGGCACTTTTTTTGGACACCCTAATCTAGGACGGTTCAGGTGACGGCAAGCTGACAAATTTCGTATATACAACACAAGACGGTATCAATCTTTGAAACCACCATCCAATACCTTGGGGGAATATTAGTACGTTGAGAGTTGTGATGGCCTTTGGGCCAGTAAAGTGTGGAAACATGCAAAGATGTGACTTACCAAAGGCTTTGAACGACTTTAGACAGCGTATGAGCTGAGTGGACATGTTTGAAAAGACCTGCTTGATAGAGCCTATCAATTGGGTAACAAGTTGGCATATGGATGGGCAAATCCCTCACAACCAATTCCTTATGGATATTTAAACTTTACAACCAACAAACCAGTGATAGATACCAGCAACATAGCAGAGGTTTGTGTTAGAGGATCACTTGGATATTTGATCATATGTTTCTTGGCTCTGAAACATTGCCTGCCTTCATTTGCTTATCAGGCTGGGACACTCATCTTGGAGTTTGACCGCTTGAGTCTCTATACTGGTAATGACACCTTTTGAGCCTTGGCAGATAAGACTATGAAAGCACTCATGAGTAAGCACAATTGCTGAGACCAGAAGCATCAGGACGTGACTATTTAAACACAATCATTGGCTTTCATAACAGATCTGCCCAACAACTTTCCTGGATTACCTTCTCTGGAAATATACCCCAGAAACGCTAATTTGTTAGTGATTATATCACATGGGGCGGTGGTGTACAGTTGAGTCATCACACCTTGATCCTGCTCCCGTCAACAATGTATTGAAGTAGCCTGTACAGTAAATTGATGTTATGCTATTCTTTTTCTCGCTTCCTAATGTGTATAGCTCTTACTTTGAATACTTGCTGAAGTAAGCAATTCTAGTGGACAATCGGGACCCTAGATATCTTGAAGGTATTGAAAACTTTTATTGACTTTCCGATCTATCCTCATCCTTGGGTCCTGTGTGGACACTGATGTTTTGGATCAAAATGGGATTTTCTCGGCATCTAGAGTGGAAGAAAGCAGTCTATTCATCAATTAAACATTTATTAACTGTGTCTGACGGGCATACCTATCTTGCAGCTTATTCCAAAGAGCGAAAAGGACGACAATACGTTTTTAGCCATTTGGCCTGCTTTGTCGGAGGAAATTGGATCTTAGGTGGGAAATTGATTGGTGATCAGACGGTAGTCAGATATGGTCTACAATTAATCGATACTTGTATGCACTCAGTTGAGTCCCGTATTCACAAAGTCATTTTAGTACCTCCCAAGTAATTTTACTTATGTCTTAATTTGAATTGAATCCCCTGAAATAGTACACAAGTACAGAGACTGGGCTGGGTCCTGAAGTGTTCCGATTTGTGGGACCTAACGGAAAGGTTACCGCACCAGATATGACTGAGGAGGTGGGTTGAATCATTCTAATCTTTTAGTGGGGTATACATTGATCATTTTTCCTTTCAATGCACAGGATAGAAAATTTAACAAGAAGCACGGTTTTTATATTTCAAATGCTAATTACGTATTACGGCAAGTCTTGTCTATTCAGCTCCATTCAATTTCTTTCACTCTGAACAAGACTAATAGAGATAAGCTTTTACTGAAATTTAGACCTGAAGTCTTGGAGTCAGTCTTTTACGCATGGCGTATGACGGGCAATGAACGGTATCAAGAATTTGCATGGTCCACATTCCAAGCCTTGAACAAGTATTGTAAAGCAGCTGCTAGTTATGCGGCCATATTGGATGTCAACAATCCAGTGAATTTTACACAAATTGATGACTCTCAAAGTTTTCTGTAAGTCACCTTCCTTTCATTGAATGGTCAACAGAAATAGCCAATTTTTTCACTTTGAACTCATTCACCTTGCTTTGTAACACAGATATGCTGAGACATTCAAGGTAAGAGAAGTTCCCCTTCCTGATCCAAAAGAAGACAAAGCATAGTGTTTTACAAGGTTGCAACAATAAGGCTGATATGAAAATTTTCTTTACAGTATCTATACCTAACATTTGCACCAGCATCTCATTTTTCCCTTGATGAATATGTGTTTAGTAAGTTTTCAATAACTCTCAACTCTTGCCATTCATGTACTGAACCTGATCTGTGCTGCCTTTAGACACTGAGGCACATCCATACCGCTACAATACAGTTGGGCAGTAAAAACCATCTATCCTATCCAGGAATGGATCCCTGTTCCTTGTCTCTATTTCTCTTGAATTTCTCTTGAATCCTGTCAACTTAAAATATGTTGAAACTTTTGAGATTGCCTCTTTACAACTAACTTAACTAAGTCCCCTCAGTGCTTGGGGGAAAAAACGCAACAAACCCCCGAGGCACGAGGGGACTTACATGCAATGTTGTTTTTCTTGGTGACAAGGGAAATTCCTCTTTGGTGGTAGAGAATGGTCCACCAATGAAACCTAAGTCCGACTGGGTTTCTTTCCCAAAATCTTGATGTATTGGTTGCTGTTTCCAACTCTCAATTCCAGTTCCGCTTGAATGATCAATCACTGGTCAATTGCGCAGGTTAAAGGGACCTGTATTCACTTGCCCAAGAGACTGATAACCTTGTGAGAACTTGTAGCAGAGGAGTAGTTGAACAAACAACAGAGTCAAACATTATCATTTGTCTTGATTGCTGTGAAAACACATCCAGCTTTTTCACTGACGTTCCTGCCATATGCAGTTGTGGTAAATGGTGGGATCTCTCTTCTTTGGAACAAATAAATTTATTTAATTTCTTAACACTAAAAAAACTGATTGTGATTAATTAATAAAACAAATAATTTGGAAACAAAATATATAAGAAATACCTTAAAAATCACTACACTAATAGTGATTCAACTTTATAAGAAAGATATTAAATAAAACAGTAATATTGAAAGAATTCTAATGGTTAGATAGAAATGAAAATTAGATAAAAGTCTTAATCTGGAATGATTTATAATGATTGTAAAATGAAATTGAATTTCTAAATTACCTCCTTTGTTTTCCATGACAGCTATTGTTTTATATACGATAACGCTTTTAGTTGAGGAGGTTTGTTGTGTAGTATTGAGTTATTAGAATTGTTGATAGTTATCATGACTTAAGGGATTTAAAGAGAAAGATGAAAAAAACAAGAAAATAAGAAAAACAATAAGATGAAAAGAGAAAAAGAGATTTACAAGATTATCAGATATGATAATGTTGCAAAGTGAAACATAACTTTTTACTACAATGTCCTGGCATGACATCATCACGTAATTTTTAATGAATCATAACAGCAGCACTGTGAAAATCATCATGTGGCGGGACCTCACGGGTAGGCTTAGCGGGAATGTTGCTAGTGAATTAAGTCAAAGTCCCGGGCGCCTTAATGGGTATGGCAGAGGTATTTTCTCTGTCTGATTGAGAAACACCCTGCTGATGGGATCAAAGGATTTTGCCGAGTAAGGCGCGTAGCTATACAAGGTCAAGACCTGGTGACCTATGGTCTTGATCACATCCAAAACACCCATAGCCATCAGTGATATAGGCCAGTGCAGAATCAAGGCTGGCATGACTTCTTGTTGAACAGATCCATGGAGAAGTCTCTCAGTGTTGGATGTGAGGTATCTAGCTGTGAGTCTGATGGATCACCTTTCAGACTTGAAGCCATAAATTACTCAAGTGCACCTCAGACCACACAGTATAGTGTGTCATCTCAACTACTGCAGGACTAGCTTGCTCACCAAGCAGTCTCAGTCATCATCAGTGCTTTGCGCTATTTCATCAGATGCAGTGGAGTGAATTTGTTCAATGTTCAGAAGGAAGCATTTTGAAGAGTTTTTTTGAACAGATAGTCAATAAAAAACTATTTATTTCTGAACCTTAATCTTGCTTTCAACACGTATTATCTATCTTCAACCTGATTGTATGTTTACAAGTTACATATGAATGAGCCTCATAGTCCATATGTGGCCTAGGCATCCTCAACGGATAACTTTTTGAGACATTTTTTTTTTCATGATGCTCCAAATGTTCTCAACCAGGTTCAGGTTTTGTGATTGAATGTTGATCCCTCCATTCTTTTGTCACTTTACTTGTATGTACCGGGGCTCCATCTTCTATCAAGATGAGATTGGGTGGACAGTTAGGTGAGCTGATAAATAGGTTGATAATGTGTTGATAGATCAAATCAACAAAACCAGGACTAGACCAACGTCCTGCAAGCGTTATGATCATTGGCAAGCAAATTTTGGCTGTGAATGTGCCCCAGATCATTACTGAAGCTTGTCCGCTCTTGAAACTTGGGGCTAAACAATCTTGTATTTTTCACTGGGCTTATGCCACACCCAAACCTTCTTCACAGGCTTTCCTATTTCCAAAGAAGATTCATTGGTCCATATGACCTTCTTCCAATCATCACAAGTCCAGTTTTTGTATTGTTTAGCAAATTGAAGACACCTTAGACGGTGTTGGCTCTTGAGATAAGGCTTGACAACTGCCACTTGAAAGTTAAATCCAAGTTGACAAATTTCTGATCAAATTGTTTGAAGGCTTGCTTTAATTGGTAGCTTGCTAGCAATCCAGGCAGCTGAAGAGCATTGGTTTTTTAAAAAAAATTGCTTCAAGGTTTGCTGATCATGTTCAGAGAAATTTCTTGGTCTTCCAAGGGTTTTTGAGGTTGTTGATAGGCATTTTTTGCCGTCATTGTAGATCACTGTGTAGACAGTAGATTTGGGATGGCCAAGTTTCTTAGCAATTTGAGTGCCAGGAATCCCAATTTGATGCATATAAACAATAGGGGCCTTTTGAGTGGGAGCCAGGGTGCGTGTCAAGAATTTTCAGAGGTTCTTGATAAAGGTATTGAGAAGATTCTTGTAGACAAAAATTTTCATAGACCTCACTACCCTATTACATATGTAGTTGAGGTACAGTCATTCCCAGAAATGTTGGAAAGATTCCAAATTTTGACTGGAGGTCAAGGACTGTGCGCTGCGCAGTTGAGCAGAGAGAATCTTGAACCTTAAACCACATCCATCCGCTGTCTGGGATCAACTTTGAAAAATATTCAAGATGGAGGCAAGGGTACCCCCAATAAATTCGTTTGTCCCACTCTTTCTCTTTCACTGTCCATCCTTTCTCAATTTCTCAGCTCAATTTTCACTCCAACATCAATTTTATCATTCACTATCATCCACAAACTAGATTCCCAATGATGGATCCTAGGTGTTAAGGTATAGAAAAGCTGGGTAAGTTTGGATTGTTCCTTGCTAGTTCCATACGACCAAATTCTTGATCTTGATTTACTTGTGTTTTGAATGTATGTTATGATCTTTATTGTTCAGATGGCAAGCTTACCCTCAACAAATCAAGAAAACATAATCTATCACTTGCACATTCTTCTTGAATTCAAATTGCTCTTGAGTGATGTTCTACTTATAGTAACAAGATATAGACTTTTTGAAAATAAAGGCTTTTTGAAAATAACCAGAAGACTTCTAAAGGATAATGATCAATTAAGTGACTCTTGAGTTCAAGAAGGAAGTAAAATCACCAATCTGTTACTGGTTATCTTTCTACTCAACCTGATCACATTAAAAAATTGTTTATTGATTCTTTATCTTTTCTATTGAAATATCCCTACTCAAGGTTTCTTGTGTTTTGTTTGGATATGGTGAAATATATATTTCAAATGTTTGAAATCCTTAACGTGCCTTACTCCTTCGAATCATGCTTTGAGAATACGACGATAAAAGTATAGAAACCTCCATAGTTTCGAGATTTGTGAACAACATGTTCCAAATGAGCTATCAACTCTTATTGGTTTGGAGTCTTCTTGAAATTTGAGATTCTACATGACCAAACCTTTTGACCACAAAACAATGGGAACCATTGCAAACCACAGGTGAAGGTTGGAAACAAATGGTTGTTTTGTTAATCTTTGATGGAACCCTATGACAAAGTACATCCTCAAACATTCAAAACCAATCTTCACACCTTGTCACTGTTGCTAAAACAACTGATCCCAATCCTTTTTTTTCTACAAAACCATAGAACATGTTGGATGTTTTATCTAGCATTGGTATTTATTATGATGGTTTATTGAAGAAAAAATTGAAGGCACAGAAACAGTAGCTCATATTTTCAAATACACAACCCAACTTTCAATCGATTTAAAATCATCATTAGTTTCAGCAGTTTTAGAAGCTTCAGCAGAAGAATCTAAATCAAATTTATTCCCATTTCAATCAATCTTTTGTTCACGACAAAAAAATGTTCAAAAAATCAATTCTCAACGTTGGTTATTTAATGTGATTACAAAACAACTTAAACCTGAATTTTGTATTTTGATTGATGCTCGTAGTGGTTTGTGGATGATAGTGAATGATAAAATTGATGTTGGACTGAAAATCGAGCTGAGAAATTGAAAAAGGATGGACAGTGAAAGAGAAAGAGTGGGACAAACAAATTTATTGGGGGTCACCCTTGCCTCCATCTTGAATATTTTTCAAAGTTGATCCCAGACTGCGGATGGATGTAGTTTAAGGTTCATGATTCTCTCTGCTCAACTGTGCAGCGCACGGTCCTTGACCTCCAGTCAAAATTTGGAATCTTTCCAACAATTCTGGGAATGACTGTACGTAAACTTTTTGTCACCAATGTACATACAGCTGTTTCAAGAAAGATTGACCACTTTTTTTGAATAAAGCTGTTGCCGCAGCGGGCAAAACCAGAGCAAAATCTCGTTTACAGGTTTTGATTTTTCTGTATTTGTTCCAATTAGCAGAGAAACAAAATCGAGTGAGAGACAATACCCGAGTTTTGCACCGCGACGGAATTTTCAAAAAAAATCAATCTTTGTTGAAACAGCTGTACATACATAACGGTTTGTCAAGTACATAAGTATCACAAGGTTTACACATGTGACATTTTACCCCAAGTGAAAAGTGAGTCGGGTATTTTTTTCGTTTTGTTCCCCAGGCTTCTTGAGGAGCGCACACCTTGAAAGTGAACATGAATTTATTGAAGTTGAAGTATTTGCCCAGTTTTTTTTTGGTGGTAAATTTCAATTTTTTGGGCAAATACCCGGACCCGTGATTCAAATTTACCGCTAAAAAAATCTGGGCACAAAGCCGGGCACGTGCCCGGATTCTACTTTGTATCCCCTAATTGAACATGAACTTATCTCAAACAGATCAGAAAACTGAACTTGAAGAATCAGACTCAGACATCTGGTTAGAAGAGGATCCCATTGAAAGGAGTACTAGAGATTATCAAGATCTTCAAACTTCTTCTTCAAATCGATTATCACAAATCGAATATGATCGAATGGCAGAAAGATTTCATCAGGTAAAGTCTTATATATATTGTTTAAAACTTGATCAAAAGAAAAATTGATTTCTATTCATACTGATTCCTAAACCTCAAAGGCAGGATATCGGGATGGAATAAGTCAAGGAAAACTTATCACACTTCAAGCTGGATTCGATGAAGGATTTAGTCGAGGATGTGAACTAGGAAGACAGATCGGGAAGCTTCGAGGACAAGCATCTGGAATCTTATCCTTTCTTTTAACAATCACCCATGCTGAAGGCGATCAAGAAGACCCAAGGATTCATAGAGCTCGAAGGCTGATTGGTGATTTAAACCGATGTGACCCGCTGCCTGAGTGTATAGAACAAACTACAGTAAAACTTCGTTCTTGTCAAGAAAAACCTGAGAAGCTGGACAGGACGGAAAATGAAAGATTTCCTGAAATCAATCTTCGGCCCGAAGGCCAACAATTAATCAAACGATGTGAACTCGAACTAGAGGAATTGCTTGACTCCATCAGATCGTTTGATACCCAGGAAAAGGTAATCAATGGATCCACTACACTTGAAGAGCTTATAGGTCCGTAGTAAGACGCACTGAAGTCCACACCCATGGCGGACGACGTTGGATTTTTTCAGATGTATATATATGTAACATTCTCTAATCAGTCTAAACAAGGCTATCAAGCTGCCACTAATTGGATCAACTATAGACTATAACCATGATTAGATCTCATCCAAAATAAATCAAATGAGAAAATTCACATTCAAATTCCCTTTGTTTAAATCACTTGAATACACTATCATAAATCATAATTCTTCAATTCAACTCTTGTTTCTTTGATATAAGCTTTATGATTGATTTTCAAAATCAAATTGTACAACACTTCACATCGAACATCATTCAAAAAAAATTGTGACTTTCCGTAACACATAGAATGGTGATAAAAAATTGATTACTAAAGACATTTGTCTCAAACGCATGTAGTTTTTATCCATGAGAGCAAAGTAAAATTCTTCAAATGATACTTCAAATAAAAAAAAAACAAAGTAGAAGACCGGATGATTTATTTTCTTTCAAAGAAAATTAAAAGGACTGGGCTTGAGAATCAATGGTACCAGACCAGAAGTATGCACAAGGAGTAATTGATTTAGTTCAGATTGATTTAATCTCTTGCTGAGAGTTATCGATTTGATGATGAGATTCAAAGTTCATGTACCTCATTGTTTTTTCAAACTATCAAGATTGTTTCTGATCTTCTTAGCGTTGTTGATCATTTCATTGAGATCAATCTTTTGTAACTCTGGACTTAATTGATTTAACACTTCAACTGGAGTAGGTAACCGAGCAGTGTAAGCTAATTCTCGAGAAAATGTCTGAATTATATCTAACAAAGCAGTATCGAGTTGGTTTTGAGGTAAATTGAGAGATAGATTGAATCCAGGAAGGTTTAAGGAAAACTAAAGATCTATAAATTTGACTAAAAAGTTAAGTTTCAAGAACAAGAATTTTTGAACTTGTTTAACTAAGTGAGCTAAGTTTACCAGTTATGACTTCAGAAAGTTTTCGATCAGGAAGTGTTTCAATAGAAATGTTTAATAGCTTCTGCAAATTTTGTCAAGCATGTCATATCTGCATGTACAATGGCTTGGCCAATAGCTATAATTGCCATCTCGATTGAAGTTGGTAATTGGAATTCAAACTTTTGATCGGCAGAGAACTTGGCGATGATGCTAATCAGACCAGCTGAGATTTTTGTAGGAATTCGAGATCTTTAAGGTCTTTATTGCAGCAAACAAACACAAGTATATTTAATAGAAATAACTAACACAAGATATCAGTGACTAGATAATTGATGATGGAAAAACATAGAGATTCAAGTTTACCTAACACAAGATCAACACAGATGGAAATCGGTGAATTAACTAAATCAGGTATAAGGAGATATCTACTATGTCTATAATAAGAAACTATTAATATATATAATTGTGTTGTAATGCTTGAATGTAATTTAACTTATAACAATAGTCTGATCGCCAACTCCTCCTGAGTTTGGTTTTAATCAACGAAGTATTGTGTCGTGGTGATCTAAGTAGTTATAATGAAATGAATGAAAAAGAATGCTTGAAACGTAGAGAGAAAAGAATGAGAGTAAGAAGAAATGAGAGTAAATGAAATAATGAAGAACAAGAATTTCTTCTTCACACAGAACTAGCTATTTATTTATAAGAAATACAAAATTGAAATATGACATAAAATAGAAAAGACAACAACGGAGGTTCAGGGGACTCAGGAGTATTTGAGTATTCTGTTTCTGTCATGATTTGTTAAATACTATTTGTTATTTTCTTAAAACGTCATAATGGTATGATTTCAAATATCAACACTCCTCCTAAATCATACCGGAGTAAGTTTTAATTGATCCATTGCTCTTTGATGCTTAATTCGTCCTAAAGGTTTGGTTAATACATCAGCAATCATATCATGAGTAGAAACCTGCTCCATAGTCATTAAATTCCTTGAGATTAAATTTCTTAAGTATTGATATCTCACTTCAATATGTTTTGAATTTGGATTGAGTTGAGCTTCTTTACTTATGATTACCGCTCCTGAATTATCGTTGCGAATTTTTACATTAAGAGGTGGCTTTTTGAGTTTAATATTCAGACTATTTATAAGAATTGATAACCAGCGAAGTTGCTTCGCACATTTATTTGATGATATAAATTCTGCTTCTGTGGTTGACTGAGCAACAACAGATTGCTTCTTGGTCGTCCAAGATATCATACTCCCAAACAAAGTAATACAAAAACCTGATGTTGATTTCTTGGTTATTAGAGAAGTTGCATAATCAGCATCCGCCCATCCAGCTAACTCATTTTCTTGACTTTGAGACTTTGAGTAAATTAAACCAATATTACGAGTACCATTAAGATACCTTAACACATGTCTAACAGCTGACCAATGAGATAAAGTAGGCTTGTTGTTGAATTGAGATAATAAATTCACAGTAAAAAGGATATCTGGACGAGTGTGCAGAGCTAAATAGTTTAACATACCCGTAGCTTTAAGATACAAACGTTTATCAGAATCTTGAGCGGGAGTTGCAACTATATTATGTAAGTCTTGTGGGGCAGGAGTCTTGACTGGATTTGAAGTATCCATCTTCAATTCTCGTAGTAATTTTAAACAGAAATCTTCTTGATGTAGAATTACCGAACCGTCCTCCTTCCAGTTAAGCGTATAACCCAAATGTCGAGTTGGTTTTTCTTTGACTTTGATTTTGTAAGATTTGCTAAGATTGCGTAAGAAAGAATGAGCCTCTTCCTTTGTACGAGCCACACCAAACCCATCATCAACATGCATATGAATAAAAGTAGAGAAAGAGGAATTAGAGAAAAGGGAATCATCTCCTTCAGTTGCATGAAAGTTTAAACTACTAAGAGTTTTAACCAGATGTTCACGCCATTTCCTGGGAGCCTGCTTCGTACCATACAAAGAACGAACCAAACGCCATACCTTGTCCTTCATACCCTTCACTTCAAACCCACTTACTTGAGTAACATATACTATGGCATCCATATCACCATACAGAAAAGCCGTTTCCACATCAAATTGAAACACATAAAGATTATTTTGAATTGCAAATGCCAGAAGTACCTTAAATGATTCATTTCTTGCAACCGCCGCATACGTGTCGAAATAATGTAGCATATGAATCTGATGATTTCCCAAAACCACCCATCTTGCCTTATAACGCTCAACCTCACCAAACTCATTCAACCTTTTAGCCAATATCCACATACCACCAATCACTGTTTCTCCTGGTGGACAATCAACAAGTTCGCCAGTATTATGAGCATTTAATGACTCATACTCACTTGCCATTGCCTGCCACCATTTCTTAGCTTCCTCCGGATCAGACAATGCCTTCCCCATCGTTACTGTTTCAGTTAAGAACAGATTTCCTCCTTCATCATTCAATACTCGAGCGCGAGACCGCGTAGTTCTAGTACCGTCAGTATCTAGAATATTGTCTTCATTTATTGTTGATGAGATATTTTGAGGAGCCGTATCGAAATGTGGAACCATTACATACCCCTTTTTCTTCGATGGACCTGAAACCGGTTTTGGAGTAGCTTGTTGAGGTAGTTCTCGTGATTCACTTTCTTCAGTTGAAGAGCGTTGCTGATTATCATCATTACCCTCCTCCTGAGATTCATTTCCAGAAATGTTGAGAGTAGGACAATCTTCTTCAACAGGGTCTGGAGGAAGTTTGACTGCTGTTGGATAGGATTTTTCAGTTGTTGATGCATGAATCGTCCTTGTCGTAGCGGCTTCACAAGGAAGAGTAGAGGGAGATTTCTTGATAAATTCAGGATCAGAATAGTTAACAATTAGAGGAAGTGGCGTATAATCCCGACTAATAACAATATTACAAGATTGATTGTCGAAAAATCGACCAGCATCAGAATACGCTTCATATCCAAGGAAAAGAAGAGGAATTCCAGCAGGAAAAATTTTCCCATGAGTAGTTGATTTGACGTACGTTTTTAACCCGAATGGTAACAATTGATTAACATCTCTAGTAGGTTCGATAGAAGAATTGGAAAGACTGAGAACATCAAAAGCACATTTACCATTAAGGCGACTGGTGGGTAGAAGATTAATAAGAAATGAAGCATACTTAGCCGCTTCATCCCATAAATTGATGGGTACACCAGATTGTGCAAGCAGACAATGAATTTTAACTAATAATGTATAATTAAATTTTTCAGCTACTCCATTGGTTTGATGACTACCAGCTGGACCTCTTTCAACTGAAATACCCTGTTCATGAATATAAGACATAAATCTACTTGAGCTGAATTCTCCCCCCCTATCTGAATGCAAGTATGCTGGAGTTCGTCCAAGTTTATTTCGAATTTCTTTGATGAATGACATTAAACATCCTTCAGCTTCTGATTTGTTCTTCATTAAATAAATTCTATTAAAACGAGAGAAATCATTGATGATAACTAAAACGTAGTTCTTCCTAGCTTTGCATAATACTGATATTTGTAACACATCAAAATGTAAGTGTTCAAAAGGTTTTAAAGAAATGGGAAGAGGATGTTTATGAGGTCTTGACTTAAGTTTACATTTAATACAAATTTCACAATTTCTTGAAGATTGAAATTCGGTTAATTTAATATTTTTAAAACTCAACAATTGTTTGAGATAATCATCAGATGGATGACCTAGAATTATATGCCAATCTTTGGCTGGAGTAATTGATTCAACATTATTTACCATAGATCGTCCCTTAGCAACAAAAAGTTTGCCATCTCGAGGAAACTTGAATACAATTCGGTTGGATTTTCGAATAATAACTCCAGTTGAACAATGAGAAATGGTGAAGCCGTGATCTTCAAGTTGAGATGCTGAAATAAGATTGCGAGGACCGGCAGGAACATAGAAAACAGGATAAATGAATTCACCACCTATAGACATTTTTCCTACATGAGTGACTGTAATATTTCCACCGTAGGTACCTAATACTCTAAAGGTTGGTTTGGGGTCAATTAATAATTGGAAATTATTTACTGTAGTATCTGTAGCACCTGAATCATAAGTGAGATCAAAATTGTTAGAGCGAGGAGCTACAGATAAAGCTGAAAATTCATCAATCATGAAACAAGAACCATCCATAACATCCTTATCACTTCGAGCAATAGAATTTACAGATCCTGAGTTAGATGATTGATTATTTTTTAATTGATTTTCAAGTCTATTTAATCTTTCACGCATTTCTCGCATTGATTCATTATTCTGATCATTCCTACCAAAATGCGTAGGGATAATTCCCCTAGGTCGAAAATATCCATTGCTTTGCTGAGAAGATGATGGAAACTGAGGAGTTTGATTTCTACTAAAAAACTGTTGATTATTCATTTGATTTGTATTATTTGAAAAATTTATATTTCTGTTTTGATTGAAATTAGATTTTTTATATTTATTCGGGAATTGAGGTTTTTGATTTTGAGCAAGATTGATTGAGCTAGTTGCTTCCATTTCGTCTCTTCTATCGGCTTCTAACATCATGCTTTTGTAAGCGCTTGAGTAAGTAAGAGGTTGTGATTTATAAAGAGTTGTGATAAGAGGCATTAGACCTTCATCCGAGTTAAATGAAGAGAGAAAAATACAAGCATTCAATCCAGTAGACATAGTAGCAAATTCTGTCATTGATGAAAGAGAAGTATTTATAGAAGTAATCATGCTATTAAATGAGAATATATGTTCCTTCATTGAACTACCAGGAGAAAAGGTCATATTGAATAGTTTGCGAAGTTTGGATGAGACTGTTACAATACATAAAATACCACATGCTCTTCCCAGAGCCTGATACGTATGCCAGAAACTAGGAGAGTGAGTTATTATGATATTGTGCAAATCTTCTTCTACAATTTCCCAAAGTAAAGAAAATGCCCAAGCATTTCGAGTACGATATACTTGAGTGTCTTGATTTTTAGTGTTCCAATCAAGATCGAGTAACCTATCAAAACCTTTACTCGTTAGCACACTGTCTACCATTATTTGCCATTTGGCCCAATTTGATTTATTCAATTTGAAAAATCTGAATTTTGAAATATCAATTCCTGCGTCGCTGTTTTCAATATGTGATGGTGAATTGGAAGCATTGGTTTGAGAATCCATTTGTACAGATGTTGGTTCAGCATCCATTGGAGCAGGGGTAGACATGAGTTTTATCTAGAGATATATACTGTGAGTGATGCCAAGACTTGATCTCTCGCTACCATGTAGGAATTCGAGATCTTTAAGGTCTTTATTGCAGCAAACAAACACAAGTATATTTAATAGAAATAACTAACACAAGATATCAGTGACTAGATAATTGATGATGGAAAAACATAGAGATTCAAGTTTACCTAACACAAGATCAACACAGATGGAAATCGGTGAGTTAACTAAATCAGGTATAAGGAGATATCTACTATGTCTATAATAAGAAACTATTAATATATATAATTGTGTTGTAATGCTTGAATGTAATTTACCTTATAACAATAGTCTGATCGCCAACTCCTCCTGAGTTTGGTTTTAATCAACGAAGTATTGTGTCGTGGTGATCTAAGTAGTTATAATGAAATGAATGAAAAAGAATGCTTGAAACGTAGAGAGAAAAGAATGAGAGTAAGAAGAAATGAGAGTAAATGAAATAATGAAGAACAAGAATTTCTTCTTCACACAGAACTAGCTATTTATTTATAAGAAATACAAAATTGAAATATGACATAAAATAGAAAAGACAACAACAGAGGTTCAGGGGACTCAGGAGTATTTGAATATTCTGTTTCTGTCATGATTTGTTAAATACTATTTGTTATTTTCTTAAAACGTCATAATGGTATGATTTCAAATATCAACAATTTTATCCATCAGAACTAGAGGTGATCCTAATTGTGAAAGGACTGATGATCTATATATAGATAATAAAATCAAGAGTGAATTGGTTTTTGATCAAACATAAAAGACTCAAGAAAGCGGTCTTTTACTAACGGTTGTGATGACATTGTGCCTTAAATATCGCGAAGCATTCCTAAGGTGAGGAATTATTGAATTTCTGTGGGATGAATCATTCATAGATATAATTAGTTTGAGGAAAGATAAAGAAGTCTATCTCATGACTCACAGTTCAACTAGTATAGGTAAAACTTTGATAATCTAGTGATCTTTCATTCCAAGACTGAGCTTTGGTCTATTGTATGACGAACCGAGATTTAGCTTGGTCGTGAAATAAAGTAAGAATTGTCCATATCTTGTTCACCTTTCACCACCTCCCATTAGACCTTCTTGACCTTCAGAACTTACTGATAAAAGCGTAGCTTGTGCTCTATGTGATAGATGACTTACAACTTGATAAAGTCTGGAATGCAAGACTGAGATGATCACGTATACCGTGAGTTTAGAGGTTAATAACCTGGATCACGTAGAAGTGATATAAGAGAAATGAAGGCACCTGAGATGATCACGTATACCGTGAGTTTAGAGGTTAATAACCTGGATCACGTAGAAGTGATATAAGAGAAATGAAGGCACCTGTTGGAAGGTGGTAAATAAAAGTGAGAGAATGTTTGAGTGAGAAAACAACCGTGATGCTCAAACATAGCACTTTTATAGAACAACTTTCTCTAATAGGTTTTAACAGATATGAAGTAGATATCATTGTGCATCTCACAGTTAATGACGCGCAGGTCCTACTTTGGTAAAGAGTGAAACAGAAATATGAAAATAGAAAAGAATGAGCTTTTAGAGCAAGTGAAACATATGTGCGTGTGCTGAGGTATAGTGATTGATGTGAAGGTAAGTTGGGTTCTCCTAAAGCGTAAAGGACCCTTATCTCATGTTGATAGGGTGTTGACAATTAGAATTATACCTCAATACAACTTAGGTCAAGATAAGATGGAAAAAGATGTGGTCTTGTACGTTTTGTGTTCCTAAAAAGGACTTTGGTCACTTTCTCCCTCAGAAGGTACACCTTGATGAATTTCTTCTTCAGGAGGTAAATTTTAATGAATTTCTTCTTCCTGAGACTCAAGTGGAATCTGAGTATCCTAAACCTCTTGATGCGCAAGATCAGATTGGAGACTGAGATGTTAGATCAACGGCAAATGGTTCTACATATGAACATGAAGAAAAGACTTAATATATCAAATCAGATCAAATCTCCTGTGAACTCTTCAAGTCTGTTATTGAGAGTCCTGACTCATCTACTGTAAAAACATATCATGATGTGGAAATCATCATCAAGCTATCCAATCTTAAGTTGGAGGTTTTCCCATATCGCTGGGATAGATTTCAATCGGTGGGCAATCTTCTTTAGAAGCATGATGACAGAAGACACAATTAAACAAATAACACGAATAAACGATCAAAAAAAAATGAATAAACAATCAAAAACGAATAAACAATCAAACGAGTACGAGCTTGGAAGTCGACTGCGAGTCGAACAAATGCAGGGGTGAGATGACCGATGTGCAAATGCATCAGATTGATCAAGAAACGGATCGAGAAACACCTCTGTACATCTAATCCTCCCATGTACAGCAGCGAGGGAAGCGACCTTAACAGACGTCATCGACGGAAGACGTCTGTCTCTCAGAGTCTCGGAGAGTCTGGGATACGGTGGCTCTAAAGTGCCACATGAGTCACTTGGTCAAAAACGACAAAAATAGACTTTTCCCCCGAAACAATACTTTCCAAACTCACGCCGACCCTGGCCCGCCTCTGCAGACCGCTGTCTCCATCTATGATCTTCCGGGACATCTACTTGAATAACCATAGAAGAACAGTATTGTGACTCATTGGAATTTGGGATTGCCTCAATGTACCATGAAAAACACTTTACTAGCCCCATCGGAAATCATCTTGAGGATGTTCTTCACCATCATGTTTGCGTCATTGCTCAAGCATCTGTCATGTCATAGGTGCTGATGCACTCATCTTCATCATCATCATGGGATCAGACAGTAAGTAACTGAAGCTTGCTAAAAATCTAGACCCTTCTCCTGATGATGACTGAGAGGGTTACAAACCCAGGCGGGCCAGGGTCGGTGCGCTTCCAGACAGGACTGTTTCAGGCCTAGTACATTGCTTTTTTTCATTTTTGACAAAGTGACTCACATGGCACTTTAGAGCCACCGTACTGGGAGGTTTTTGCTCGATTTTCGAGCTACAAGTCCACAGAACCCGTGGTTCTCCCCATCATAGGCCCTGCCGGTCCTCGTGATCCGCATGTGTACCGCCCCAAGCAGCTCATTGTGTGAAGGGACATGTCACTCCAACATAAGGCTGGTATGTAGTCGGCCTTCACTTAAGTTCGAGATTCACCAATTCACCCTCTGTTTTCCATTTCTATCTGTGTTCTCAATTATAAGACTTTTGTTTCTCAACTCAAGCACATCAAAGATTATATTTTCAATCTGCTCAACTGTAATCTACGACTTGAAATGAGTTGATTCAATATTTTCAAAGTTGTTTTGAAATTTTCATATCGGCAACTCAAGTACCTCATGAATGGTTCATTTTGAACTCCACTTATCAACTCAAATATGAAGTTGAAGTGGCAAATGATGGGTCTTGTTTTTGAAGACTGATTGGTTGAGGCCCCGTTTGGTAGCCGTCAACCTCTCAGGTTGACCCAGCCAAATGCTCAGGTGTATACCTGAGAGGTATTTTAAACGCCAACCTGAGTGTCGAACCGTTCGGTACAGGTTTTTCAAAAACCAGTCGAGTGTACACCTCTCAGGTCTACCAGCCAAATCGGTCAACCTCTCAGGTGGGCCGTTTTGCGAGAATCTGAGAGGTTGACCTGGCTATTGCCATAAACTTGCCCGAGGTCCCTGTTGTTAGGCTGAAACAGGACTTTTCGATCCGATGAATTTTCCTGAAACCCATGATCTGACAGGTTTCAACCCGGTCAAAATCAGGCTACCGAACACATGAAGATGTCAGACAACCCGCGAGGCAGACGTCGTCTACTCGCGCATGCGCAAGTAGACGCCTCTGAGGTGTACACCTGCGAGGTTCACGGCTACCGAACGGGGCCTGAATCTTTACACATAATTGCATGTCATATCTGAGCAAATGATGACAAAATGAGAAAACAAGAGTAAGATGTGAGTCAAGAAAGATGTTAAATTGACATTTAACATAGTGAATCATGAATACATGATAAATAAACGGAGGAAATGGAAATGAAAAGAAAAAACAAATGAGAAAAAAATCAAAAGGCAAAACCGTTCAAGACACAAAACACTAAGATTAAGATGTGAGTTAATTCTCATGCTCAGACTGATTTCCTTCTGCGGGGTTATTCGAGCTCTCAGAACGGAGCTGGGTTGAATTATTGGAAGAATCTTGATCGTCATGTTCCGGAAGCTTGACAAGCTGAATCAAATCGCCAGCCAAATCTCTGAGGATCAATCGTGCCTGTAAACTTGTGAGCGCATTACTGCCTTTGAGATCAGTGATCCAACCCAGTTCCGAAGCTGCTCCAGGCAAAATCGACACCCCATAGCCCCAGCGTTGCAAGGTTGGTATGCAGTTCTTCCAAGGCCATTGTTTGTATTTGTCATTGGTAAACTCGGCTGTTCAAACATAAAGAAAAAGCCATCAGGATATAGCAGCAAGTCAATATTAGAATGAAACCGTTCATACCAAGGGTATTTGCTAGTTCTGCTCTGGCTAAGGATTTGTCTGATGTTGGTTTATCTATGAGTAGAAGTGGAACAATTGAGTTAGGTGGTGAAATGAAACACAAAACAAAAGAGAAAGAACCAATAAATAAAAACTTGCCATCACTCAAATTAACCTGTAGACCCACTTTCTTACCCAGGACAAACAAGTGGAAGTTAGCTAAGCAATTATCTTTTGGCTTCAATTGCTTGGTGGTGTCGTGCCATTTGAGCGCACCCTTGGTTCCTCGGAACAGTTGAACCGAGCCATACGATACATGTGTGGAAACCACCATTATGACACCTTCAAGGTGATATGTGGCACAAAGTTGACGCAACTGTGAAATAGGAAATTAATCAGTAATCGATGTGAGCGAAAGAAATGGTTACCAGAAAACCCAAAGACTCACCTGTATGTTGGCTTCTCGTAGCCACTTGACAATTTTGTCTGAATCTGAAGCAAACGATCGAGACTTCGACCGCACCATTGAGTCTTGGCCAGCATCCCCACCATTGGTGTCTGGTGATGACGTCGAAGATGCTTCTATGTTGTCCATGACGACTTCCAGCTTGTGTTTTGGTTTATAAGCGTCTTTCTGTTCTTCGGTCAGTTCATCATATCTGCACTTGATGGCTGTATTCGCTTTACCATCTTTCACACCGTTACCTACAAAAGAAACCGGTGTAAGTAATTGTAGGCTTGTAAATCAATTTGCAATAGAGTACTTACAGTCACGATAGAGCTTTCGATTTTCGGGGGCCTGCAGAAAGCCGTGCCACCGAGTTACCTCACGGAACGGTTTCTTGTGGCCTCTGTGACAAATAAGTCAAGAGAAAAGCAGTCAAATTTTGTTCGATAAATTGAGAAAAGAAAGAAATACTCACAAGAAGGCTTCGACTGCAGATAATTTGACTCCTCTGGCAAGACAGTTGATTGCCAAAGACTTTGTAACTGTATCGTGGAAATTTAAGAAATATGACTCGTCATTGCCCAATAGATTTCCTTTGCCTATACTTTCTGCGAAATGACGAAGCTGACCCAAAGACTTTCGAGCCATCAGCTCATCAGGACTGAGATCTTCCGGGCCGCATGACGTGACATCTGGAAGGGCGTTGTGGAAATCAATATCTCATTGATCTCATTTTATTTATTTCAGTTCTTTTTTTTTTAGTTTCATCGCATCATCATTTTTAAATCAATCTATATCTTCATTATAATCAAGCATTCAATTCAATACAATCATCTTATTAAACACTTTTGAAAACACAAATTATTTTAAATTTTTTATAAATACAATCAAAATTGAGAATACACGAATTAAAAAAATATGATCAAGATTGAAATTTAGAAATCGATCGATTCGGAATCTAACAACTTTTAAGATTGATCTAAGTTCAAGTAGAATAATGAGATCAAATTAAAAATAAGAATGATTAAATGACCAATTAGTTTATGAAATGAATCAAAAAAGAAGAAAGCAAAATGAATCTAAAGCAAAGAAAGAATAGAAGAACCTACATTAAAATTAGAAGACCGAGATCGAAATTTAGATCGATCGATCGATTAAGGTGGTCATAGACTTGGGAGATCGACCTAAAACCAAACAAGAAGAAATTGAAATGAAATGAAGAAGATAAAACAAATCAAACTTACATTTAAAGAAGAAGATTGATTGAATTTTAGATTGATCGATCGATTGGGACAGTCAAGAGCTTTTTGAGACCAAGCTAAAATCAAAATAGAATTAAAAACAAATTAAAGAAAAGATAATCAAAGGATGAATTAGTTTATGAATAGGGATCAAAAGACGAATAGTGAAACTAACAGAATGAAAAGATAAAGAAAACTTACATTAAAAGTTGCAGATTGAGATCGAAGCTAAGGAGATTGGAGTTAGATGAAGAGGAGATCCGAGGTGGTAGTTGGTTAGAGTGATTAAATGATGTAATGGAGTTGGAGATGAAAGAGTGGTGGTGATCGAGTTGTAGAGTATAAAGGGAGGTGCTGGAGAGTGTCCGTTTTTGAGGGGAGTTTTGTTTGGTGTGTGTTTTTTGCTGAGCTTGTGTTCGAGTGTAGTGTATTAGAAAAGTCTTATTTTTTTATTAGTGTAATACTCTTATAAGGGTAATAAAGTAATAGTCTTATTTTTTTAATAATCTCAAATTTGAGATTTTGTGCGTGTGTAATCTGTTGACCTGTGAAAGGTCTGTGTGTGAAAGTTTTGCAGCACTAAATTCTGCATTCTAGTTTGAATTCTTAATATTTTTTGGTAGTTTTTTTTAGTAGAAAATTAGTAGTTTATTTTTTTAGTTTAAATTAGCTTTAGAAGTTCATCCAACCTCTATTTTTTTTAATCAACGTCCTCTATATATTTTTTTTATTTTATTTTTTATCATATTCAAAAATCCCAGTTTGTGTATTTCGAATAAGATCGGACTGTGTAGCATTATCAAAATACTTTGTTTAGCTGTGTTATACTTTTTCTATAGCCCTTGCTTAGACACTTTTTAGTGTTTAAGGACTTTGGTGACCACTCAGTACAGTCTTTGGACTTGTTTGAGCCATTTCGGACCAAGTTGGTACTGATTTTATCAGTAGAAAGAGTAGAGCAACGCTACTACAGGTGTTTGGGTGTGTGTAGCGGGAAGATTTGTTTTGAATTGTTTCCCTCTGTTTTTTGAACTTTTGAGAATATTATTAGGTTGAGGGCAGCGTAACTGCATTGTTGTACTTTCTTCTCTTAGTTTGTACTTCGTCCCCTCTCCGGCTCAGCCTACGCTTCACTGCGTAGGAGTTCTACAGCGTCCTTGGATAAAAAAGCATCCAAGAGGAGTCGAGTCGAATCAGCTTCTTTTGCTCCGGCTTTACTTCTCTTCGTTTCTCGGGTGTTCTTGTTTGACTTCTTCTGAGCATCTTGAGTGCTGGATTGAGTGACAGATGAGGCAGCATGTTGAGGAGGCGGCTGCACCTCATTCTCAAGATGTGCCAAGGTCGGAATTCGTCTCCCTTGAGGCTGAGGTTGATGGATTGGAGGGTTTTGATTAGGTTGATTCGGAAGAAAGCAAGACCCAGGTGGATCAAACCCAGTGACCCCAATTGATTGTTGTGAGTTTGGTCCAAAGGCATTCAAGTTGTAATCATCAAAAAAATTAAACGACTGATGTTGATCGGGAAAGCCTTCATTCATATGTCCAAGCGGATGATTGAATTGATTGTACTGCTGGTCTGAGTAATGCGAGTCCATGCTGAGAGTGATTTAAATCAATTCGATTGACCGGATAGGGAGTTCGAATGAATTCAAAGTGGAAATGCTGAGACGGGTCAACTCGAGTCTTGGAGCTGATAGAGAATGTGTAAAGACTTACACGTATGCACTTAAAAACCTCGTATTAGCATTATCATGAGGCCCTGTGGTACCGGGTCACTCATCACTCGATTCTCACTAGACTTGATGCTTTCACCAATCAAAAACGTATCAAGATATCATAAACAAAACGTATGGATTTATCGAATATATCGCATCAGAATCATGAAATCAAAATCAAGCAATCAAAATAAACATATATAGATTCGATTTCAGTCACAGGAAGACTCAAAGAAATGACATCAAATAATCTCACAAGAAAGACAAGATTATCATCACTGATTCATTAACTTGTAGATCGGTCCGAAGGTATCTGATTATGACTTATCATACCTAGTAAGTCCAAATGTAGGTGCTTTTGAATAGATGTTTTGTTTACCTCAAAGCTATCATTCATGAAATGACTGATCTCTGACACTCGCTCTCACTATTCTTTCATTCGATTTAATTGATCTCATGCTACTTCAAGAGTTGAGGATAGGAAGGATGGAGTGTGGATCGAGTGATTTAGTTAGCATATATCATTGTAATTATAAAGTACTCCAACTAACAATAAGGTGCAAAAGAATGTATTTTTGAAATTGCAAATCAACGCAAGGAAACCACAACAGTGGGCTCTGGTCAGCACATTTAATATTGACCCCCAGATTCAGATACACAAGGGAAAAACAAATACTACAATTGTGAAAGACATAGTTGTAATCCTAAGATAATATGAAGAAGTAATAAGTTTGATAAACTTGTGAAATTTCGATTTCCATTCAACTCAGTGAAAAAACAATACAAAGACACAAATCAAAGATGAGGTTAAGGACATTCAATGTTCATCAAAACCTCAAAGGGCCATAATGAAAGTTCCTTGTAAAAGAATTTCCGCTTGACTGGTGCCGGGTTTTTTTCCAAATGTGTGAGCCTTGAGTCAAATGGAGGAATTGTATATGTTTTGAGGTGGTTGCAAAGACACAATTTGTGCCTATCTTGCTCAATTTGTGCCTATCTTGCTCAATTTTGATGCAAACATCATGGTCAAATAATGAAAGTTGTTTGAAATTATATTTCAACTTGGGTTTGTTAATGCCACTTCCAAAATTTCGAGAGTGTTGAAGGGCAAATAGAAGTTTTTTGGACTCTCAAAAAGCGCAACCAGCTCATATCTTTCTCAGTTTTGGTCCAATCTCTTCATGTCAATATTCAAAGATGCTGTAAATCAAATTTTAATTTGAGTTTGATAATACGAGTTTTGTAAAGCACCACTACTTAAGGGTCATGCTGAGGCTTTTGTGATCTTTTGGGCCTTTGAAAAATTCTCAAGATGCACACAACTGCTTCAGTTTTTGTTCAAACTGGCTACTCCAATAATGTGGATTGTTGGGAATTTAATTTCAGGTATAGTTTAATAGTACAACTTTTGATAATATTGATGTCTAGAGGATGACATGGAGGATTTTGTGATATTTGGGAGTCTCAAAAATGCCACAAACTGCTCATATCTTTCTCAGTTTTGGTCCAATCTCTTCATGTCAATAATCAAAGATGCTTTACATTAAATTTTGATTTGAGTTTGATAATCCGAGTTTTGTAAAGCACCACTACTTAAGGGTCATGTTGAGGTTTTTGTGATCTTTTGGGCCTTTGAAAAATTCTCAAGATGCACACATCTCCTTCAGTTTTTGTTCAAACTGGCTACTCTAATGATGTGAATTGTTGAGAATTTAATTCCAGGTATAGTGTAATAGTAAAACTTTTGATAATATTGTGTCTAGAGGATGACATGGAGGATTTTGTGATATTTGGGAGTCTCAAAAATGCCACAAACTACTTATATCTTTCTCAGTTTTGGTCCAATCTCTTCATGTCAATAACAAAACTTTTTTGAAATCTAATTTCAAAAAAGTTTTAATATTGACTTTCTTCAAAAATGTGCTTCCTTGACACACCATTGTGCCATTCAAAATTTTTTGCATATTTTTCTGAACCCATATCTCAGCCAATGTTGGTAATTTGATCTCAGGACCTGTTCCAGTGAATTCCTGAGGGTTTTTTAGGGGGGGTTAATTAATGAAATGTTCTCTCAAAATGAGTTTGAAATTTCCCAAAATTTTGAGCTCCAAAAAGTGCATATTTGATGTTTTAACGTCAGATATACCAACATAACACCTTTCAAGCAAATGATATTATGTTGCAGGAAGTGTGATTTTTATTATTATTTATTTATGGTCCACTGTCAACAGATTCCAATAGCATATAACTCTTCGAAAGCAATGGAAATTGAGTTATGACTGTTTTTATGCTTTCACCGAGGTTCCAGCACACAAGGGTGCATTAACCTCCAGGCAAGAAAACCCATCAAGATGATACTATTGATCAAAAGTCTCATTATCAACTCATGATCAAATTTTTAGCTGAAAATTTTTCATTAATGGCTCATTCGAATATGATCAATCATGAGTGAGCTGTGTACATATTGTTGAATTTGTAAGAAATCAATTTTTTACAAATTGGGTATAAGGTCCTCAATGAACAGCTACTATGAGGAAATCATCTTAGTAAACCCCTTGTGAAATTTCTTTCGCAATATTTTTCATTATTGGATCGTCAGATTTTAACAATTTTTGAGTGAGCTGTGCCCCTTTTGTGCCATTTGTAGCACTACCAATTCCCCCAAAACCCATTGAATGTCTGTAACAACAAGGGAATTTGCACAAATCTTGATATCAAACACCACTCGGGATTGTTTTACAAATAATTTATCTTATTGGATTGTCAAAAAGGGACAAATATTGAGTGAGCTGTGTTTGTTTTTTGCCATACATATATCCATATGTATGGCGAAGCTTATCCATTTTGCATCAAGTGTCTCTCAGTCTTAATTCATCACATCTGGGGGTAATTATTCACACTATCATATCATCTTATTGCAATACCAAAAAACAAAATGAGAGCAAATTGAAAATAAAGATGTTTCTGAAGAATTATGTATATATCTTTGTATAAACGTGACAACATCTTATAAAATGTTTTCATCAAAAATGAAAGCCAACAAAAACAAAAAACTACTACAAATCAAGCATTGGGAACCTCAGGTTCTTCAGGTATGTCATTCAAAGTAAGTACATTCAACGCAGTCATGAGATCTTCTTCCTTCAACGCTCCCAACATCCTACTATCTTCGTCTTCTGCATCCTCACTTTTAAGAGTAGCATCTGAATCTGCATCATCAAAATCTTGAAGGTGTTGTTGTCCATTTTCTACTTCAAAGAGATCAGGTAAATGGATTGGTGGTTCTTGTGGCATGCATTCAAAGTCACCAGGGATCAAAGACAATTCTCCATTTTCACACATCATTGAAATCCATACGACCTGTTCTTTCCACACATCCAGAAGGTCTTGATCACCGACTTGACCCTCAGTACGGTAAAACACATTCATGAGTGGCTCGTGCCACAACTCTTGTAGATGAAATACTCTCAACATCTACTTATGAACGATCGAGGTAACTGAAAGTCTTGAGGGAAGAGACTCCAATAACGATTGAGCTTGATGAGATATTGGTTCCGTGAGAGGGCCTCGAAGTTCTCGAAACAAATGCAATAAACTTGCATGCCTTTGGGTGGCCCATCGCATCGACCGTCGTATCTCCCAACCGATCCGACGAATCTCTTCCTTTGATCGTTGATAGTAAGCTAATTGTCTCATGCCATGCTGAGTTTTGGGATCCACAGCCCAAGGCTTGTGAGCGTGAGTAATGAATCCATCATTCCAAAAACCTGACTCGGGTTTGAGTTTGAGAAGACGTGCGTAGTCCATGGCAGCCGGGTCAGGTACGATGTCTGTTGGAAATACCTTTTGATAATTGGCCAGTTGGCCAAGGTAGGTTGCAAGGGTGGTCTTGAGTGCCAGAGCATGCTTTTGAACAGCAGTAACTACAATCGAGGTGCGGTTGACACCTATGTATGAATAACTGTGTCAGTGTATGTGTGCACATGTATAGTTGATCAATGTACAAACTGACCTAGGTTGGAAGCCCTGCCGTTGCTTCGACTAACTTGCATCGGTCGTTTTTCTTCCATAAGGGCGATGAACTTCATTCGAAGTTCATATTTACTGCTCCAAAGCTTCAACATGACTTCTTGATGGTTTTCTAGTCATAAAGTCAAGTTCAAAATCAATGCAATGGATTTTTTTTTCAAAAAAAAAGGTAACTTACTATTACTAAAGTGTGTATCGCCTGCGTGTCCAACTTTATGGCTTGCCTCTAAGATCCGTTGATTGAGGCTGCCTGCTATTTGACGTTGAGCCAAAGCTTGTTCAGGACTGACATTGTCTTTCCTGCATTCATGACATATACAAAATCCAATTAGTAAATCATACATAATATAGCAAAAGTGATGAATCTCACTTACCAAACCTCCTTGAGTTCGTCTCGCAAACAGAGAAGGTTGCCTAACTTCAAGCGCAATTGGTCCATGTGATGACTCTTACTACCTTGTGCTTCGCGCTCAGATTCCCACTGTGCCTCGAGAAATGCAGCTGAATACTTTTGACCAGTGGCTGGGTTGACAATCTTGAAGAGAACATCTAGCTCACATTTGGCTAGTTGATATACTTGTGCTGCATTGTGGTATTTTTTAAATATCCATTTCCCTAGAGATCAAAGAGGGAGTTGTAGGTGATTTGTACAAATAAACATAAGATACATTTTGACATACCTCCATTAGCTGTGAGATCCTCGGCATAGAATTCGGCTCGTAAACTGATCATCAGGAGGCGGTTTAATCGAGTGCAGATACGTCCAGTTGCAACTAGGTCAGATAAAAAAGACCACTCGCACTCAAGGCCCTCACCATCTGATAATCCAAAGAACTGGATGAAGCGGGGATGATATTTGATCTGACACGGCCAGTGAGGCGCATAAGCATGAAAAACCAACGTAGCAAATGAAAGTTTCATTTGGTATTCGGGAAGAAAACCGCGCTACTCGAACAAGTCATCAATCAACAGAACAATCATATCATTTGAGATGAGTGACTAGTTACTTACCTTTTTAATATGATCATCTAGATGACACCCAATGTCATATAACACACCTAGTCGTTTATCGGGGAAACTCTTGAGAATATCTTCAAGGATTGCAATTGGATAATATAACCTGAATGAGATTGGATAGTTAGTGATGTTAGAGTACAATCATCAGGGAGAAAGACACACTTACCTCTTGCCAGTCTTGTTAATATTGGCAAATCGTAAGGGAATGTTGTGACGACAGACACTCCCAAACAACCCGGTGTCATCGCATTGATCCCAAGAGGCACCATTTCGAACATCATCGGCGGCAGTGTGTGATTCTGAGCAAGCAGTCTGTATATTTCAGGTTAGTTCCCTTAACTATTGAATAAAGGAACAATGAAGATGAAACTTACATTGAGGCCTACAGCTTGAGAAGCAGTATCATTGACTGCACGCTCATGAGGTTTCAATTGTGATGGAGAGATGAACAAGGGAGGGTATTCATCGTCTTTAGGAGTATCGGTAGATGCTTTCGAATGATGGTGATGTTGAAAGTTGCTGTCGAGCGCAATGATAGCATCAGGTTTGTTGGGTGAGGCCTTCACTTTGCCTTCTCCTGGCCCAAAGCATCGGGCACATTGATCTGAGAGTAATTCTGATGATGATAACCCTAACCCTCGCTTGTAAAGTCTTTTCTGGTCTTGATGGATGGTTTGATATGTATAGACCGCTGTGCTGAATTGGCGTTTGAGATCACGGTTGATATAGTTACGATTCCGAGGTTTGAGGTACTGCTTTGATCGTAAGTTTCCAAAAGACATCAAACCTGCCAAAAATCCACTCTGAGAACAGACCGTCTCCTGCCAGACTTTGTGGTAAAGCTCAACAAAAGCAACAGAGAAAGCGGTTGAGGGGGTGTCTGGTGATCCTGCGAAGTAGCTGTAGTGCATCAAGCGGACCGGGTCAGGGATGCACTTACAGAAGTTGATCATCTGTCTGCTTGTGCGACCTGGGTGAAAGGGCCAATGAATCTAAAATGATACGAAGAAAACATAAGAAAGAAAAAACTTACGACCTATGTCCACCAAATCGACTTCTCGACAATAAGACTGTGGACATGGGCAGACCGGGTGATCATGTATATAAGAAGGTGCGGATGTCCATTTGAGAGTTTGATGTTGGCGTTTGAGGTAAGTGATGAGGAGTTGAGTTCGCAAGGCTTGCCACTTGTCAGCTCTTTTCTCTCTTTTGAAAATCCAAAACCATCCCTTATGCTTGGTATAAAAGTTGTTGCAGTCGTCGTCGATTATCGGTTTGGCTGGAGAAAGTGGAAGGGACATCTGTCGTACCCATTCTGGGGCATCTTCGTCAAACCAAGCGCCTTCATCATCTTCATTGTCTCCTTTGAGTTCAGAATTTTCACGTGGATTTGATGATGATTGTGGTGGTACTGCTGGTATAATACCAAGGCGTACTCCAAGGTCCTGGACTTGCGCTGGTGTGTCGGTCATACGTTGGACGGTCCTGCGTCCTTTTCGTCGTTCTTTTCCAAACAGCGGAGTTGCACCATTGTTTTTTCGTGGCATTACAATGAGGTCAATTTGAATCAAGTGAGATATAAACAAAGATTGATTTGATTACAAATAGTATTGAGTCGAGTAATAAAAAAAATCACATAAATTTATCAAAAATCATATAGAATGTAAATGAATATAGGATGATATGTATCGATTGGGGTGGGTGATTTGAAAAAGACGATCGACATCAATTACTTATATGTTGAAGTCGGTGAAAGACATAGAGGTTAATCCCGACCTGGGTGCCTTTGTAAATACCACGTTCCTTTCGTGCTCCGATATGGATATATGTGTGAATAACTTTGAATTCCTGTTGATATGCGTGACTTGCACCATGAGTTCGATTAAAACCTTAAAGCTTGCATGCAGGTGGGTATAATGCGTTGGAGGCTTGATGAGTTGTTGCGGAGATGATTAGATGGATGATGATATACAGAAGTAATTCAAAGAGAAGCCTCAACTCCCACACGGTCAGGGCCTAGAAGTAAGGGGCGGGCTCTACCCGGGACTGTGGGGCGGACTCCCGTGGACTACGGGTTCTGTGGACTTGAAGCTTGAAAATTGAGCAAAAACCTCCCAGACTCTCCGAGACTCTGAGAGACAGACGTCTTCCGTCAATGACGTCTGTTAAGGTCGCTTCCCTTGCTGCTGTACATGGGAGGATTACAGCCGTTGTAGGAACTATTGGCAGTTTTTGAGAAACTGTGTCGTTGCCGGATTTAACTCTCAAAGTCCAAAACTCGGAAAATCTTCACTTTCAGACTGAACTGTACTGTCTTGATTATGTAAGATCGGACAGACAAGTTCAGCTTTTCCTCTGATTTCCATCCCATACCCTCTCCGTAATCTCTCTCACTTCCGGCTATTCATCTTCCCAATGAATGGCCGGAAAAACCCTTCTCCAACAACTAATGACGCCATTCAATAAGGCATTTCCCTAATCCTTGATTTTTAAATCCTCCACGGACCTGCTCTATCACATCGCCACCATCTTTCCTTCATATTTCATCCAAATTACTTTCAAGATTTGTGTATCATCAACCAAATTGATATTCACAATCCTTATATTATCAGTTGATATCAATATTATCCGTATATCCATCACCAGCTCTCAATCGTACATCTCTTGATCAAAGTCGGTCATTTTTCTTCTTCTTACTTCAATCTTTATATTGACATCGCTTTTTTGATAGTCTTGGAAATGTCCACCACTTCCTCAACGGCGCCAGCTGCGACCCCTTCAATTGGCACTGTCAATGAATGTGAGTACCAGTTTAACCTGTCTATTCATGACATTATATATCCCCACTGATTCTTTATTCAATTTCAGTGTTTGAGCTTCCAGACCATCAGGTGGGCGACAATCAACGAGCAATCTGTATCAGACAGAACCCCCTATTGCGCATTGGCACGCCGGGTCGAGAAGCTTTCAAGAACAATAATCAGATGACGATCGAACTTAAATTCAAGATCCATACCGATCAGGAGGTCGACATGAATGATGAAGATCAGAGACCCCCCAGAGTTGGGGCTTCTAAGAAGGGAGCCAAGCCTGCCCACCTCAAAGTAATCGAATCGAAATCAGTCAACTGTGGCTACCTCGAAATCAAACTCTGTCCGTTCGGGAAGAGTCTGATCGAATTCAAGAACCTGGTGGCTGAGGCATGCGACTGTTATGAGGACGGTATGAAAGAGATCATTCTCAATAGTCCATTATTGGCTGATCTGAAGTGGAAAGCCACCGCTAGCCGGTCAAAGTATGTTACGGAATGCGAGGTGAGTCAAAGTGACAACTTCAAATTACAAAAATTGAAATTTCAGAATCCGCGGGTGCAAAACTGAAAAAACCTGACAAAACTGTGGATTAAACTCAAATACTGGACTTAAACCACCTGTATTTGGGCAAAAACATAGGTTTTTTCTGCTTTTGCCACATTTTGCAACCACAAGTCAAAATTTCACTTGTTCCTTGTCACTTTGACACAAATAATACCATAAAATTTCAAAAAAAAAATTGCAAACACAATTCACAAAAAAAAACAACTCAAAAGCTCAACTGCTCCACAAAACACCATCTGTAAAGATGAATACTGCCAAACCAACCGCCAAAACCTCAACCTCTCAAAACATACACACACTCTCACTGTCTCATCATTTCTATACTAATACCTTCCATGTCACAAAAATCCTACCTTACTGACCATCCATCATTGACTGTACAACACCAACATTAGAAGAGAAAAGATATTTGGTGCCGAAGCTACAGTCAACCAGTCACTGAAAGACCATAGATCAACTGAAGGAGGTGTCACAAGTAAGTGACACCTCCTGCCATAGTTGTTCAGTTACTTGACAACCTTGGCGGCCACCCAGGAGTCTAGGTAGCTGCCTAGACTCCTACGTCGCCGATCTATGGCCAATCAGCTACCTGAGGGCCTAGGTAGTCAACCTTAAAAGGAAGACCACCTAGGCTCTTAGGTGGTTGCCACGGTTGATCGGTGACTCATCAACCGTGCCAAGAGGTGTCACAAGGCTTGTGTCACCTCCCAAAGCTCATCTACGGTCGATTAGTCACCAATCGACCGTAGATAGTTTACCTAGGAGTCTAGGAAGCTACCTAGACTCCTAGGTGGTCGCCACAGTCGATCGGTGAGTGATCGACCGTGGCAGGAGGTGTCACAATGCTTGTGACACCTCCCACACCTCATCTACGGTCGATTGGTGACCAATCGACCGTAGATAGGCTACCTAGGAGTCTAGGAAGCTACCTAGACTCCTAGGTGGTCGCCACGGTCGATCGGTGAGTGATCTACCGTGGCAGGAGGTGTCACAATGCTTGTGACACCTCCCACACCTCTTCTACGGTCGATTGGTCACCAATCGACCGTAGATAGGCTACCTAGACTCCTAGGTGGTCGCCACGGTCGATCGGTGAGTAATCGACCGTGGCAGGAGGTGTCACAATGCTTGTGACACCTCCCACACCTCATCTATGGTCGATTGGTCACCAATCGACCGTAGATAAGCTACCTAGGACACTAGGTAGTCGCCACAGTCGAGTGGTGAGTAATTGACTGTGGCAGGAGGTGTCACAATGCTTGTGACACCTCCCACAGCCTATCTATGGTCGATCAGTGATTGATCGACTGTAGATAGGCTACCTAGGTGGTCAACCTTAAAAGGCAGGCCACCTAGGCTCTCAGGTGGTCGCCACGGTTGATCAGTGACTGATCAACTGTAGATTGGCCACCTAAGATTGTAGGTGGTCTTCCTTTTAAGGTTGCCCACCTAGACAGATAATAAGGTGTTGTGGTATGAGGTGTCCGTCTTGCTTTGTCCTATTGGTCAAGGACTTCTGGTGCTCTGTTGCTACTCACGATTTCCTAGACTATCAAGATCTGTGGTTATTGAAAATGAATGAAATTGATATTACAAAGAAATCTTCGAATCAAGGTGTTACAAGTTATGAGAAAGATGTGAAGAGATCAATTGAGGGTATATGGTGTTTTTTTGGAATAAGCTGTTTGTGAATTGAGCGTTTCTTTTGTCCTTCATTAATCAATGAGTTGTTGTCATTATTGTTTGCTCTACGCTCAGATAGTAGCTATTACCTTTCACCCGTTTCTTCTCCCTTATTGAAAACAATCTGTAGGTGGTTTTATCTTATACTTTCCTATCAGCAATGAATCTAACTATAGTCTCTTTTACACATCTTCCAGTTATTACAACCTTTACCCAATTACTTTGCTTTTGAGTGTATTTTGATTCCTGTTGCTTGGCACGGGTTTGTGTGTTCTGTTTCTTTTACTACATTTCTTTTACTAGTTGTTGTGTTGTTCTAGGTTTCTCTCTTTTCTGAGTAGCTCTTTGTAGCCCCGTGGCTGGTTGCCTTACTCACGTCTGCCTGATGACATCACGTCCCATCCCTTACAGCAACACCACTCAGTCCCTCTGAGCCATTCAGCACCTATCATCACATAAAGTCCCATGAAAAATTCAACCTCTGACTAATTCAAGCTTACCTGTACCCACCTGCCATTTACAAACCACAAGTTGCACCTAGGGTGGTTCCATGTGCAAACCTATTATCTTCAACCACAAGTTGAACCTGTTTGGATTTCTATAAGTTCTTTGCTCATCATGCAGCAAATCCATTAAACCAATTCCCCAGTTCTCTTCAATTTTGTCGCTTCTCAAAAAGTTATTCCAGCTATGTTTTTATCATCATTTCCTCAGTGCCTCTACTTCAGAAGATAGTGAATCCATAGTGAGAGGTTGTAAGGGAAGCGGCCAGTGACTAGAGGATGTGTGATGTTAGGGGTTGGAATAAGTGACTGAGGGTACCCCCGATTACCAGTCTAGCCTCTTGATTCGCATATTTTCAAGTCCTGTCAACTTCTCTTCCTCCCTCTATCTATGCAGGTCATTATCCTGAAGTCCAACCCAAACTGACTCATTTCTGTCACTTTCAGGTCTTTGTTGTGCAGGGTGAGATACTCAATTTGGTTTTGGGTAAGTGACTTGACACAACACTTGTTTTATTTGTGAACAGCTGCAAAAACATAGATCTGAAGCAAAGCAGGAAAAACATGCTGCTAAGAGGGCCCAGTATAAGAAGGCTTCCCAGTATAAGTCAGAGAAAAAATGAGCTGCAGTTCTACTGTTTTTAGATTCACACTAGGCCTTTTTTTTCTTTACAACCATTGTCCTTTTATTCTCCGTGTGTCATTGTTTCATGGAATTGTCTTCAATCCATTGCTTTTTGCTTTACTTGAAATGCTTTAATCTGGTTTAGGAACATGAACCGTTGTGAGATGTTTGAGAGGTTTTGTAGATTGTGACTTTGGTAGTAAAGTTAAGTGAGGAGATATCTTTTCTCGGTGTATAGTCTTGGCTTATTCTTGTTGCTGGACTTGTAAGATGTTCCATTTGTTGTAGCTGGTCCACTTACAAAGGATATCTGTTGTGGGTGTGCCTGCACAGTTCTCTAGTGCACAACACCAAGAACAATCCACAAACTTGGTAAACTACAAGATGATGAAGAATCAAAAAATGCCTTGCCTTGGGTTTATAACTTCATTACAGAAATGAAATATTCCTTATACTTGCATGCTTACAAAAGAAACTGGGAGCTGGCAATCAAAACCACTGCACCGTCTTGGGGATCAAAAGAGCCTCTGACAGGCACACAGGAATGGACAAAGTAACCTAATGCACAGGTCTTTGTTGGTTCAAGCTCAATAGTAACTACTGGCGGTTTCTGCAATGTACCTCATTGTGACTTACCGCCGTTGTAAGATCTAATAGCAGTTTTTGAAAAATTGTGTTGTCACCGGTCTTTTCTTTGAAGTCAAAAAGTCAAAAAAACTTCATCCTAAGACTGAACTTTGGTGTACTTGTTATAGAATTGACATATAAGTCAATGTTCCTCTCTTCATAAACTCTTCACCACCTCTCTCACTTGTGGCTATTTGTGTTTAGCCAGACAAAGCCTTCTCCAGCAACTTATTTCCAAATAACACGATTTCCCTGGTCTCATTATACAAATCCTAAATTTTCTACATAATTTGAGCATTCTCAATATATGTGTTATCAACTATATCAACCACATCAACAAGCTCAGTTTGTGCTTTGAATTTGAGGAACGCACCATCACTGATTTGAGCAAGACGACTGGATTGAGGCCTGACCTGAAGAAGATCAAGATCAAGAATTGTGAGTCAAATATGCTTCATGATCTACTTATATATACTTACCTTATTTCTTTTGTACCTGTTTCAGATCTTATGTGTTTTTTGAGTGACAATGAAAGCAAAGACAGTAGATCGATTATATATAAATGCCTTTAAATGATAGGACAGATGTGTTCTAACAATCCGTTACTGTCTATCTGTGATCTTGATTAGAGCGGAATTTTGTACCTCAAAATTTAGTTCTTGCTATGATAGTGTGTTTTTATGCGCACAAACATCAGATTACTCATTGGCAACTTTTGTAATCAGAGCAGCAGTTCTGTTTGAACACACTTTGGTTGTTGAGTGTACATAGTTTTGAGTAGAGTACAGTGCAAAACTGGGTATTGAGTGATGTTCCAAAGGCTGATGATCAGTGCTTGTAATACGGAATGAGAGATGTTGGATTCAAGGAAGAACATAAGTGCTATGTCTGATGGTTGACTTGTGGTATTTACAAATAATGTTTTGTGGATTGGTTGAGGTTTTGAGTTGTTGTTTTTGTAAATTGTGTTTGCAAAACTTGTTTTTTTGAAATTTTATGGTATTATTTGTGTCAAAGTGACAAGGAACAAGTGAAATTTCGACTTGTGGTTGGAAAATGTGGCAAAAGTGGCAAAAACATATGTTTTTGCCCAAATACAGGTGGTTTAAGTCCAGTATTTGAGTTTAATCCACAGTTTTGTCAGGTTTTTTCAGTTTTGCACCCGCGGATTCTGAAATTTCAAATTTCAACTCTTTGCATTGTCACTTTGACTCACCTCGCATTCCGTAGTATGTCATTGACAATTTTGATCAATGGCAAAGATTTGTAAGTACTCTTGAGAAATTGGTCAAAAAAACGGGATGCGTCTCGATTGAAAATGAGGATAATCATGTGCAAGTTGATCCTAAAGAGGGCAAAAAGGTGATTGTTCATTTTTCCCTTATCAAAATTGATCATCCTCTTTCATCCTTTAGTCTCATATGTTTGTTTCTATGAGTCAAATCACGAAGAAGCAATACGTCGTAAGTAAGGAATTTGCTTATAGTGATAATAAGACGAGTTTGAATGGATGAATTCATTTCGCAATATAACAAGCAACACACACACATACGTAGAGAACAACAATAAGACAAAGATGAAAGAGAGAGACTATGATAGCTTACCTATGAGTCAAATCACGAAGAAGCAATACGTCGTAAGTAAGGAATTTGCTTATAGTGATAATAAGACGAGTTTGAATGGATAAAGATCAAACTTGTCTGGACTCATAGGTAACTATATATAAGAAAACACAATATAGCTAAGAGTTAAGAAAACACACACATGAGAATAGAGAAACACATCAAATAGGACAAATAGCAAAATAGAAACCATGACAACATTTCAAATGTTTAAAGATAACAAATGAGCACACATGGAGATGAGATCACAAATACATAGAAAATGAGATCACATTTCAAAACCGGATTATGTTTCTCTATTTGAAATAACAACATTCCCCCCTAACTCGAGCATTCTCCAATAGAAACTTGATTACAGCAACGTTCAAAAGCATCGACAGGAAGTGGTTTGGTAAGAAAATCGGCAGGCATTGCATTCGTAGGAACATGGCAAGTGACAATATTTTTCAAACTAACTTGATCACGGATGAAATGGTAGCGTACGTCGATGTGTTTAGAGCGTTCGTTGATAAGCGGTTCCTTTGTTAAAAATACAGTGCCTCGATTGTCGTTAAACAGTTGAACAGCTTCACCCACAGAAGAAAGAGAAACACCAGAAATGTCAGCCCTGAGTACATACACATGTACCCAAAGACTAACATGTAATACATAAGAAAACACTAGTAACATCTCATAACTCAGTATCAAGAGTTAATCATGCTTATAACACATAATACACTTAATAAAAATATAAAAGCATTATTAAGTACACATAACAAATAAATCAAAATAATAATAATTAAGAACAATAAACCTAATGTAGTAACAATTGTACATATCACTACATTAGGTTTGGAATACAAGTATATAATCCATAATCTTGTCCATCCCAAGAGGACAATGAAGCTTTTGATTTACATACTAAAATTCTGAAGAACATTAAGTGTTCTAAGAAGCTACAAATCAAGAATATTATTAATTATAATATTAGTGATTCAGCACTAACCTCACTTTCTATCCTCCTGGCCATATTTAAAGTAAGTAATCTATCACTTCCTGATCTCATATTCTATATCTATATCAGGTTGGTGACCTCTAAGATAATAACCATAGGTTGGTGACCTCTGAGAGATAACCAAGTTAGTGAACTTCAATCACTCCATATCTCTAATTAGAGTATATTGGAAAGCTCATGATCAAGCTTTATAATTACCATAATTCTCACAAACATTTAAACCTCTTTATAAAGAGTCACCTAACTGTAGTCTGCCTGGATTTGTCCCAGCAGACTACTCCTCCATTCTCTATATTTATAGCTATTGAGTACTTACTAATTGTCTTAGAAAGTACTCATAATAAATCTAAAAATTAATCAAATTAAAATATAATTAAAAAAACTCTATAAACAACTTTTTAGTGAGAGTAGCCTCTTCAAAAAGAGTCACTACCCTCACATTTGGGGGCCTCATCGAGTTGAAACCCAGAAACCTCTCCTTCTAGTAACCAAAGTCTAAATCTCCAAACTTCCAATTTTGAATTACATATATAAAAAATAAAATAAATAAATAAATATACTGTAAGTTACACGACACAACGGTAGTGTAAACACGATTAATAAATTTTGATTATATCCCAAGAAGCGAACATTAAGAATTAAATTTTATTATTGTCTTTTACCTTTCAATCAATTAAAAAAATTTAGGATAATACGTTGGACGATCAGAAATCAATCAAGCAATATTCCGGAAAAACGGAGGGACGATAAATCAAAATTTTTTTCGATTTTGTTCAAAGAAAACGATAAAACCAAACAATCCGAATCGGACATTATAAATCGACCGACCCCTGACCAATATAAATAAAAGCCACAAACGAATTATACAGTCGAAAACTACCAACAAATATAAAAAGAAAATTTATAAAGTGAAAAGAGTAAGTTAAAAAACTCAGTAATTCGATTCTAGACGCATACTCCATTCACAAGTTCTAAATTACAAACTTAAATTTTTTTTTTTGTTCTATGCATTAGTTGAATCGAACAACCAACAACCAACTCAAGTACAAAAAGATCTCTTATTTATGCAACTCCAAAAGCCAACATCATAAAGAATATAATTTAGAAGTGACGCAGAAGCAAGAGATACACAAGTAAGTTAAAAGAAGTCATCTAATTAAGTTTTTTCCCTTATTATATTCATTCAATAGAGAATCAAAAGACTAATTAGATCTAAAACAATCACCTTGCTTTTATTACTACAATTTAGTGTTGTTATATCGAGCGAACGAACTCAGTCCAACTTATAAAAACGGAAGAGATAAAAGAGAACAGCAACAACAAAGAATCGACTCATCCTCAGTAATTAGAAAAAGTGAAGAAAGTAAATTAACTCAACATACAATAAATAGTCAGTGCATCACCAACAACCATACGCTCTGATAATTTTTTATATATTTCTACTTTACACTTTAGACTCACCATTCATTCAAATTAAAAGAAAAACTAACCAAAATTCATTATATATTTTTTTTCTTTCCCTGCATCTCTCAAAATTTTTTGGTGCACCCGAAACGACCTGATAACAGTGTCGTTTCCGGAACTTTTTGATCAATTAGGTTTCCCTAATTGTACCACGAGAACCAACCCAACTACCACCAGTCCACCTGAAGTTCACCCACAAGGGAACCTGACCAACCCGCTAGAAAATTTTGAAGAAGCTTACGGCAATCAACAAGCGCCGATCGAAATTGACAGCACGCCTACTACCCCAGCAGAGAGTAACCACAACGAGATCGAAGTGATATCAATATCTAGCAATTCGGAAGCGACTACAAGAGGAACACAAACAACAAAATCTGTCGAACCGAATAGAGAAAAAATCTACACGGCGGCAGACTTTGAGAGTAAGTAAACATTCATTTCAGAAAGTTATACTATATATTTTTTTTCTTTATCTCAGATTCAATTTTTTTTTCTCTCATCCTTCCATTCTATAATCTTAAACCAATATAAAAATAAAAATATTAATCACATATCATGACCGATTCACCTAACACCAGAATTAGCGGAGATATCAGCTCAGCGTCGTCAGCAAGCACGCGAGGATCAGGCCGCAGCCAAGCCTCCCACGGCTCCCGTAGCGCCCGAAGTTCCCGCAGCTCCGGCCCGCCCAGATCAACCCGTAGGAACCCAACCAGCGAACTTTTCCCAGCACTACCCCAGTCAGGTAAGCCGGATCTAGCCATAATGACCCAGTTAAGTCAACAATACACTAACATAAATAAGTCAGACCCAACAGGAAGCGGCGGGATATTGATACCACCCGACCTACCCGAGCCATCTAGCGGCACCGTACTACACCTACCCAGCCGACCCATTGCACGGTCAACAATCGCAACCGGCCCAATACCATCAATCAGCCCCATACCCTATACAACAACCCCCTCCTATAACCTACAATCCCTACCCGAGCACGTCAAATCAAGTGCTACCTCCTCCTCCTCCACCGCTAAGCCCACACCCATTGACCAAAGAGGAAGCCCGACTGAAGGCCGCGGTCCTTCAAGCGAAACGCGACGTGTTGGAAGCTCAAGCAGCCAACAACAACCTCAACTTCCGGCACTATCTTTGGATCTCCAAAGAAGCTCATCGCCAATTGGAGGAATTCTGGGGCGGTCGCCGCCATCGTCACCGAGTCGACGAGTTGACTGAGGGCTTCAACCCATTCCAACTCAACCCTCGTACAATGCAACTATTTGAGGAGCCCCGTCAAGCCAGCACCTCGAAGAACCGCAAGAAGAGAGCCAGAGACGATCAGATCGACGATCTAGCGGACGACGCTCTGGATCTATTGGACATGATCAAGATGGTGAAGAGTGTGAAAAGAAAGAAAGATGGAGAGGAGAAGGAGAAACCAGATCCCAAAGGGAAGGGCAAAGAGAAGGAAGACTAAGTAAGCTACCATCTCCAATCTCAAAATTCCATTCTCACCCATCAGTTCTACAAACTGACTCACAATTTTTTATCAACACTGAACCTCAAACTACAATTCCACAGTCAACCTCTGTAAGTAGTAGTACAACAGAATTTCAGTTTCCACTCTCTATTACTCAATCACCTTCTAGCTCTAATCAATCAGAGAAATTAGAGTACGACCACCCTGAACAAAATTTGTTTCAAGAGCTGTTCAACCAGCAGTCTAAGGTTTTAAACCCATCTTCAAACTTCCTAGAAACTGAACTACCTAAATTAATCAAACTTGTAACTAGAAGAGCATCTAATCATGATGAATCCTTACTGAAATTACAAAAACATTTAGGAAAGATTATAAAAAATGAGAGTGAACAACATTTTAACCTTAAAAATGAACAATTTAAGAAATCTTGTGAGTTACTAAAAGGCTTTTATGATGATATTAGAACAGAGTTACAGGAATTGAAAGAATATAACATAAAAAAGAAAATAAGTGAACATACATTGTCAGAAAGTGAGAAAATAGAAGGTGAAACTGAGATACCTCAAAATAAGACCAGTATATTATATAGTCTCAATAAAAACCAAGCATTAATTATGCAAATAAAAGAATTAATCATATCACATATAGATGACATAAGTGTACATAAAAACCAAGAAAATATAATGAAACAAATTAAAAACATACAAACAAATTTTACAGCACAACTGTCAAACACAGAAGAAGTAATAATGAATAAATTACAAAATCAAGAGAAAATTACACAAGACAAAGGGAAACAACGTGAAACATTAATAAATACAAGTGAATTATTGGAAAAATTGGAAGAAAGCTTAGAAAAAATGACAAAAATAGAAAAGAAGGTTGACACACAATCCAAAACACCTGCCAAAGATCCATACAACAAAATTGAAAATTTGATTGAGAAATTCGAAAAACACGAAACAAAAATAAACTCATCAATCAATACAATAAAAGAAAATCATCAATTGCAGAACATTCAACAAAACTTTAATGCACAACAACAACAATTCGAAACAAGTATGATGAAATTATATCACGCTTTACAAGAAAAAATCAACAACAATCATCAACAACTACAAGAAAGTATACAAGATCATTGTCAACAAATAGAAGAAAATATGCGTGATAATCAATTAATAGTACAAAAAGAATTATTGAAAGAACAGGAACTACAATTCAAAAAATTGACAGAACAATTAACGAAAACTCAAGACCTATTGAGTGACAGAATAGTAAGCAAGAACATAGATATTCAACAGAAATTAAAAGAAATGGACGAGAATGCTACAATAGCAAGAGCATCTTTAGTTCAAGAACTCAAATCAGAAAATGTAGGTAGTAATAATAGTAGTATTGCAGGAACAAGAGAAAATGTACCTCCAACTCAACCAATAATGCGCCACAGTGTTGACTTTGTGACAGAAGACAATAGATTTGACCCATCATTAAGAGGGGCAGACAGATTCAGACTAAGCACGACAAACTTGCAAAACAGGTCTATAAGCTATATAGAACCACAAACAAACAAAGTCCAACTACAAAACACACCACATGACAACTTGTTTACAAGAGAAGACACGATACCATTTCGTGAAAAATCAGTCATAAGAGAAGAAACAATCCCACCACGGGAAAGACCTTTTATCAGAGAAGATACAATGACAATTCCACCGAATCAGAACAGACCTTTTGTGAGAGAGGACACCGTACAAACAGTAATGTCAGAAAATTCTAGAGAAGAGAAACTCACCAAACAAATGAGTAGACTGTGGCCAACAGGAAAAGACTGGAAAAGATTTAGTGGTGATGGAGAATATAACCACAATGATTATATTGATTGGTGTGATTCTCTGATTGCAGATATGAAAATGGATCCAGTAGTTTTAGTAAGCCATTTGAGTACAGCTTTTACAGGAACAGCAGGACAATGGTACATAGATAAAAGAAAAAGTAAAGGCTCTATGACGTGGGACCAGTGGAAAGAAGAAATACATAAAAGATTTGGCAATAATGTTTGGCGAAATAATATGGAAGACTTATTCATGAAAGACAACTTTGACGTGAATATACATCACGACTCTACCGCATGGTCATTAAAACAGAAAAAGAGAATAGCTGCTTTTGACCCAGAAGCTTCTGAAGATAGAATAGTGAACAAAATACTCAACAAAGTTGATGGGGACATCCGTAATGCTATTAAAGGACAACTCACTCAACCATACGAATGGGATACATTTTTACTAGTTTTCAAAGAAATTTTTGAAACCACAAGCATAGTCCCAAAGAAAAAATTCTTAAACAAACCCAAGAGACCATTCTTTGAAAATAAAACAAGCTTTCAAGAGACAAAAACATCATCCCCCTCAAGCACAAGAGCACAACCTAGCACATCAGAAAGGAAAATCTCCAGAGCTTGCCCAAATTGTAAAAGCACAGATCCTAAACACCAATGGAGAGGATGTAAAGAAAAGAAAATCAATATTATTGAAGAAGATAAGGAAGAGAGTGATCATATGAATGACGAATATGAAATCCACGGAGATGAATTATCAGATGAATCACAATCAAACAGTGAAGAAGAAAAGGATCACCAAGAAATAGGAATGATTGATACCCATAATCAAGATGAGAAAGATATTAATATACTACAAGCTGAAGCGGAAGTACCTCATTCATGGAATGAGGATACTCAAATGGGAAACATTGTTGATGCACAATTACTTAAATCCAAACCAGCGGCAGGAATGGCCCACACACTTGGACATCATGCCATGGCTAGAGGACTAATCAATAACTGCAAAGTACCAATTTTGTTAGACAGTGGTGCATCATGCTCAATTGTAGGAAAACATTTCCTGGCTGAAATAATACCAGATTGGCAGGAAAAACTCATGCCCAGTAGCCATGTAAAGTTCTCAGGAGTAGGTAGTAAACTACAAGCTCTAGGAGTAATCAGTTTACCGGTGATTTTCCCACATGCAAAACAATCAATCAGAATAAATGCTGAATTTGTAGTAATGGAAAACGCAAACAACAAATATTTCATATTAGGAGCAGAAAACTTGAGCCACTACGGATTTGATATATTCCATAGCAAAGAAAGGTACTTTACTATTGGCAACAACAACAAAAATGTAAAATTTGCTCTGTTACAATACAAAGAAATTTTATCAATCAAAAATGACACAAACACAAAGGATTCAACCAACATTGAATACGTAAATGAACTACGAGATAAAATATTAAAAGCATCATTTGGGCCTAATCTTACACACACTCAAAAGGAAGATATAATCAAAATGGTAATCAAATACAAAGACCAATTTGGATTAGGCGAAAACAGTCTGGGAGTTATACCAGGACACCCAGTTACGGTTAATCTCACAATTGAAAAACCTTATCCACCTATACTGAGAAAAGGTGCATATCCAGCCAGCCCAAGAAGTAGAAAAGAAATAGAGAAACATATTGAGGAACTACTACGTATGGGTGTTATACGTAAAGTAGGAAGTGATGAAGAAGTAGATGTAACAACGCCAGTATTAACCGCATGGCATAATGACAAATCTAGACTCTGCGGAGATTTTAGAGCCCTTAATCAATACACTACACCAGACAGATATCCATTACCTAGGATAGACCAGTCACTGACAAATCTCTTTAGAGCTAGATTCATAACACTGATGGATATATTTAAAGGTTTCCATCAGAATGTAGTGGAAAAGTCTAGTAGAAAATTCCTTCGAATTATTTGCCACCTAGGAATCTACGAGTATCTTAGAATGCCTTTTGGAATTAAAAATGCACCAGCATTCTTTCAAAGGATGATGGATACAGAATTTTCCAAAGAATTGAGAGAAGGATGGTTGAAGGTGTACATTGATGACCTAATTCTTTTTCACACAACATGGGAAGAACACCTTGCAGCAATGGAAAAGGTACTTATAAAAGCTAAGAACATGGGTATGAAGATATCTCTGAGCAAATGCAACTTTGGATTTGACGAATGCAAAGCTCTAGGACATCGTGTATCAGGCTTGTGGGTAGCGGTAGACCAGAACGCTGTAGCTGCAGTACTACAAAAACCATGCCCAAAAGATAAACAAGAACTAAGTTCATTCCTAGGATTTACCAGTTATTACCGAGCTCACATACCAAATTTTGGTGCAATAACCCGTAGTCTTTACAAACTTTACGCAAAAGGAGTAGCATTTGAAATGACAAAAGAAAGGGTAGATGCAGTAAATAAAATAAAACAAATATTGACAACAGCACCAATATTATTTCATCCAGATTTTGAAAAACCATTCAAACTATATGTAGACGCATCAATTGAAGGACTAGGAGCAGCACTCCATCAACTGCAAATAGTTGACGGGAAACCAAAAGAAGGACCAATAGTCTTCATATCCAGAAAGTTGACAGATACAGAATCAAGGTACTCATCACCCCAGTTAGAAGCACTAGCACTAGTTTGGGCACTAGAAAAACTGCATTACTATCTTGATGGAAGCTACTTTGAAGTTATCACAGACTGCACAGGCGTAAGATCCCTAACAAATCTAAAATCTCCTAGTAGACATATGTTGAGATGGATGATGGCAATACAAGAATATAAACCATTCATGACTATCACACATAGACCAGGAAAATTCCATAATAATGCAGATGGACTGAGTAGAATGGCACTTCCAAATGACCCCAGTAATCCGGCATGGGAACCAGAAGAAATGGAAAGAGATATCCCTGTCATGGGAATAAGCCTGTGTGAATTATCAGACGAATTTTTTGACGAAGTCAAAATTAGTTATGAGAAGGACAGTAACACATCGAAGCTAACTAGAATACTATCAGCACAAAAAACTGATCTAAGTCTAGCAACCACACTTGAACAACCATGGAAGGATGGATATAACCAAGGAAGAATAACACTAGAATCAGATTTATTGTACTTCCGAGAGAAACACAGTTCTGTCTTAATCATAATAAAATCAGAACACATTCAACAAATACTACACGTATGCCATGATGAATTTATGTCAGGACATCTGTCAGAAGACAGAACTGTGGACAGAATTAAAAGCACAGCTTGGTGGCCAAGTTGGAAAAAAGACGTCGAAGAATATGTTAAAACCTGTGAAAGATGTCAAAAAGCCAATAAAGCTACAGGGAAGAGATTTGGGTTATTACAAAGAATAGAAGAACCAACACACCCGTGGGAAGTCATTAATATGGATTTTGTTACTGGACTTCCCCCATCCTCAATAAATAACTACAATTGTGTTTTAGTGATAGTTGATAGATTTTCCAAAAGGACAAGATTCCTACCGTGTTATAAGGAGTCAACTGCAATGGATATAGCATTATTATATTGGGAAAGAATAATCAGTGATGTAGGACTACCAAGAATAATTATTAGTGATAGAGATCCCAAATTCACCTCAGAATTCTGGAAGAGTCTACATTTGCTTATTGGATCTACACTGGCACTCTCAACCGCATACCATCCACAAACAGATGGTTTAAGTGAAAGAAACATTGGAACTTTAACAGAAATAGTCAGGAGATACTGTACAGAAGGTCTTGCTTATACAGATAAAGATGGATTCACACATGACTGGCATACTCTACTACCAGCCCTAGAATTAGCATATAATAGTAGCATACATAGTACAACTGGAAAAAAGCCTTTTGAAATAGAAAGGGGTTATTGCCCAAGATTGCCTAAAGATCAAATAAAAAATAAAAATGTTGAATTCCATCCAACATCATTGAGTTTCTTTGACATGCTAAGCAAAGCAAGAGCACGTGCAGCTCAATGCATTGAAGACGCAGTAACATATAATCAAGAAAGATGGAATAAAACACACAAAGAACCCAAATTTGTAGTTGGTGAACAAATTCTACTATCAACAAAAAATTTTAATAATCTTCAAGGTTCAAAAAAGCTACAAGATCAATTTGTAGGACCATTTGTGATATTAAAATTTCATGGTAACAATGCAGTAGAAGTGGCATTAACAGAAGAATTTAGCAGAAAGCATCCAGTATTCCCAATATCATTAATTAAGAAATACCATACTTCAGACAACAATAAATTCCCTGACAGGGAAATACCAAAGAAAGCTACAATACAATTCGAGACTGAAGGAGAAAAAATTTTCTCGAAAATAATAAAACAACGAGAAGCACAAATTAACGGCAAACCTATTACACTCTATTTAGTAAGGTACAAAAATAGAAGTGCAGATGAAGATGAATGGCTACCAGCAGACAAGGTACCAAATAGTAAGACAACATTAAGAGAATTCAGAGCCCAGAAAAGAGCTCATAAACTTCCTGGAAAGAAGTGATGACCTCCTTTGAGGGTGGAGAATGTCAGCCCTGAGTACATACACATGTACCCAAAGACTAACATGTAATACATAAGAAAACACTAGTAACATCTCATAACTCAGTATCAAGAGTTAATCATGCTTATAACACATAATACACTTAATAAAAATATAAAAGCATTATTAAGTACACATAACAAATAAATCAAAATAATAATAATTAAGAACAATAAACCTAATGTAGTAACAATTGTACATATCACTACATTAGGTTTGGAATACAAGTATATAATCCATAATCTTGTCCATCCCAAGAGGACAATGAAGCTTTTGATTTACATACTAAAATTCTGAAGAACATTAAGTGTTCTAAGAAGCTACAAATCAAGAATATTATTAATTATAATATTAGTGATTCAGCACTAACCTCACTTTCTATCCTCCTGGCCATATTTAAAGTAAGTAATCTATCACTTCCTGATCTCATATTCTATATCTATATCAGGTTGGTGACCTCTAAGATAATAACCATAGGTTGGTGACCTCTGAGAGATAACCAAGTTAGTGAACTTCAATCACTCCATATCTCTAATTAGAGTATATTGGAAAGCTCATGATCAAGCTTTATAATTACCATAATTCTCACAAACATTTAAACCTCTTTATAAAGAGTCACCTAACTGTAGTCTGCCTGGATTTGTCCCAGCAGACTACTCCTCCATTCTCTATATTTATAGCTATTGAGTACTTACTAATTGTCTTAGAAAGTACTCATAATAAATCTAAAAATTAATCAAATTAAAATATAATTAAAAAAACTCTATAAACAACTTTTTAGTGAGAGTAGCCTCTTCAAAAAGAGTCACTACCCTCACAAGAAACAGGTAGACCAAGATCCGAAAACAATAGCTTTAGCCAGATAGCATGTCGAGCACAATCAGAAATGGACATGTATTCAGCCTCTGTTGTTGAAAGTGCAGTGGACTTTTGACGACGACTTCTCCAGGAAATAACAGCATCGCCAAAAGTAAAAAGATAACCAGTAATGGAACGTCTATCAGACACATTATTTGCATAATCCGCATCTGCATAACCTTTGAGATCAGCAGGGAGACTGCCGTTGAACAGAATACCTCGATTGATAGAACCCTTGATGTATCGAACAAGGTGTTTAGCAGCCTTCCAGTGCTCAAAGGTGTAACAAGAATTGAATCGAGAAAGTTGGCTAACAGCATAAGCTATATCCGGTCTGGTACTAACAGCAGCCCAATTGAGAGTGCCAATGAGAGATTGATAGGGAAGATAAGCCGCAGCAGAAACTTCCTCAGGAGAGCCATTGCGTAGTTTGAGCCCAAGAGGAAAAGGAATTTGAACAGCGTTTAAATAATCCATACCAAATTTGTCAAGCATATCACTGAGATAATGAGATTGATCTAAGAAGATAGCACCGTCGGTATGATAAGTAAGCCACATTCCAAGATGAAGAGTTGGTCAAACTTTCCATCTCAATTGGTAGGATTTGAGAAGGTGTTGACGAAATTCTTCAGTGATAGAATTGGAAGAAGAAACAATAAAACCATCATCAACATGCATATGAAGGTAAATAAACTCATGACCACAACGAAAAAGAAAGAGACAATTGTCGGCAGTTGAAGTTGTGAATCCAAAAGCCTTCAGTTTCTTCCTTAAATCATCCGAAAAATCACGAGCACCTTGACAAGTACCGTACAAGGATTTTTCCAATTGCCAGACCATACCTTCACATCCTGGCTCAATAAAACCTTTGACTTGCTGAATGTACACTCGTTCTTTCATAATACCATGTAAAAAGGCCGTCATGATGTCAAATTGAAAAACAGAACACTTTAGATAAGCAGCTATGGCCACCTGTGGCGCCTGTACAAAGCGACTTACAAGCCGACGAAGACATGTACTTCTTCGTCGGCTGGGGAGCCGACATTTTGCAGCAGAGCAATTCAGACGCTCTGGAGCAATCTCATTTCTCACTACAAGTCCTCCTCAAGAAATTTTTTTGATTTGGACATGATTATTACCCTCAAATTGACCCATTCCACCACTTCAGATCCAAAGAAATTATCTGAGAAATTCAGACAATCTGACCAAAGGACCCAGAGCACTCAGGGTGCTCTGGATCCAGTTCAGAGCGCTCTGGATCCCGTTCAGAGCGCTCTGGATCCCATTCAGAGCGCTCTGGATCTTGTTCAGAGCAGCCTAAGTGCTCTGGCATTCACTTCAACTGCTCAGCTAATGTCTCAGACTGATCTGAGAGAAGTCCTCAGATCGCTCCAGAAGGCAATCGCGCAGGCTCATCTCAATTGACCAGGATCCCCTCACCTCAGATCAATCACTTGCCATTGTTGTCGAAGACCAACACTATTGATTAAACACCTGGCTGCTTTTATCATCGTTAGCATCCAATCTTTCATGGCACAGTTGTGAGACTTTGTCAACCTCCTTTGGACTTTCCAATTGGTTTTTCACCAGCTTGATCACACACTACCCGAACAAATAATTCGTTTTTCTTCTTTCCTTCAAAACAAGTTCACATGCCCCTCTCATCCAATCTCGCATCTGCTTCACCTTGATTGAAAGTTGTATGTACATTACATCGATAAAAGCACATGACTTACACCTTTACAGCCGTTAATCTCACTCGATTAGCTCATTGTATCAATTCAATCAAATCAATCGATCCAAAAAATGGTTCAATCACAAACATGTGTGATGTGATTGTTGAATCATACATACATAGGTACAAGACAAGGACACAAAAGATGATATTAGAAGTTTCCTTTTGATTTTGATAAATCGTATGTTTTTTTGAATCGATCAAGTCATGTAACCTCACGAATCGATCAAGTCATGTATTCTTTTGATCTTACGATGACACGTTCAAGTCATGTACCAATTTGAATTGATCTTCACCAACTCATGTTTTCTCAAGCTTATGAGAAAGTTTTCATGAGACATTCTAGCATTCAGAACATGACTGTGAAAGAGCGACGAAAAATCAAATTGCAAGAAAAAAAGAGAACACGAAAGACAGCAAATGAGTGACATGAAAAAAAGACAAAAGACAAATGGAGGTTAAAAAATAGAAGACATCAAATAGAAGACATCAGATGAGCGACAAGAAAAAAAGCAAACAGGGATACTCAGAAAGACAGTCAAAATAAGTGTATAATGACCTTCTCGCATCTCAGTACCAAGAGGAGTAAAGTATGTTAATTGAATCTAATCTAATGATTTGGATCACCAAAGATCAGAGATGGTAAAGGTAAGAAAGGGTTGAGAAGGGTATGAAGTAAACTTAAGCAAAATACTGACCATCACGTATTGGTGATCCATCCAATCCATTCAATCTTGATTCATCATGTACATCTCCTGGTCTTCCGTTGGTTCGAGCATGAGGCCTTTGGGATTGGGAATCCTTGTGTTTTTGATTCGGAGGCTGGATACCGGAGTTGTTGATTTCAGAATAATCATCACGTACTCTTTTCTTATGAACACGTGGTTGCTGATTGTCTTCTTCGGATGATTGTGATTCACTAATCACTTTGTGATTGGGTAGGCGCGGAGACCCATCCTCATTTTCACTGTCTTCGGATGACTGACGACTGCGTTGAGCTTGTGGAGCTTGTGATTGTGTAGGATTGTCTCTTTCGTCAGATGAGCTGAGAGGATCAGCGCTAGCCGGTCGTTGTGATGATATGTGTTGTTCTTGTTTCTTTTTTTTTCTCGATTTCTTCTGTTTTGGTTGTCGCTCGGATTCTGGAATCAACTCTATAACAAAGTGGCCACTTTCAATATCTTTAAGCCATAATTGTACAGTCGAATCCTTAGCTCGTCGATGACCCCTGTCAAGTAAATCCGGAGATAAAAGGCTGCCTGTCTTCTGAACAATTCGAATCGGCCAGCCCCTAGCTGCCATCTCAGCTTTTGGATCTTCAACTTTTGGAAAGATATTTCCTTCAAAGACCGCATCTAGATACAAACATATGAAATCAGTTACATTGGCGATGTTCACAAAATAACAAGGCATCAGGCTTACCGACTAATGAGTTCAATTGGCGTGTAAGTCGAGTTTTGCGCTCATCACTCGGTTGCTGAACCTTGGAAGCTTCGATTTCTTTTCCAACTGTCTTCCCATGAATATAAGTTGAAAATTTGCTGGGAACTTTGGCGGTAGTCTCAGCCCATCTAGCAAATGGCAAGTTGTTTGAAAAAGTTTGCGACCAGCCCTCGTAACTACCACAACTGACGGCAGTGAGGTAATATGTGACTTGATAACGTTGGCATACAACAGAGAACTTTATTTTGCAATGTCAATATTGAGAAGGCCGCGTGTAGATAGGAAGAATTGAATAACTCACATCGTGATGAGCTTTCCGTAGCTCCGATAGAGACTTCTTCTGCAAAGTCTCTACAGAAGCCGTAGGTTCTGGCCGACCGTGACACGCATGTAACTTATCAACATCGACTAGTTTCCTGAAAATGGGCATATATTTTGATCTATCAGTGTCACTAAGTTGATGCACCTTGGGAGGCGATGCGGAAGCTTCAATGTGGTCCATGCTGAGGTCTTCTCCATCTTCATCTTCTGCATCTTCACGTTCAAAGTACGATAGATCGGGTAGATTCGCCAAGGCAAAAAAGTACGGATCTTTGAATATAGTCCTTTCGTCATCCGTGAGTGCTTTCCATATTTGAGCAAGCTTCTTGTTTCGGGTGGCCCATTCTTCCCTACTAGCTCGTGCTGGTACTATAAAAAATGAGGATAAATATAGTGAGAAAGACTTTGGTAAAAGAAGAGAATCGATCACATAGGAAGAATCAATTACATACACTTTTCATCTAGAGCGAGCTTACAGAAACCTAGGAATCGAATCCAGGAATTCACATTTCCCTTCCTGCCACCTTCTCCTCTATGGCCAATGCAATTAGCTACATTGATCAGTCAGTTAATTCATACTCGATTTGTGTAAAAGACAAGCCAGGGAGAACCTACACAATGTTCCAAATTACTGCTTCAGGGACACCTCCCATCAGCGCAGCCATCAACATCCGTTTTTCATACTGTAACCTGATGGTTTTCACTAAAGCATCAATATCGGGATGTGCTCGATTCGCGGTTGAGGCCTGTTTAGCAATCGTTTGTCGAAGATCCACAAGCGTCCAATCATCAAGGAAATCTTCAAAGTTGTCCATCTCAAAACCAGGGAAGCGCGAGCGGAAGATACTAGTAGATTTGTTTTTGTTGACATCACTTTCCTGAGGGTGATTTGTGTTTTGATTTTCGGATTCCTCAGTCAGCTGATTGTTGTTAGTTGATTTCTTATTCGCTGTCTTGTGACCACCCTTCTTCGATGCAGATTTTTTTTTTGAAACATTGCTTGTGACAGTCGCTTCTTGATCTTGCTCAGAGTTGGATCTGTCCTCATCGCTTGAATGACGATCCTGATCATCGCCAAAGTCGGATTCCTCCTCGTCAACGTCGTGAACGTCTTCCCTTGCCTTCCTTCGGCCAACAGTTTTTTTAGATTTCCGGACTGGCAACCCTCCTCCTGCGATGGCTTTGGAAGACCTAGTTGTGCGGCCGCTGCGTCGAGTGTTTCGAGTGTTATTGACCATTGATGATAGTTGAGACGAAAGTGTGGTGAGCGTGATGGAATGATAGTTGAAGGTAGTTACTCAAAGTGTTGACGGTGTTTTGTGATATTGATTGTATCAAAAGGATGATCCTTTTTGCGTGTAATGCGACGACCGTAAAAGAAAGGTTAAGTAACAGTTTGAACTGTACAGTTGTACAGTGAGGTGCCAGGTTAAAATTAAATCCGTTGTTGGGTGTTCACTTATGTACTTTTCCCAGCTTTTCCCACTTCGAAATTTGTAAATCAACATCCAGAGATTTTGATGTTTAGAGCCAAAAGTTGTGTAAGAAACCACTGGGCAGGAAATACTTGAATCAGCTAGACAACGGTAAATCAATAGGCATCCAAGAGAGGTTCAACCTGAAATGACAATCTCAAATTTGGTAGAACAGAAATATAAACAACAAGCAGGTGATAGTAAAGAATTCACACATCTAAGATATGCTGCAGCTACATGTGATCCAGATGTTTTTACTCCAATGGGTATTAGAAAGTAAGAAGTGCAATCAATAATTTGTGATCCGGAATTATTGGTTGCGGTAACTTGTTATAACAAAGGTAATGTCTTGTTATAACAACTATCCATGGTGACATGATGGATGTGAGTCTTTTCTACGTTCAGACAAACCATCACTTTCAAAAAACAAATTTGTGATATTGTTTAAACTCATGTTTTCTCTTCTACGCCATAGATTTGTGATGTCTGTAGATCTAATTCTATATTTTAGCATGGTAAAGCTGGTGAAGGATGGAAAATAATCGTAGTTTCATTGATCTTTGATGATATTGGACCTTGTGATAAAGTAAGTCTTCAAACATTTGACACCAGTTTCCAAACATCTGAACTCTAGTCCATAAATTAAATCCTGCAATCCTTAAAAGACCATAGAACATATTGGATGTTTTATCTACAATTGGTGTTTATAAAGACAGTTTAATGACGAAGGAAATCAATGGCAAATAAACTGTAGCACATCTTGTCAAATACACAACCCAACAACACAATCTCAGTAAGCTTTTGAGATGAACTTTAGTGAACAACGGGGGTTCCTTGAGTCAAAAAGAATGCTTGCTTGGGTTTGTGATGTGATACAAGTTGTTATCAACTGGCAATTTATCTTATATAAAGAATGCTTGCTTGGGTTTGCAATGTGATACAAGTTGTTATCAACTGGCAATTTATCTTATATAATGATTGTGGGGTGTAAAGAAATCTTGTTTAGTGGGACTTCAAGTTGGACAATCTTCCAAGCTTTCCTCAACCAAGAATAATCATGATGGTCTTTGCGAAGTACTGATTCTTGCTTTTCCCATGGAGAAACGGTCACTTTGACACATATTTAAATACATTGATTTGTAGTTAAACAGCATCAATCACTGAGACGATGATTATCAGCCTGCCATGAAATTGTTGAAACCCTTCGCATCAGGACATTTGGTTCTGCATGATTATTATGTGATCCTCCACCCAATGAATTCCCTTACAATTAGACTTGCGATGTAAGTTGCATCATACCATCTTCGTGATCCTCCATCAAATGATTTCCCTTACTCGCAAATATCCTCGCTTATCACTACCTAGTCCAATGACAATTAGACTTGTGATGGAAGTTGCATCATACAATCTTCATATTGGGATGAGGCTCGGATACGCACGTGAAAGGGGACATTGATTGTCTTTTGTGGATTACTAGTTATCCACTGACTATCGTTCCCACTCCACGATTTACTTTCACTTACAAATCCTATAATCACTATATTCGTTGTATGTAGTTTCCTCATGGCCCTACCAGGTGAAGAGATTCGACCTCCGAAGTCAAAGCGTCAAAAGAAGTCCAACAATGGACCACCCGGTTCTGCTAGGCAACGTTTGGCCAATCTAAATAATCGTGAGGCTCAAGCTTCAATGGATGTGCTCTCTGACAACAATCCAGCACCTAACAACGCCGTTGGTGCCAGTAATGTCCATCCAATCAATGAAGAAGGCGAAAATGACGACGACAATGAAGATGTCGAAGTTGTCGAACGTTACGACGAGCTTCAACCCACGGGGACTGACAACCTAGTAGATCAAGAAAATTTAAATCCCCTTAGGATGAACCGATTGGAATACTTTCGAAGCGTCACCTACCAGGAGCGCACGCTTCGCAAAGAGGCCCACTGGCAAGCAGTAATTCACACGTTATTCAATGAGTTCCTTCCATGTAGTCGGATGACGTTCCAATGGGGTCATCCAACACTGTGGAATCACGACTGGAATTCTCCATGTAAATGTCGCGATTGGCAAAAACATGATGTGATAATAGATACTATTGATCTTATTGGTGAGAAATCATTTGTTTTTCTTGAACGGGTATACATATTACTGATTAAAAAGCTTCTACCCCCGTGTATTATAGGTAGATCAAAGCTATTGATCAAGTCTTGTGATTGTACCACCGATTTGATACGACTTATCAATATGGGGTACATCGGATCAACACCCATCCGACCCAGAACAGCCTTTTCTCTCCGCTTGTTACGCTTTCACCATATACTTTGGAAATTCACAAGTGTACGGCTTGCACCTTTTGTCGAAAGCCTAGATGAGTACCTAGATGCCCAAAATTCGATTTTTTTTGTCAAAGGTAAAGATCAAGTAAGTCTATTGCTATCTTACATGTATAGAAGTTGATTGCTAACTTACATATACACACTAATAAGTACCTTGAATAGCGTCGCGATTTGAGAACATGTTTTTCAGAAGCCGTGGATGTCTATCGAGAGATGATAAGATTAGAGGAAGAGATGGCCACACGAGCTCTCAAGTTGACCGCCCTTGATGAGCTCGCTGATAACTGCCCCTCTTGCTTTGGTCCTAAGGTTCCAGGACTTAGGGACGGCGAGCCCGATTTAATTATTTGTTTGGATGCTAACTTTCAGCAAAGGCGTCACCTGGCAGCAAGTGCAGCGTGGCGAGGTGACACAGGTATATTGCCATCTCTTTTCATTCCACCAGCAGATGTGAAGCTGTGGAAGGACAGATTGGAATCAACACAAGATCGTCGACGTGCTGCTACAGAGGTGATTGTGAGTGTACAGTATCCAGTCTCTAAAAGATCTCGAACTTATGATATGTATTCATTTGATAGGATCCTTGCAGCGCTCAGCATACCGCTGCCAATGATACACGAGGACGCCAAACCTGGCGTGGTTGTGACGAAACTGGTCTAATGGGAATGGCTTGTCGCCATGACCATTTGCTTAAGTTCATCAATTTGGTTCAAACTGGTGAACGGTGAGTTTCAACAATTTCCACTTTGTTTTCACATAATCCAATTAATTTGGATATCCAATACGTAGAGGGTATTATCCCCTCGCCATGATGGATTGGATCCTGAGGAAAACTGTGAAACATGATCATGATTCTCCTCGATTTGGAATACTTTACGACATTGGTTGTAATATGGAAAAAAGTATCCTCAAGGTCTGTTCCAATGTTCTCAAAAGATGTGTCAGACTTTTTGACACCACATATTTCATTTTCCAACAATCAAACAGAGAAACTTGTTTCGAGAGGAAAGAACAGCTGGACGGCTTAAGTTTGGAACAAGTGTATTTCATTCTCACGTTCACCAGTGGGCTTGTCAACTAAAGTACAACCCACGACTCAATGAAAATTGGGGGTTGTCCGATGGGGAAGGCCTGGAGAGGATCTGGTCCAGCCTGGCCGCTTTGGTTGGTGCGCTGAGGTACTCAACTAAACCCCACAGACTATGTGCTCTCAATTTACGGGCACAGCATACAAATAGAGTCAAACGGATGCAATCAAGTGTGTCAAAATTGATTTCTAACATGGCTGAGCAGTTCAATAACTCCTCATTACTCAATGTAGTACAATGGTTAAAACAACGCTTGGCTTCCAGTGGAAAACTCTTCCGTACAAGTGCCGAACAGCTTCAGGCGTTGAGGAGACGTAATCCGACTTGCACTGAAGCTTATTTGACAGCACAATGGAATCAACAGCGACAAAGCCAGCTCCAGGTAATGGTGGACGAGAACTCACAGGCCCTGACCTTGAAGCTGAATCAACTAGCTGGCTTGGAAGAGCGCCATCAGCAGACCGAGTTGAGTAGATTCTTCATTTATACTCATGCCATGTGACGTAAGTATGTAGTATGTACTATGAACAATAGTCTCATGTGGTGTATCTTACAGAGAAGAGCTTCGAGTGTTGCAGGCTAAGCGCAGGCAGAATCGAACAGCCTCAGATCGTCGAAAACTGGTCATTCTACCGGAGACCATGGAGCTTCTCGAAGAAGAGATAGATGTATTGGTTGAACAACTGGGCGGTGATCACTATCGAGACATGCCTGGCCGATCGAGCAAGTGTTTCATAATGTATGATACGTCCTACATGAGACTATGAATGACAAATAACCTTATGCCGTAGCTCCAAAGGGCAAAATGTTGATTAGAATCCGGGTTTCAAAATCCAAGCTTTATGGAGCTCGGGTCGATGTCTTTGAGATGCAGCAGAGGAACGACGAAAGGGAAGGTTGGAGCTGATCATATTGTTTCATGTTACTGTACAAAACATCACTAAAGCATTGATTGATTTCTTCTGACTACAATCAATTAAGGTACTCGAAGCCAACAACATACAAAAAAAACTCTGAGAGAAAAACAAACCGTCTTGAAGCTTAAATACAACATGTTTGAACGAAATGTCAAGAAATTCAACATTGACTTTCCCACTGATCAACCCATCCTTTGCCCACCCTTCGAAGACATGAAAAGGTTATCCCTAGCGGATAGGTTTTGGGATATTGGTCAATTGACCCATCCGGAACAGCCATGGGCGGTAGATCAAGATACACAGGATGGAATTCGGGCTTACCTAGAGATGACCCACGCTAGTGATGAACTACGCCGAATCGGTAGAGAGTTAAGACAGTCAATTAACTGGGCATTGGGGATGGAAGAAAAAGTGTCAGCTCTCAAGACAGCTGTTGAAATCATAGGTCATTTCACCATATTATGAGAGAAAAGGTTGAAACTTACCATTTGACAGGTCTTTTGTACAGATGACAATCCAGACAGCGATACAAATAAGTGGATTGTGGATGTTGTGCGTGCAAAGATAGCGCTGCCGGATGTTCGATTGAATAAAAGCAAAGAAGTTCTTCGCAGTCTCTACTCGCGTATGGAACAAGATCATGCTCGACTGATGATTGTTTGGAACTGTGGAATGCTAGACATGTTGTCAAAGACAAAAGGGTATTGTCAGCTTGCCGAAGACACAGAAGAAGGCTTGAGGGTGCGGTGGTTAGATCTGGTAGTTAGAAGCAGGCTCACATGGTCGGCTGGTGCACAGGCAGAGATTGTCGAAGCCGTTCCTCTTGACGAGGACGAAGAGGCAGAACTGCTTCTGGATCTTGACGGTGATAATGGAGACGGGAGAGATGGAGAGGATGAGTTGTTTGAAATCGCAGATGAGGTTGACGAGGAAATTGTAGATGAGATCGATGAGGATATAGGAGGTGTGGTCGATGGAGCGTGAACGATCTGAACGATTTCATTGGCCTGTGATCATAGTGCAGTCGGTGGGGTGATAAGAGGTCGTTTGTGATGTTAGAAAGTTTGGATTGTGTTCAACAGATTGCCTTTTAAATATTACATGTCTTTTGCTTTTACAAGGCTCGTAAAGATGTATTCTTGATCAATATTGTTATTACAAGCACTTTGAAAGAGTGCCTTGGAAAGAGAACAGGTTCCAGAGCGATCTGAGGACTTCTCTCAGATCAGTCTGAGACATTAGCTGAGCAGTTGAAGTGAATGCCAGAGCACTTGGGCTGCTCTGAACGGGATCCAGAGCGCTCTGAATGGGATCCAGAGCGCTCTGAATGGGATCCAGAGCGCTCTGAATGGGATCCAGAGCGCTCTGAACGGGATCCAGAGCGCTCTGAACTGGATCCAGAGCACCCTGAGTGCTCTGGGTCCTTTGGTCAGATTGTCTGAATTTCTCAGATAATTTCTTTGGATCTGAAGTGGTGGAATGGGTCAATTTGAGGGTAATAATCATGTCCAAATCAAAAAAATTTCTTGAGGAAGACTTGTAGTGAGAAATGAGATTGCTCCAGAGCGTCTGAATTGCTCTGCTGCAAAATGTCGGCTCCCCAGCCGACGAAGAAGTACATGTCTTCGTCGGCTTGTAAGTCGCTTTGTACAGGCGCCACAGGTGGCTATGGCAACAAGAGTTTGTAAAGTATCTGATTTGCCGACAGCAGAGTAAGTATCAAGATAATTGATACCTTCTATCTGATGGTTACCAAAACAACCCCATCGTGCCTTATACTTGATGACAGCTCCATTTTCATCTCTCTTTTTCTTCAACACCCACATACCACCAATAACTCTAACACCGGCAGGGCGAGGACACCTGTGGCACACAGAAAGCTCGGATACTACCCGAAGATAACAACGTACGTTATCAACGGCTTATAGCCGAAAAACCACCCGCAGATGAAGCCAGATGCATCAGAGTCATCTGAGAATTTTTTTTCGAATTTACAAGTCAACTTGTTCAAAATCCCCTTGAGTTCAAACTTCATTCCATGAGTGATCAGGCATGTCCTGAACACCCAAACAAAGGTTTTTGAGACCACCAGAACATTCAACACCTTGAAATGCATCTAGCAGTGCAAGAATCACAAGATCAACCAAAGTCAGGCTCATCTGGCCAAATCTGGCCAGATCTGGCCAGATCTGGCCAAATCTGGCCAAATCTGACATCATAATCCATCAGCGTCTTGTAGCCAGACTCATCTGCCACACTTGCAGCTATGCACACAAGCTGAAACTACAGAAGATTCATCTGTCAGCACTACACAGATTCATCTGTCCTAAAAAAGTATCATCAACCCAGATGAGACTCAAGACTCTTTACTCAAAATCCATCAATCCGCGTGTTATAGTCAGACTAATCTGTTAAAGTCATTGCCATCAACATATCTATGACTTCAGCAGATGGCTCTGAGGAAAGTATACAGATTCATCTGTCATGAACTACAACATTGACTCAGATGAGATGCTCACTTCAAATTCAAATATATATTATACTGAACTGATCACATCAAGGGGCACGCTCATCTGCGCTCATCTGATGACACACAATCCAAAACTCATGATACATAGTATCACGTCACAGAATTAAAACAGGGGAAACTCATCTGTGCTCATCTGTGTATCACCAATTTTTCAGGGGGTTCTCATCTGTGCTCATCTGTACTTTCAACTCAGCTGTGCTCATCTGTACTTTCAAATACCACACACTCACCCACCACATTCAGCCAACCTCAAATTTATTAATTCTTGCTATCGCACTTCTTCAGATGGATTTGAACAAATATGTACAATAAATTATGAGTTATGTAACTTTGAGGCAGGCAATACAAAATCCGAAAACATTTTATCATCCTATGATCCTATGTATCATATCCTTCCACCTCAACTCTAATGCTCCATCTTCAGCAACAGTTGCTCCACAATAGCGGCGCGTGCGGTGCAATAGGGACAAGAGGTGGGAGTTCCACCTGAATATTAGTCTTGCGTGATTGAGAACGAGGCCATGGTGTAAACATCTCAAGACATCGTTACAGTCTTCCCATGCTGTCTTTGTCATACGAGCAGAATTACTTCCGGTGACCAACTCTATTGGTAGACCCGCTGCCCTTGGGTTCCACCCTAACAATACAAAGCATCAGACAAAGGATGCAAAGATACAAGTTGAGTATAGATTTAAAAATCACGTACTTAAGTCTGAAAGTGTCAGGACGTGTTGAATCTTTGCATCCGTTGCCAAAGACCATCTCAACATCTGTCTTACTTCACTGTGCGATTCTTCGCAACTCCTCTTCGGAGCGAGAGTACAATAAATAAGCTTGAATACCCTGCTGGGTGTCTATATCTGTAGCCCAAGCTTCATTAGGATGTGTGAGATGCCCGAAGTTCCAAAAGGCATCATCTATAGGCAAAACTTTGGCTTCATCAAGGGTATAATTTATCAAAGGAGGGTTGTTTGGATGGGAAGTGTTATACTTCGCAACCAGATCATGGAATGTCCTCCACTTTGTTCGGAACACCTTCTGCTTAGTATTCATTATACTCTTCATCCGATCCTGAGCTGAGGTACCTGTTATAATAGAGACACCAATAGAAGTTGCTCATTCCCATGTGCTTTTCAGCGTATCTTGAAAGCCACCACCAACCTGTTGCCCATTTTTTTGACAACTCAATAATTCCCACCTTTGCCTCGTAGAGTTTTGATTTTGAAACTTTGACCTGGATCAACAAACGACGGGTTGGGTCTGATATATAAGATAGCAGTCAGAATTTAAACGTGAACAGATGCAGATGAGATTGTTACCTGAGGCATCTGGCATGTTTCTAAATATGTCACTACCAAGTTCCAAAGATACTCGTTCTACTTCCTCTTCCAGGAAGATGATGTGTCCAAGCAAGCTTGCCAGAGTCCTGTTTTCGGCGGCAGTTCTGCGTCGACGCCTGCGTAGGTAGTCTCTCTTCTCTCTGTAGATGTATCACACATTTTATATCAGCTTTGCATAATAAAACTGTAGGAAAAGATTAACTTTGCCTCTCGCAGCTCTTCTTCGTATTCAACCAACTCCTCAAGTTGGTTTTCCAATTGCTGTATATCTGTATCACCAATGACTTCTGCCTGGATTTGTTTCTGACGAGCCCACTGTGTTGAAAAATAAGCATGTGTATAACCACGCCTCAGTGCAAGCTCATCAAGAAGAAAGCGCTTGTCTGTCAAGGTTTTCTCGGCTTTTCCCAGCTTGTGTAGGCATGAATGAGCTAATAAACATATGTCAGAAAATCCTCAAGCATGAGACAAACTTTAGGATTTCTGACTTACCAGAATTGGTCCGCAAGATACCATTCTCGTGTGCCGCTTTGAGATCAATTGCATCAATTCTATGCTGCTTTGTGGCATACCGCAGAGCAGCAACCAGCTTGCAAAGCTTACACCAACACCGCTCACAACCCTCCCCATCTGACAAGCCCCATCCAACGTTGATTCTCGGGTTGTAATCTATTTGGCAACTCCAACTGTGTACATAAGCATGAAACACGCTTGTACCAAACTTGAACCGACTATTGGTTCTCTCCTCTTCAAATAGGTTGCGCTATCAAAAATGAAATAGTGAAATGGACTATCAGTGGTTGAGACTATCATAGGTACGATGAAGTATGAATCAAGATGCTCAACTTTAATGAGACCTTTCTCAAGGTTGCACCCGATGTCATAAAGGAACCCAACCTTTGAATCGCTCTCATCCAACTGGTTGATTAACCAGTCCATGAGAGCATGAGCAAAGAATGATCTACAGGTAGAGCTGTAAGCAAGTCCTGGTTTTGATGTCAGAGTGGTTATGAGAACATACTTTTCACCACTCTGAACTATATTGACAAAGGCCAACACATGATCATGGCGACACACCATCGCCAAAAGGCCTGTATCATCACAGGCCCGCCACGTAGAGGCACTACGTGTGTCATTTGCAGCAGTGTGCATCTGGGTACAAGGGTCCTGAGTTAGCAAATGGAAATTCGAAAGGTGTCAGCTTGAAAAATATTAATGAAGATGATGATAACTACTTACCGGTGGTTCATTCAATGAGCCATACTGTACTTTTTCCCACTTTTCGACCTCATTTGCATGAAGAAAAAGGTTTGGATAACGGATTGGAATCTCACTGACCTCAACACTGGCGGATTTATGCCTTCTTTGCTGGAAGTTGCCGTCAATACAGACTACGTAGTCTGGTTCATTTTCCTCTTTAGAATATTCATTGGCTCCAAAACATCGTGGGCAATTTGCGCCAAGCGTTTCCTTTTTCAGGAGATTCATGGCGCGGAACTGTAGGTCTTGCTCCAACTGATTCAGGCGTCTGTACGCATCAACTGCGCAAGAAAGACGTCGTCCCCATGTAGTAGGCTGGACATATGGAGTCAGTAACTATTCAAATGCTCTATCCGAATCAAGAATAATGGATGAAAATGGGAGGTACTTCATTAGTGACATCCTGTTTGAACTCCCGTGCCGGTCGATGAAAATCGTCAAAGGCCTGTGCCAGGGGATGCGTACGAACACAGCAATACTTCCATACGAGGTCGTGCAGCCGGAGAAATCGCAAAGAGAAAGCAATCTCAGGCTGAACTGGGGAACCACCCACATAACCCATTAGGATCAGCCGAACCTGGTCAGGTTGACATGGGCAGAAGACCACAGGTTGAATTGTGTGAGCTGGGATCAAGCAAATATTAATCAGAAATCATTAGATTCGATTGATTATAATGATCAAACTGACTCAATATATCCACCAGACCCACGTTCCGAATCCGTTTCTTCGCCGCCGAACATCGACATTGAGCCTTTTTGTCCAAATCCCAATCCACACGGCTCCAATTAAAAGTTACCTTTTTGCAAAGCATGAAAAATTTGAACATTGGTGCAATAACCTCATGCCACTGCCTCTCTTCGCGGATACGTCGCCTTTGGTTCATATCCCCAGTTGCCGCAGTGACTATTACACCTGGTCCCGGATTAGATGCAATTGATTGCTGAGAATCATCTGATTCGGTATCGGATTCATTTATGTCGGAAGGAGGATCATCATCATCATCGTCTTCAATCAGATGCTGATGTTCATATTCAATCTGATTATCAATCATCAAGTCGAAAGCTTCCGGTCCGCTTGTCGACGGCTTAGGATGTTCTGTTTTGATGAGTGCATGGCTGACCGATTCACACTTCTTATTACACCAGTTTTCTTCAATCTGTTCCCATTCGCATAACATCTGAGATGAACGACTAGAGTTATGTCTGGGTTTCTTCAACACATTCGCCGGAAACAAAGGATCGCCCGGACCGCGAGGTGCCATCTTGATGAGAGTGCAAGTGCGACTGATTTCAATAGACACAGAAGATAGTTTTTTTAAAAAAAAAGATGATGATGAGTTGAGGGTAAATTCGATTTAATGAACGTGGATACAATTCAACGACTAACTAACGTCTGATGTTGAGATAGCACAGATTATGTGCAGGGATCCTCCCAAAGGGGTATTAATATTGTAATCAATTCCCCAAAGAAATCCCTTCCGGGCTTGCAATTGGCTTCATTTAACTCCTGATGTCAATGGTGTATAAAGCGAAACACATTCAATAGCTTGACGGACATCAAGAGATTGACGTGTTGATTCCAAGAGTTCTCATACTGGTCATCACATGGGTAGGACACCTCTTTTTGTGCTACTGGTCCACCATCATCTAACACCCGTTCCCTCTACTTGCAAGCTCAAATGAATGTAAAATAAACAAAATATCATTTTATAAGGATAAGGGCACTTTCTGTGCATTTGAGGCGGACATTTGTGCATTTGAGGCGGACATTTGTGCATTTGAGGCGGACATTGGGAATAGCTAAAAATTGAAAAGTGAGATTAAGGAGTGAAGATGAAGAGCAACAAAGTTTATGCATTAACAAACTGATTTTTTTTTCTTGATTCACATCTCTCAACGCGGAGGACTAAGCATTATCAAGGGTGGAATTGGGTGCTTTGTAAAATGTGTAGCTTGTACTGTGATAACTAAAGATGGGGGAAATGAAAGTAATTGTTGAAGATGAAGTTATTTAAATACAAGTCATTAATGAAAGATGTTCCTGTTAAAGGAAAGCATCTTTTTCATTAATGGCATTTCTTCACAACTCTTCATCTTCAAAGTGTTTGAGCTGGTGTTATGCTGGGGGGGTGAAGATGGAATCCATTTTTGTGGACCAATGTGAACATATGAGGATGAAGGTGAGGAGTAATGGAAGAAAGCCAACAATGCTAAGTGTTAAGAATGCTGAGAAGAAGATATCACATTATAAGCTTTTTTCCATTACCCCACCTCTTCAACTTGATAGTGTGGTTTTTTATCCCATTTTGAGGTCAAATATTTGAAGTCTCAGTGATGCAACATTTGTCAAACAACGCATCCCTGGTTTTTTTCCCAAATTATCAACACAAAAGTGAACCCATCAATGTGAAGATGAAGGGTTAAGGGAAAAAGTTTATAATGAAAAATGTGCTTCTCTACATGTTGCACATTTCCCAATAACAACTGTCCTCCATTACTCCTCATCTTGATTCTCATATTTTAATATTTGTATGCAAAAGTGGCCTCTATCTTCACCCCTCCAGCACAACACCAGCTCAAACACTTCGAAGATGAAGAGCTGTGAAGGAGTGCCATTAATGAAAAAGATGCTTTCCTTTAACAGGAACATCTTTCATTAATGACTTGTATTTAAATAACTTCATCTTCAACAATTAATTCCAAAATTATTGGTCAGAATCCTACATATGAGCCCGCTGAAGCATAAAACCCACTCAAACACTTTGAAGTTGAAGATTTGTGGAAAAATGTCATTAATGAAAAAGGTGCTTAATAAGAAGCTGAAAACTTCTTCATATAAGTCTGTACTCAAAAATATTCATCTTTATTCTCATATTTTAACATTTGTACGCAAAAGTGGCCTCTATCTTTACCCCTCTAGCACCACACCAGCTCAAACACTTCATAGATGAAGAGTTGTGAATAAATGCCATTAATGAAAAATATGCTTTCCCTTAACAGGAACATCTTTCATTAATCTCTTGAATCTAAAAACCTTCATCTTCACCAATTACTCTCATGTCCCCCATCTTTAGTTATCACAGTACAAGCTACACATTATACAAAGCACCCCATTCCACCCTTGATAATGCTTAGTCCTCCTGCGTTGAGAGATGTGAATCAAGAAAAAAAAATCAGTTTGTTAATGCATAAACTTGATTGCTCTTCATCTTCACTCCTTAATCTCACTTTTCGATTTTTAGCTATTCCCAATGTCCGCCTCAAATACACAGAAAGTGCCCTTATAAAATGAGATGCAGCTTGTATTCTCGCGGAGGATATAGAGCTTTCCATTTCATGGCCAGTTTGTTAATGCAAAAAATGGGTGGCTCCCCATCTTCATGCCTCAATCCAGTCACTCGTGTTTTTGGAACCTCACACTCGAAAGTTCTAGAGTGTACATATGTGGGTATACCCACATAAGGATGGTACACATTTTTGTGTACCATCCTTAGATCATTGTATCAAAAGGTCAATGGGTTTGATCTGCATAGAAGGCCAGAAGCTGAGCCAGATGCTGGCCAGGAACTGCTGAGCGAGGTCATGGCCAGCAACTGTTTCGCAGACAGATCTGGCCCTGTACATGGGGTCAAATCCCTGTGAAAGTACATAACACAAGGTATAACCCATGACTCAATTCCATTTCAGTTTCGGAACTTATTCAAAAGTCTCACTTCTCACATTCAATCATTAATCCAATTTCAATTCAAACTTCAATTCGAACTCACTCGTCTTCAATATTCAGCTTATGTAGAATTGTCTTGATTTTCCAGAACCAAGTTACAGTCAAAATCTTACCGAATCAAATTAATTATATTCACTTCTTCAAGATCGAACTATCGAACCAACTTCTTCAAGATCGAACTATCGAACCAATACTCTATTTCAAATTACTAATTTTTTCTACTTATCATATCCGCCATGGCTCCTAGTACACGAAATCGAAAGAAAGGAGCTCCTACCGCTTCGAAAACTCCTAATCAACCTACCCAGCCAGAAGAACCAGCTCCAGCGACGACGCGTTCAAACAATTCAAATCGAACCAGTGCTCCCAAAAGGCCTCAGGCTCTACACCGTAGCAACCCAGCCAAACGACTCCGTAACGACACCACGAGCAACACTGATGAAGCAACAATCAATACTCTCCTTCCTGGTGCTGATCGTGTTGATGAAACACTTGGTAGTACCAATCAATCTGACGACACTCCAACCCTCGACAATTATAAGAGCTTAATGAAATTATGGCCACCTGGCCGTATTCGTGAATACCTTCAAGAACATAAGAAATCTAATCGAAATCGTCCGCCAACCGAAGTATCTGATCGTGTGAAATTGGTATTTAAGCAATTTAAGCAGGAGCTCCTCATGCTAGCTATGATCGGTCAAGTGAGCGAAAGTACCATCAAGTCCTATATGTGAGTCACCAGTTTGTAAGATAAAGAAATCCATTGCTATGTACGTCACTAACATAATTTGATTCACTTTCATCAGACCCGAAATGTCAACTACCAGAGCAACTAGTGCTTATACACTCTTCCTCCAGTACTGCTCAGATTGCTTAATTGAACCAAGTGAGTGGCGTTTTTGGACTATGATTTTGACCTGTTTATCATTCAACTGAACTGATCAAGGAGTTTGATTTCTTTTAGTGCCATTGAAAGGTCAAGAAGACATTGGAGAGGTGCTAGGCGATCGTAATCAGAAGACGGGAGCAATATGGCGAGCTCTTTCATCGGATGAAAGAGCAGTCTTTCAACCAACGATTTTTTACGCATTGGCTGGTGTGCCTAACCCGTTGTTGGATGACGAAACTGACGATGTGCTCGATGATGATCAAGAACCGCAGGAGTATACTGGTGACTCGTTTGTCCCAGTTCCAAAGGTTCACAAGTTGAGTATCGAAGAGGATGAGCTCTACCGGCCTTTATATGAACGATGTGTCGATCTGGTGAAAGTCGAAAACGAATTGGCCAAGCCTTCTACAGGTCCTTCAACATCTCAGCTTCAGCGCAGATCCAAGACAGCCATTGAGAAGATTTCTCATCAGGTAAGCCAAGCTTGTCTTCAATTCATTGGTTCATATTATAATACTTACTTCCCTTGTCTTATCTTGTATGAATTAGCTCTCATGTGAAGCTAATCGTTTAGACTTTGCCTATTACCTTGTGGCCACTAGCACAGTGACCCCAAACAAGTCCTCCGAGCTAGGATGGCTCAAGCAGTTTACAACTCACCCGCAAGTGGCTTCTTGGGCCAACAAAACCTGTCGTCTGGCAACTGTCTTTGCAACATACTCGCAAGGAGTATCAATGGTAAAGGCCATTGCGTCGGTCAATCAAAAACCAAAACGACAACGTGGGGATAAACAACAGCGTAGTGATACAATCAAGGTGGAGCTAGGACGTCTCTTGGCAGCTCTTACACGTGAGTTTATAATTGTATCATTTACATCTTTTTTTGAATCTGATTCTCTGTTTGCGTCATTCCTCAGACAAAACCTTGGGATACATTCCCCCGCAATCTTTTCCGCAGACTGCTGACCCACTCGCCGAAGTGAAAAGAAGGTCCCTACCAATCTCGGTCGTTCTTCAAGAAGGATCAAGAATGACCCATGAAAAACTGGCAGTTGGATTCAAGAAGATGCGAACGGGGATACGATCTGAGTGGCTAGATGATATTAAAGACGGTAAATTTTGCTTGATGAAATTGAGGGTTGGGTCTGATGAGGCAATCGGTGACCCGGTGGCATTAGACGCTACAGATGTCGAAAAAGCTCGGAATACTTCCCCTCGCACAATAGACAAGATGGTAGATCCGATTGACAGAAATACTTGTGAACCTTCTAACACAAACGAAGCAGAGAAGAAGGCCAAGAAGAAAAAAAATAGAGGTGAAAGTGATTCAAGTGAAGATAGTGATAGTGATGAGGAGGAGGAAGAGTGATTGTCCAACTGGATTAAATTTGTTATTGTTTAAGCTTGAGATCTGTCAGCTGGCAAATAAATTTGTTTCTTTTTTCTTTGTTCTTTTCATTTTTCATCTTTGTTTTTGTTTTCAATGTTTCTTTTTAAAATCAACAAATAAATTTAAATTGGCGCGAGCTATCAGATGTTAAAATTTGGCCAATACAATCAAAACAGAGAGTTTTGTAACGCATGTTGAGCCACCTATCAGGCAAGAACTTCAGTGCCAAACCTCAGCAAAAGATCGAAAGAACAGATTGGTTGCCAGATGAGTCTGCCCCTCAATCACTACAAAAATGCTGACCAGATTAAGGTCAGATTAGTTATCCCTCTGAATGGAGGTAAGCTCCATATTGGTCTGGGTCAGATGAGGCGGGTGATTACGGGTCTGGCCAGATGAAGCCAGATGAATCCTCCCTCTGACTACAGAACTTACAAAACACAACCAGATGAGTCCAGATGAATTCCCTATCCGGGTACAGAAATTTGAATAAGCAACCAGATGAGGTCAGATGCATTCCCCCTTGGTACAGAAAATTCGAGATGCAAGGCCAGAAGAATTTCCCATTTGACTACAGGAATTCAAATTTCAAATAGCAACCAGATGAGGCCAGATGGGTTCCCCCTCTTTATGCAGAATTTGGAATCTCAACCACATCACTTATACAGTATAGGTCTTTGATGTCAGACGCCAGGTAGACAGCAATCACGTCTGCTCTTTTCAGGATCAGATCTTGACAGTACCCAACCTAAACACAGTCTTGTAGTTACTTCAATAAAGCTCACATGGTATTGAATAATGCACTTGTTGGAACTGATAAAAGAATATAACATTCTCAGGCGGAATTTTTTAGACCCTTATTCCTTGTGGTCTTACCTTTGTCAGTCAAATGGAAGTTTTGGATGTATTGGTCCCTCATTTATCAACCAAGTGAATAAATGATTGAAAGGCAAGTTTGGTAACAATCACATGTTTTTATTAAAAATGTCTTGGTTCATGGTATCATGGGATTTTGACAATTGCATCTCGGGTAAAGTACATGACATATTGAAATGCTTTAATGATATGGCCAGTGTACAATCAGTATTATCTTGTGCAGTGAGGAGCGCAGATGAGCGCAGATGGGTTTGCCCCTATCTTTAATGTTAGGTTACAGGGTCATAGATTTTGAGTGAAAGGTTTTGTGTGAATGTGAAGTCTTGAGTCTCATCTGAGTTGATGATACTTTTTTAGGACAGATGAATCTGTGTAGTTTTGACAGATCAATTTTCTGTAGTTAGCTGCGAGTGTAGCAGATGACTCTGGCATCTAAGTTGATCATAATCTTTTAGGACAGATGAATCTGTATAGTGCTGACAGATGAATCTTCTAATCTGTATAGTGCTGACAGATGGATCTTCTGTAGTTTCAGCTTGTATCAATAGCTGCAAGTGTAGCAGATGAGTCTGGCTACAAGACGCTGATGCATTCTGATGTCAGATTTGGCCAGATTTGGCCAGATTCAGTCAGATGAGCCTGACTTTGGTTGATCTTGTGATTCTTGCACTGCTAGATGAATTGCAGGGTGTTGAATGTTTTGGTGGTCTCAAAAACCTTTGTTTGGGTGTTCAGGACATGCCTGATCACTCATGGAATGAAGTTTGAACTCAAGGGGATTTTGAACAAGTTGACTTGTAAATTCGAAAAAAAATTCTCAGATGACTCTGATGCATCTGGCTTCATCTGCGGGTGGGTTTTCGGCTATAAGCCATTGATAACGTACGTTGTTATCTTCGGGTAGTATCCGAGCTTTCTGTGTGCCACAGGTGGGCGAGGAACTAAATTTCCAACGTTGTGAGCATTCAAAGAATCAAATTCGGCCTTCATAGCCTTCTTCCAATCGGCAGCATCATCAGCCTCCATCGCCTGTTTATACGTAGGTTCATCATTTGAGTCTAATCCAGCATGATATGCGTTTAAGTCTCCAAGACGGTTAGGCTTACACGTTGATCTGGTAGAACGTCGTACAACCGCAACAGTTGTTTTACCAATATTGGGCGAAACGATTGTAGAAGGTGCTTGCGTTGACGAAGAAGTTCCAAGCAAAGGTTGTGCAGAGGACCCAGAAGGCGACAGAAGTAAGGGACGTAAAGTAGGATTTCGAATAGGAGATCGAGGGAGAACAGATGAATCACCAGCAACATTTGGGAATAGAATAGGAATAGAAGGAGAAAGAGATGGAATAGCATCATGATGAAGATTGTTGTTAAGCAATAGAGTGTCTAAATCAGCACCAGGATCGTCAAGTAAGACGAATTGAGGAGAGTTGTCTGAAGGAGAAAGGGAGGAAAAAGGGTAAAGGTTCTCATTAAATATAGCAGCACGTGTGATGACAACCTTCCTTTCTTGAAGATCCCAGACCCTGTAAGCTTTGGCCCCCAACTAAGACCCAACTAAGACCCCTTCCCTGCCTTTCAAAGCCAGTTTTCCCACATTTCACACAGCCAGGAAGATAGAAGAACAGCCCAAAGTTCGTAAGAAAGACGGATCCGGGTCATGCGAACCAGAACTTGGAAGGTATTGATTCCATACACTCAAAGGAGATTTTAATTTGAGAAAAGCGTGTGGTGAATGATTTAGAGTAAACGAAATACCCAGAGCGATTTCAGCCCAGAGATATATTGGTAAACATGCGTGAGCCAATATACATCTAACCCTCTCAATCAAGCTACGATTGTACCTTTCTGCAATGGAATTATGTTGAGGTGTATCGGCTGGGCCTTGCTCCATGGTTATACCGTGCTTTTCCAAGTATGAAATGAAAGCAGACGATCGGTATTCACCACCTCTATCAGAGTGAAAATATTTGATACGATAACCACTCAAAAGTTCCACACGAGTCTTATATTTAACAAAACATGAAAACACATCTGATTTGGCTTTAATAGGAAAAATTGTAGTATAGCGAGAAAAATCATCAATAAAAGTAACTAAATATCTTGAACCACCAATCAAAGAAGGGAAAGGACCAATTACATCTGAATGTATTCTGTTTAAAGGAAGCGATGAGGATGGAAAATGAGAAGGAAATGATGGCTGAGAGATCTTGGCCTTCTGACACACAATACATGATGGAATTGGAGTAGAACTAGGAGAAACAGAAATAGATCCACGCGCAGCCAAATGCCTTATAGCCGAATAGTGAAGGTGACCTAGACGATGATGCCAACGCTCAGCCGACACAGAATAAGCTGAATGAGGAGGTGACAAGCGAACCTTAGTCTGCCATAAACTTCCATCTGCAGTCTTCTCACATACAAAATAACCACCACCCAAACACCCTGAAACAGTTATGCCATCGGCTGAACCCGAGAAGGAAGCACCATTATCACAAACATGACTAAGAGACAATAAATTAACTTTCATGGTCGGAACAAAATGAACATCCGGAATGAGAATACCCATCGCCTCATGAGTAGATTCCGGAAAACCAGCAATAACGATAGAACCAATATGAGGAGCAAATTGTTGGCCGTCAGAAATACCGGTGATACTAATAGGCGAAATTGGTTGTAAGTGAACGAACATAGATTTGTCAGACACCATACTCCGAGTAGCCGCAGTGTCTGCTAAGATGGTACCAAAAGCTAGACCAGTAACATCAGTAGGAGCCATATAACCTTGAGCAGAAAAACCCTCGTCAGGAAAGTCATCCGCCATGGCAATGGGATTGAAACTATCAGTTGAAACAGCGTAGCCGGGAATATTGACCGCAGAAGATGATTTCTTTGCAAGGTGGGCGGCTTCAATAGCTAAATAACGTTTTGCAAGTTCGGCATCGGTGGTCGAAGAAGTAGTGACTGAAGCGGCAGAGACTGGAGCATTAAACCTCGCACGTCGTTTCTGAGCCATTTGAGTGTTACAATTTCTGTTGGAATGAGTAAAGCCCTTGTGAATTTCAAGGTGACATAAATCGTTGGGACCAGTTCCAATCTTGCGATGAGAAGGAATAGCAGGAGCAGCGGGAGCAGAGGTTGAACGCGTCATAAATGCAGAAGCCGAAGACAAATCAGAGGAAGATTGTTTCGCATTTTCCAGAACCAAGCGATCCAAAACATTTTGCACAGTTAAAGCTTTAATGTCGGCATAGAAGGGAGCAGTGAGATAGTCGAAATCCTTTCCCAGACCATGGAGCAAGAATATGGCCAACAGTTTAGGTGACAATGCGATATCTTTATCCTCCGTAGCATATTGAGCAAGTTGATTATGAAGATTTCGAATACGGGTAACGAAATCAGAAAGGGATTGACCAGGTTCAAAACGGGCAGTTGCAATGTCGCAGATAGTTGCGGCAGCAAGAACACCACCACTGCTACCGTGCGCTTTGGCCAGTTTGTCATAAGCAACCTTAGGAGTATTAGACAGCTCAATGAGAGCCTCATTCGCAGCATCCAAAGAGTGAAGAATGAGTTCCATCACACGGCCTTGTTGCCGTTTGTGCAAAGCCAAAGCCGAAGGATCCGTTGGCTCCACCGTAGAGGTAAGAAAACCTTCCAAACCTCGAGTCTGCAAAGCAAAGTGCAGTCGTTTGTTCCAATTGGAAAACATACCAGCAGTGAGTACTGGAAGCTTGATACGGTCGTTATTGGTCATAGTATCAGGAGTAGCCGTAGGATTAGCCATGACGTCGAGATTTGAAACCAACGTAGGGAGATCTTCAGCAGATTGAAAGATGTCTAAATTCTTGACTGTGGAAGTGGAAGAAGAGTCCGAAAGAGAGGATCCAGAGGGTGTCAAAGCAGGTTCAGAAGGAGACCCAGGAAGAGCAGAAGAAGGCGACCCTTCACCAGACATAAAAAAACTAGCGAAGTAAAGTAAGGTGGCGTTCGATTAAAAAATCAACACAAAGTTGATGACGTAGTGGATAATCCGTGGATTTACTCGAGAAAAAGGCTCATAACCTATGAGTCAAATCACGAAGAAGCAATACGTCGTAAGTAAGGAATTTGCTTATAGTGATAATAAGACGAGTTTGAATGGATGAATTCATTTCGCAACATAACAAGCAACACACACACATACGTAGAGAACAACAATAAGACAAAGATGAAAGAGAGAGACTATGATAGCTTACCTATGAGTCAAATCACGAAGAAGCAATACGTCGTAAGTAAGGAATTTGCTTATAGTGATAATAAGATGAGTTTGAATGGATAAAGATCAAACGCGTCTGGACTCATAGATAACTATATATAAGAAAACACAATATAGCCAAGAGTTAAGAAAACACACACATGAGAATAGAGAAACACATCAAATAGGACAAATAGCAAAATAGAAACCATGACAACATTTCAAATGTTTAAAGATAACAAATGAGCACACATGGAGATGAGATCACAAATACGTAGAAAATGAGATCACATTTCAAAACCGGATTATGTTTCTCTATTTGAAATAACAACAGTTTCTACAGGCATCTGCAACAAAGAAGCTCATTAGAAAGACTAATGAAGGTGGGGTAGAACCTGCAGAATCTGAGGTGAGTATAATGTTGTATGATTATTGAATGGGTTTTAAGTGCAGTCTCTCTTGACAGGAATCAAAGAAGGAGAGAGAGTTAGCAACTCACGCTAACAAGATCTTCAGCCAACATGCTATTGCAAAGCATGATGGAGGACCGGGGAAGATCTTAACGCTTCCTTGAAATCCGACATTTCAATATCGGTTGACTTACGTGGCTGCCTGGATCTGGGCTAAAGGTGTGGTGAGTAATTGATATGTTTGCTCAATTATGTACATATGGTGTAGTGTATTCAACTGACTACAATTCCATCATGTAGATGGCAAATATTGCGACTACTGATCTACCTCCGAATACTTCAGAGTTCCGGTATGAAATCAAGAAGAGCCGGTGGATCCACCCTGACATGGGTGTGGATCATCGTGTGGAACTTTGTTTACAAGGTGGTTTGAGCGGATCTCAATCCAGCAATAGGCCGGATATCAAACCCAATTTGGCGGAAATCGACAATAAACGTATTGAATCCGGATCAAGCGAGATGATGGATGTTAAGCCAGACCTCAAGAAGATCAAAGTAGAAGGACGTGAGCAAATTTTCAATTCTTACTCATTTACCGTTTCTTATACTGACATCTTGGGTCTATACTTCCTGCTCCAGAACCTAATAATTCAATCAATGAACCGATTGTGGTATCGAGTGATTCTGAAAGTGACTGGGAAAGCGAAAGTGACGGTATTGGGTCCTCAATCGAGATTGAGAACCCCTCCACCTCGCATTCAGTCGAGATGGAGTTTTTCCTTTCCAAGTGTGACATCAAAGTTGGAGATCATGGAACTCGGAAGCTTCTTAAAGAAGCAGGTATCAAGTCGTGGACTGACTTGATACCTAGTCTCCAACTCACTGAATCTACCCTAGTCACCAAGGGTATAGACCGTCAAATCGCTAACCGGCTTATGACTGAAGCTCAAGCTCGGTTTTCAAAACGTAAGTGCCATTCTGACCTTTCCGCACTAATGAAACAAGACTAATTAATTGTCTCTTTGGTCAATCTCCACCTCAGGTTATGTATAATCAAACCATAAAGTACACATTATTATATTCAAATCTTTTATTGGTTGTTATAAATTCAAAGTATATTTAACCCCGCCTCACATCAGTATTATTAACATTCTCAAAACTTTGGGGATTTTTTTTCCTCTGTTATCATTAATGCACATCAAATTATTATCGACGTACAGAAAAATTGGTATATTCATAAATATTGATTGGTTATTTTCTTAAGAAATGATACAATTGTTTGTTACTTTGCTATCATTTTATCCAAATTCAATCTATGGCAATTTTAAATTACAGTCTCTATCTGCTGCTAAGTCTCCAAAGTTGTATTACATTCCAGCCTTAAAATATATATATTTATTACTTCTCAAAGATGATACGGATTTCTCGACTCTGAGGAGTTAGCACTAGCTGTCCAACTTGTTGTGAAACTTGCAATACATTCTGATTACAACATATAAGTTTTTAAAATTATAAAGTTTTGGTGATTACAACCCAAGGTATGAGATTATGAGATCCTTGTGAATTTGAAATACAATGGAAAAGGGAAAGCTTTCAAATGTATCGACAACTCTTGAATAAGTTTTTGCAAAGTGATTCTGTAAACAAATTAATACATGTCAGATATATAGAAATCTCTTCCCCAGGCACATTGATTGCACGGTGAAGAGCTCGCGTTCGTCTCAGACGAGACTTAAGTGGAGAAAAACCTAGCTCGATAGGGTTGAAATCCGGTGAATACGGTGGAAGGTAGAGTAACCGGACCCCTCGAGCTTCACAAAGGGCAGGGATGTTGCCTCCGTGATGGATTGAGGCATTGTCCATCACCAGAACGCTATTTCTAGCTGGCCAAGGATTCATCGCTGGCAACTGGATATCACAATGCTCAATCAGTTTTCTATCAATAGCAAACATCCAAGAGTCAGGCTTAAAATGAGGAACTTACTAGGGAATCCTCCAAGAAAGCCTCAAAATCGATTCTTGAGTAGCCACCAGGCTGGATAGCTAATGCTACAAGTCCTCCTGAAGAGATGGCTGGTAAGACCGACCATCTCTGAGTTCGCGTTGGTCTCTCAAGCCGCTCAGTTTGTTTGCCACAAGGTGCCCGCGCATATTCTCGATATAGATGCCGTTTGTTGACTGCAGTTTCATCTTTATAAAAAAAGACATATCAGTACAATATCATAAAGAAAGAAATAAAGTAAAATGAATATCTCACCGGTGAAAACAAGGCAAGCAGGGTCAATGTCAGATATCTTGCCTATATACGCACCTCGCACCTCCTCTGATTGATTAGGATGGACGGTGCGAGCTTTTTTTCTCGTCCATCCCAGTTTATCGCAAACTTTGGTTGAAAGGGTCTTCAGGGAAACAAGAATTCCAAACCGGTTTGATATCTTATCTTGAAGCTCGTCTAGAAATAAAGTGGGGTCATGGCAAAGTGATTCAATGATGAAATCACGTTGAGCTGCTCCTTGAATCATGTGATCATCGGGATTAGTGATCACGGCCCGGGTGGTCTGGTACAGGTCAAACCATCGCCGGACCGAAGTGAGAGAAACGTCAACACTGAGAGTCAACACAATATTGTGGAACCGCATGCCACGCATAACCATCCGAACCACGACCATCTTGATATTGGTGGGATATGTGTTGGTAGGCATCTGCAAAAAGAGACATATCAATATTGAGACATACCTGAGGAGACAAGAAAGAGAAGACTCACCCCAAACGTAGCCGGTGAATGAGACCTGTTGAGACGGTCAAAAAGGGAATTCGATGGAAGCTCGGATCGAACGAGGTATGAGAAAGTGGTGAGAGTTTTGAAAGAAATTGAAAACCGGTAAACAGGGATAAGTATCACAAAATAAAATGATTAATAAAAATTACCTCAGACTAAATCTGCAACCACCCCCGGTAGGCATCAAGTTTTGCTTTAAACTTTCAGCCCTTCGGGTGGCCCACTCTCTGCCTTAAGTCCCGAAACCCGTCAACTGGGTCACGGTCTCTCAACAGGTGGTTGCAGATCTAGCCCAGAGCTCACTTTTGACTCACTTTTTACGGTGTAGTCGTGAGGATTGACGTCGATGCTGTTAAATCCCCTGAAATTCGTCCTCTATTTATACCTTGACCGTTCACTGTGTTCAATACTCAAAGGGCCTGAACTAAATCCGGACCAGTCCTCCTTTGTCATGATGTCATGTTTCTTTACCTGATTTTTATCCTACCAAAAATGTCAACGTTGCCCTCAAAAATTTTCAATTGATTTTTTGGGTTTTCCTCATCCGTACCAATATAAAGCCCCATATACAACATTTCGACTATTGGTAACCGTTGCCTTCCTTGTATTTACCACTTGAATTTTTCCCTAATCCTACATTCCGCTCACATGTTATCTTGTCAAAATGGTACGTGAAAGAATAATGCCGCTTTTGAGTATTTTATAATTTGCTTTAATTCATTTATATTTTGATTTCCATGTGCACCTTTAATACATCTTGAAATTTTCCTAATCCTACGTTACGTTCATATGTTATTCCTTAAAATGGTATGTGAAAGTGTTAACGCTTTCTTGAACCTTTTAAAATTTGCTCTAATTCATTTATATTATGATATCTATGTGCATGATTATTACATGTTGAAGTTTTCCTAATCCTACGTTACACCCATATGTTATCTCTCAAAATGGTATATCAAAGTGACGCCAATTTTGAACATTCTAAACTTTGCCCTAATTCATTATATCATGATTTCTATATGTGCAGCTTTATTTAAACCGAAATTGGAATGTTAATTTAGAATCCCTAATCCTACAAGGTATAATGCCTTTTTTAATTTCTCACCTGCGGATTATGTAGACGTCACCTTGTCATAATCCTATTTCTATTTTTGGGGAATTTTTGGGGAATTGTTATCCTCAAGAAATTATCGGTCCGTATTATTTACTCGTCTACATAAGACGAGGCCTCCATAGTCTATATATTTTGTTTGAAATTTCACCGTCATCTTTTAAAAACACAAGCTACTTCTGATCTGATCTATTTATCCCTATTGTTTTATACGGATCCTCTATTCATCTATCTTGTCTCTATCAAACAACGTATGTTCTACGCTCACACTGTCAAGGAATCACTCAATCTTATCTTAGCTTACATTTGCATTGTTTTCCATTACAGATGCGCTCAACGAGACGAAGTCACTCCCATAAACGTATCCCCTTCAAGCGTAACACTAGATGTTCTAGATTTATGGCCGTAAAGGTTCAAAAATTGAGATTCTAAGACTCACCTGATGTCTCCAGTCTTTTCCTGTGCGTTGAGCCTATCGACTTATGCTAGACTTTTCTGCTGACTCTGGTTTCCTCTTCTTAGAAGTAAAGGCGGAAAAGGGACGTATGAAGTGTGGGGTTTCCAAGGCGTATTTTCCCTCCTCCACTGGGCTGCACTTAATCCACAATCCTCTCACTCTATCCATTCCCTCATCATCCACAAAATATTGCAGTCTGAGTGGCATCATATAGAAACTCTCTTTCGCGGCAGTTACCAATTCGCCCCTGCATTGAAATACCTCCAGCATGTTACTATAACTACTCGCACCGGCCCTGATGTTAGGGAAATCTTTCTCACTTCTGCGTGAGATTTTCATCACGACCTCAATCATTATCCCGATCTTATGTAATTGTATTAGCTTTCCCAACGTATATTAAAAATAAAACATCCATTCTTTTTGTATTCCACTTCGTCGAATGGCTTACCATTCACTATATGTCTCAAGTTGTAGTTTCAATCATGCCTTTCCTTCTATTTCTGTTTCAACAATATACTTTAGCGGACAATATTGGAAGACGGAGGGAGTTAGAGTTTTACGTGGGCATTATCATAAAGCTTTAACCTGCCCGTCTTAAACTACCTATTAACCCGTATTCGCCAACTGACTCTTCGAAAAGTTTGAAGTCTTACTTTGACTCGAACTATATCCAATTTCTCAAATCAATTGTTGCTAATCGTGTTACAGGAAGTCAAGCTAATATACGCCAAACATCATCTTTCTCCAGGATCTTTTCTTCCAGAAATAGCACGTTTACTGTGCACGCCGTCTGTTGACCGGAGTCTTCTACTTTGTAAAATTGTAATTTATACTGTCCTATTAATCAAGAAATCAAAAACGTTAAATTGGTACTTGACCGCAAGGTAATCCTTTCACCTTACCGTCGTCGTTCATTTGATCTGAGTTCAGCTCTAGGCAATTGAAAACACATTTTGCCCCTACTGTCAGCCCTGGGTACATATACATGTACCCAAAGACTAACTTATAATAATTAAAATACCATTATATATATATGTAAACTTAAGAAGACACTAGTTACATACATATATAACATAAGAACAAAGTAGAATATGTAATATGATGTTATTTAAACCTAATTACATATACATACAACCTAATAACCATATGTAACAACATGTAATATATATAAAAAAAACATATAAAACCATTAATACAACTCATAACTCAGTCTCAAGAGTTAATATGCTTATACTACATATCATACTTAACACATATATGTAATTAAGCATTAAACAAAAATAATAATAATAAATATTATTATTATAACCCTGAACCAATGTAGTGATATGAACAAATATCATTACAACTAGGTTTAGAGAAGAAGAGTATATAAACCCCTCTTCTCTCAACCTTCCAAAAGACCCCCAAGCAATTATTACACACTACTTTTAAGAACTAACCAAAGTTCAACTGAAGTATAAAACACCTGTGGCGCACCCTCACTTCGACTGTACAGTCGATGAAATGAAGTACCGTTTCATCGACTTCGCAGTCGATGCTCTGCGCTAGATCACGCAAGTTCATCTGGATCAAAATTCGATCCCCATTTTTTCACTGCACAAGTCATCAGTAAGTTTGGAACCTGTTCCAGCATGTGTAAATGAGTCTATTATGTGCTTTTTCTGTGATTCATGTGGAATCTCAAGTCTTTTTTTCAAGCATGCAAGTCATCAGATCACTCAGATCAATCTGCATCTGTACTAGATTGATCTGAGACAGATACAGATTGATCTGAGTGTAGATACAGATCAATCTGTACACTCAGATCAATCTGCGTCTGTACTAGATTGATCTGAGACAGATACAGATCAATCTGTATACTCAGATCAATCTGCCTTTGTACTAGATTCATCTGAGACCGGTTCAGATCAATCTGCCCTGTCTTCAATCGATCTGAGACAAAGTCAGCTCAGACCAAGTACACTCAGCATACACCACCTTACCCAATAAAAGATACACACTGTACTGTATCAGTACAAATGGCCTTTATAAGAACTACTCGCAACTGAAGCACTCAAGTACGCAAAATCAAAACTCACTCAGGCAATCGAACTATCGTACGATAATGGAACTCAAGCTCAAATACAAACGGAAACGACTCAACAACCCCAAAGTACATACTCAACACTTATTAAACATACGGTTTTCAACCTCAACAACTTCGATATACGATTCTCAACTGGTGTCGATTCCAGAGAGGCTCGGACTATGGTACAATCTTTGAACTCAAGCTCAAATATAAGTCAATAATCTCATTCATAACTCAAAACCTCAAACCTCAGAACGCAGTCACACTCAAACAACCCCCTGACCCGACATTCACTCAACTCTAGCAATATCAAAATCAAAATTGGCTACGCCTACCTTCTTCAAACATCAAACAGACTCCTCAACATGTTCACAATCTTATCAATATACTCTTTAGCTCATATGGTCGGTCAAGCACACAAGGTGTTCTATATGGTTTAGACAAAGGACATACTATTCATTTTCAATCAACTTTTAACATGAAATACTCGATGTATCTACTCAATAATCATAATAATACTCAGGAAAATTAAAATCATTTATTTGATCAAGATTGTTATTGAAGAGGTCCGCTTCATCAATATTGTTGTCTTCGTCTTCCATAGCATCAATCTCACCCCTGATCACCGGCGCTTTGACGATGATTTCCCACATACTCTTTGTATCTTCAATCAATACATTCCATCTGTGTTTGAGAGCTTCTTCTTCACCCACCGCCAGGTCCATGCAATGTACAGTTCCAGATAACACTGTTGATAAGCCCCTGTTCCAATTCATCCACAATCGGCAATGCGATTGAGTAAGATTACAAAGTAAGGCCTCAACCACCTCCCTGCTGTCTGCAAGACATTCAACTGGGTCAGCTGATTCAACGGAACCTACAAGACCCACTATCCACTTGTTGTCCGCATTTTCGAGTGAGTTATCTAATCAGGAGAGAAGTTGGGGTATTTAGACCACAACTCAACAACTAGAGATCTAAAGATTGTTGCTTACCGTTGGTGTCTACAGTTTTCCTGAGCTGACGAATCTTTTCATGCGTTTGTGCAGACCAATTCATCAACTGTCTGCACTCGCGACCGATCCTACGCAACTCATCTTCGGCGTGAGTAAGATCAAGGTAAGACTTGATCCCTTCTTGCACTTTTGGATCACATGCCCACGGCTCTTCTGGATGAGTCATTCCACCAAAATCCCAGAACGAATTGTCAATAGCCATAGCCTTGACCTCGTCAAAAGTGGGACAATCGATTGGTTGTCGATTGCGATAAGAAAGATTAAATGCTGAAACCTGTCGCTCGAAAGTCTTGAACTTCTTTTTTAACTCCGCTTCTTTTGATTTTAGTAAACGATGGTGCCTCTGCAAATGACGGGTTCCTGGTGAGGTAGTTAAATTAATGACTTGAAATCGCAATCATCCTTGCAATACACAAACCTGCTCTTAAATTTCCTTGTTTGTTCTCTTCTATCACGCCAACCTTTGCTTCGTATAATTTGCCTTTTGAGACTCGTAATCTGATGAGGCTCTTACCCAAAGGGGCTGAATTTTGAGAAAGTTAATACTTTCGGCTTGTACTTTGCATGTCAGAGTGCTATTTCATCAACTCACTCGAAGCTCCAGGTATGTTACGAAACTCATCGGCTCCCAGTTCGTCAATCACATAGTTAATCTCCTCCTCAAGTACGATCAATGTATCGGGAAGACGTAAAAGACGTGCTTCGTCTGCTTCAGTTCGGCCGCGACGACGCTTACGTCGTGTAGCCTTCAACTCTTCACTGGAAACGTACAAGGTACTAGTAGTTAGTTATTTTACTTCGAATTAGGAGGGGAAGTAAGAAAGAAGTACAAGGCCATACTGTGATTCGTGAAACTTTTCCTCCAGGTCAACCAAATGCGCCAACTTTTCATTCAAAGCCTTCATGTTCTCTGTGCAGATCACCTTGAGCTGACAAGTACGCTGGCGGTCCCATTGCTCCACAATCTTTTCCATGTTATAGTTTGGATCCAAAAACAGAATATCGAGTTTTTTCCTACTCTCGGAGATCAGGGTATTCATTTCCTTCATGCGCCGACTCATGGAATCAACTACAGTAGTATAGTTAGCATTATGTAAATCAAGATGGTTTAACTTTATATAAAGTGGACTAACCGCTGGAATTTTTTGACAACTCGTTGTGAAAGAATGCTTGAAAGTGCAAGGCCCAGAGCCGATGTTCTTTAGTCGAGTGTCTCAAAGGGGCAATCAGATCACATAAAAACGACCATATGCGCTCAAGTCCCTCCCCGTCAGACATACCCCAGTCTGGATTCAATCGAGGGTTATATTTGATTTGACAAGACCTCTGGTGTGCATACGAGTGCCATGCCCCCGTGCCAAATTTCATTCGACCTTCTTCTCGTTCCTTACGAAAGATGTCTCTCTGTTGGATCATGTTGATGAGATGAAATGAGTACATACATTTTTATTACAAATTTGATGTGGGTGCTCACTTTTTGAACTGCCTTTTCCAGGTTACACCCAATGTCGTAGAGCACCCTATAGTTCCAATCGACTAAGCTCTCCCCTTGATCTTCCTGAAACTTCGAAATCTCGGTCTTTAACCAATCAAGCATTGCCACAGGGAAGTGGCCACTATAAAAACAAAGATGTGAGCGGTTTCAAAACCAAATGATGTAAGAATGTTTGAAGTGTTGGGTTTGCTCACCGTTCACCACTTTGGACTATGTTGATGAATTTCAACACGTGGTCATGTCGGCATGCCATGCCAAACAACCCGGTCTCATCACAGCCACTCCATGTTTGCTTACCCCTGGCGTCGTCAGCAGCTGTGTGGCTCACACTGCATGGGTCCTAATAAATGGAAGTAAAAGTCATTAAATCACAAAAATTGGATGGAAATCAATGTAAGTGGACTCGACTCACTAACAACTCATCATCATCATCATTCTGACCTGTTGTACCTTTTCTTTTCTTTTTTTGAGTTGGATTGCTTGGATTCATTTTGTTGTCCCATTTGTCAATGGCGTCTTGAGGAAGAAACAGAGAAGGTAATTTGGGATCTTCTCGCCATTCGGCGCTGGCGAATTTGTGACGTCGGTGCTGAAAGTTTCCATCGAGACAGACAATAAAGTCTGGCTCGGCATCTCGTTTCCCTTTGACTCGTGGACCAAAGCATCTAGGGCAGTTTGCTGCTAACTGCTGTCGTTGTGTAAGTTTCAACGCTTTGATTTTCAGCTCACCCTCAAGTCGTAACATTTCTCGAAAAGCATCAACAGCGGGCGAGAAGTTTTTTCGCCACTCGCGAACCTAAATATGTACATAGATGTTCAGATGTGAGCCTATTGCTAGTGTCATAAGAAATCAAATTACTGACTCGGTCACCAGAAGCCGAAACAATTATAGGATTTGATCCATCAAGGAACTCATCGAGTGCTGAGCAGAATGGTTGAATTCGAACTCGGCACAGCTTCCATAGCATGTGATGGAATCGCAATAATCGGATTGAAAAAGCTGTGACTGGATTCTGTGGGGTACCTCCAATCAATCCCATCTGGACAAGCCGAACCGAGTCTGGTTGACATGCACAAAAGTTGATCGTGATCTTCTTTCGACCTAAAATATGAACTCTCAAAATTGAGTATTTGATCGTTTACATTTAAGATTTTTGATCAATCGATACTGACTCAGCAAATCTACAACATCCACCTTCCTCTGCCGCTTCTTGGAGGCTGTGCAGTTGCAACCCTTTTTCCAATCTCGATTCCAAAGGACTTCGTCTCCCCATTGAAAGGTTTTTTTGGAGCATCGCATGAAAGTTGGAAACATAAGAGGTAAGACCTTTCTCCAATTTTCTTGTTCACGCTCTGTCCGGTCTCTGAAGGATATGTACATATCATCATCATCAGATATGTTGTTGTGGGTTGTTTGTTGGTAGGGTTGTTCATTATCGCCTTGGTTGATATGGTCGTCACGCAATTGGTGCTCGATGACAGAGCTGAGCAGTGAAGCAGTCGCCTCGGCTTCTTGTGAGTGAAGATTGTCTAATTGTTTAAACAATTTGGTTTTCTTTTTAGCTCGGTTCTTGCGCTTACGCTTCGGTTTAGATGGCTCGATCTGACGTCCCGGTAAAGCCATTTCAAGAACGTGAAACGAAGTTGACGTACGGAGATCAAATAGAAAAGGGATGGACCAATATCAGCTACTTGCCCCATCAAATGCTTATTTAGGCTTATTTGAAGAAAATCGACTAGTCTCGTCTCTTACCATTTTAATTATACAATAATGAACTGTCTAAACTGGCTCAAATGGGACATGTGACAGGGCCCTTTCAGACAGTTGTGTTCGCCAAGGTGGCAATTTTGATATAACAGGTATGGTTCTCGATAATAAGCGATACTCATTTTTTAAGAGTGATCATCAGGGGTGCTGTGTCTGAGACCAGTTAAAGATAAAACATTGCAAACCAGGTCAATGTTGTGTTAGTCATAAATTCAGGATTCTTCACGGCATCAGATACAGGTCATGAAAGTAACGCTTTTTACGCTTGATCAAGTAACTCTTTTTACGCTTGATCTTTGTGCAACAATAGAAAAAACAGCTGTTGCCTAGTTCTTCCTAGGGCAAAGTTTGTTATGAAAAATCTGAGTACTCCCAGACAAGGAGGATGTCACACTACGTTATTAAGATAGAGTTTTATGGAGTTTTGTGGTTGAGCGGGGGGAAGAAGGTGGTTTTTGGAGTGACTATTTGCCATTTTGAACAGGAAGCAATGGTGCTATTCAAAAAGTGTCTTAATAAACTCAACATGAAATTCAATTTCTATTTTTAGCCGAGCAAATGGCCATTTTTTGCCATCTTCAGGGTGTTTGGAAGATGTTTTCTACTTACACATGAGGGAAAAGGTGATTTCAAGGATCAATAACAGCAAGTTTGACAAGGAAGGAATGGTTTTATCAAGTCTGTTTCTTAACAGACTCATCTTGAAATTGAATTTCGAACCTGCATGCAGAAATAGAACAGGTTTCAAAGTGTTGACTTTTTGTTCACTGGCAAATATGTGACCTGCTACGTGACCTACTATGGGAGTTGCAACAAAAAAACATGATGTGACCCAAAAAAATTTAAAAAAAAAAAAAGTTGGTCAAATCAAAGGCCTATGCTCTGCAATCATAAAGCAGCTTCACATTTTCAATTTGAACAAAAAACAAAGAAGTTTTCCTTATGCGATGTGTCTCCAAAAAAAGCCTTGAAAACCACTATTGAAGCCATAAATGGGGTTTTAGGTGGGCAAATTGATGCTTGTTGGTATTCAGTTTATAGCCTCATTGTTAAAATTTTTTAATCAAGAGTAAATTTTTGGTTTGGAACCAGATTAATAAAAAATTACTTGTCATATTTGTTCCCGTAGGTATGTCAAATTACGGTTACGGGTGCTACTTATGCAGCCATAAGTGGTGCATCAGTGGGCCCGGGACAACCGTGATGCATCTAGATTATGAATTGAACCTTGAATAATATTTTGCAATTTTGACATTCAGCTTTGCACATCAACTGAAAAAGTTTTCATTGCACAGCGTGTAACCACAAACCACACAAGTGGTTCCACCGGGAGCTTTGATGCAGCCATAAGTGGTGCATCAGTGGGCCCGGGACAACCGTGATGCATCTAGATTATGAATTGAACCTTGAATAATATGTTGCAATTTTGACATTCAGCTTTGCACATCAACTGAAAAAGTTTTCATTGCACAGCGTGTAACCACGAACCACACAAGTGGTTCCACCGGGAGCTTTGATGCAGCCATAAGTGGTGCATCAGTGGGCCCGGGACAACCGTGATGCATCTAGATTATGAATTGACCCTTGAATAATATGTTGCAATTTTGACATTCAGCTTTGCACATCAACTGAAAAAGTTTTCATTGCACAGCGTGTAGCCACAAACCACACAAGTGGTTCCACCGGGAGCTTTGATGCAGCCATAAGTGGTGCATCAGTGGGCCCGGGACAACCGTGATGCATCTAGATTATGAATTGAACCTTGAATAATATGTTGCAATTTTGACATTCAGCTTTGCACATCAACTGAAAAAGTTTTCATTGCACAGCGTGTAACCACAAACCACACAAGTGGTTCCACCGGGAGCTTTGATGCAGCCATAAGTGGTGCTTATATGGCCGTGGTCAGAACCAATGTCCCAAGTCCAACAGCTAGATGTGAATACTTTGTTATTTGACACCCAATGACAGTGGTTGAGAGGTTGAAAGTCTTGGTATGCTAACTTGGTATTGAACTTACACAGGCATATTCTATGATATTTCTTTAATGACTCAATGGTATTTTTCTTATGATTCAATTAAATTTTATCACTGATATCTTTTTAATGAACCATGTCTTGAGGTGCAATTCTTCTAAAGAATCATTACCAGAAAGGAGTCTACTCAACAAGTGATTGGAAGTTTTATGGGTCAAGCGCGGGGGTTAAAGATAACCACATGTCACCATTTGGTGACACTTCACCTTGATGTCACAAGACCTTCACTAAAGGACAGGCAGGCATACGTATGTACCCCTTCTTTTGTTTTCAGATCATCACCTCTCTTCCCAATACACTTAAGTATCATCACCTTTCCAAAACAATCCTCACTCCGTAATCAATTGGACCATGGTGGATCTTCGTTCAAAACGGGTCCGGACTTCCCCATCACCTTCTTCAACACGCCCTTCAAAGCAATCACGTAAACGTCAAGCTCCTGTCAAGAGGAATGCTACTAATGCGGCCACATCGAATTTAAATCAACTTGAACAATCACCCAACCTGAATGGTGATGATGATTCAGAAAACAACTCAACTTCGAAGGATCGCAACACCGAAGAGTTTATATCATGCTTCCCTTCCTTGACACCCGAAAATTATGAAGAACAGGTCAGCAATTGGACTCTTGTCGAGCTCAGGAAAGCGCTTGTGGATCAGAAAAACAAGAAGTCGAGACACAAGAATCAATCACCACCGGACATCCAGAAACTTGTTCAGATCATCCGAATGGGATACAAGAAACGAATGTTAATGGCAGCGTTGATGGGGGGCATTAGTGAATACATGATATGGTCGCTTGTGTAAGTTTGTCTTCTCTCATTCTCATTAAACTAGTAATACTGACTGGTACAATTCAAAGAAACGAGGGTCCCAAAAAGAAAAAATTAAACAGCTGGCAACGATTTGTCTCATTCTCTCATGATGCTCAAGCTGTGAGAGGTAAGTAACTTCAGATTTTAATCAAACACATCTGATGATGTATTTATAATCTTTTCTCGTTAGTTCCTCATCGAAACGATAAAGAAGGATGGAAGATCCGCAACAAAGAGTTGAAGGACCTTTGGGACAAACGGAGTATAGATGAGAAGATGGTCTTTGAGGACCCATTCTTCTTTGCATTGGCGAAACTTCCGGATTTGTCAAAACAAACGATCCCCACCGTTGACGACGAATGCAACGAGGAAGAAGATCTTGTCACTCAAATTTCGGCACCACAAGTTCATCAGCTCTCAGAAGACGAAGAGAGGAATCTCAGACCACTATTTGACAACTTGGTCGACGTCGAGAAACTTCACCTCAACCATGGACGACCAGAAGCAAACGACTCAGCGGCTAAATTGCAAGTCAAGTCATTAGCTTCTTTTCGAAAGGCACATCACGATGTAAGAGTTCATTTTATGTAGCTGGATTGCGAATCGTTTTGTGTAGCTTGCTGATATTAAATTCGATCTTAGTTTGCCACAGTTTGCCAGCGTTTTCACATTCACTACCACCTTTCTGCACTTAGCTGCGACATTCAAGATGGCTGGCAGCAAGTGTATTCGAGTAGCAAGAGTTTCTCTCAGTGGGCCGAAGATTCCTTACAATTCACAACCAAGTTCAGGTATTATGTGCATGGAAAGGAAGTCGCTGCCGAGATTGAAAAAAAAGCGCCTCAACCAGTTGATGCGCGCCGGGGCAAACTTACAAGAGAGCTAAACAGACTTATCAGTGAGTAGATCACCAATGATCACAATCTTCCATACTTATACTGACATTACCTTGATATCACGCTTTTTGAACGACTTTCCAGCCGAAAAACTGCCTGACAAGAAGGTTTTCCCCAAACAGGAAGATCCCGCCAAGCTCATTCAAGACAAAGGCTGGCCTGTACGACTTGTCCTCAAGAGACCTGAAAGCTTGCTTTTACCTGAAGAGCTATCTCTGGGCTTTCGAGGTTGTGACGACGCGCAAAAGCGAAAATGGTTATCGGATATTGAAAAAGGTTTCTTTTACATTGAACTAATCCCTCCCGAACAAGTGGTTCCGAGACCTCGAAAGAAATCCGCCAAAAAGGCTTCCACCACCGTTTCCAACTCTCAATCCTTAGGCACCACCAATCAACATAATCAGGATCAAACTTTGTCTAGTGGAAACCCTCAGAGTCCGACTCCCACAATTCAGAACACTCAGACTCAGAAACAATCGAATGCACTTGAAACATCTGATAACCGGATGTCTTCGGCGGTAAGGGGTCCACAGGCAAAAAAGAAAACGAAGAAGGCTCGAAAGCCTATCGATGATGAAGGTGAAGGTGACAGTAACATCGATGATGAAGATGAAGATGACAGTAACATGTCCGAGTCGGACAAAGCTTCCTCTGGATCTGAGTCCGAGTCTTCTTAACACACAAGGTATGATATAGCCCGATCTAAGTTGGTCTAATAAAGTAAGTTGCTAATTGATCGAGTCCCTTTTTTGCTTAGTGAACACTCAATGACATAGATGTATACGCTCAACTTATTTTGTGTTGAGTTGGTCATGTCATTGTCTCATCTTACCGTCTCATTTTACCAGAATCATCCCATCTTAAAATTTATCATGACTAGTTCGATTCTACTTTGTGTAAAATGGTCGTCTTGTTCACATTCCTTGTTTGCTTGTTTTTTGACTCGCAGGATATTTTTTTACTTAATACTCACAAATGAAACAGTTGGATTGAACAAGATTTGTTTGTTTCTCACTTTACTGTCAAGTAGTGGGCCAATTTTCAATGTACTTGAAATTTGATTAGAAATTTCAATTATCGTTGAATCACCTCCTAAGACCTCGACTTCAAACTTGAATGTCAGATTCTTTCAACGCGTTCTTTCCACTCGATATAAATTGAGAGTTCACTTGAAATTTCAATTATTGTTGAATCACCTCCTAAGACCTCGACTTCAAACTTGAATGTCAGATTCTTCTGTATCTTCTATTTCAATGAACTCATGATTCAATGTCTCGTTTTTTCAACTGAACATGTATGATCTATATATTTACTTGATTTTCACATGTCCGTTCTTTCCAACGGATCCCTGTCAAAGTTCAAAGAAATTTTAAACATACGTATGTATGTAGTTGAGCCTGTCGGTGCTCTGCTCGATTCAAACCATTGAATCAGCCCTTGTATTACACCTGATCTTGTACTGTATTGATTGTGTCTTTCCCCTTCAATGAACGAAAGACGTATTACTTATGTACACATAATTGACTAAATCAAGGTTTTTATCTTTACTTTCACTTGTCACTTCAAGGACCTTGGCAGTATTCGCTCAAGCAAGTGTTTGAGCTATTGATATTAAACTATTTTTCTCTATAATCCGTATGACCGAGGCACTCATGATATTATCCAACATTCTGTTAGATCGATCAAAACATGCTAAACATGCTAGATAGGGGTGAAAGCTGTTTGAGGTGATGCAGAGGCACAGAGAAACTGGGTATCGAGATAATATTTATTGGTTCGATGTGATCAATTATGTGTAATTTGTGATTCAAATGAGATCGGGTGGGCTTCGAGCGACGGGCTTTTTGGTTGATTTCACGGCAAAGTGTTATTTACGCTTATGTATCTTGATCTGGTGGTCTAGTTAGTCAGTCATCTTAGTGTAGTAAAGTAAGAGGGCAAGCGAATGATGGGGGAATGAATTGAGATATGATTGGGCACGGGTGATCCTCAGACCAGTTGATCGGGTGATGATGATGAATCTCACTGACGAGTTGATACGGTATGAGAGGTTCAGAGTGCTCTGAGACCAAGTCGGATTGACCTAAGTGAGCTCAGATTGATCTGAATGTACTCAGAGGCAATCTGAGCGGAGACAGATTGATCTGATGATAGGCAGACAGATTCGTCGACTGAGCTGCCTGTGTCTCAGATCAATCTGTACACTCAGTGTCTCAGATCGATCTTGTATGATTGATCCGAGACACAGTCAGATCAATCTAGTACAGACTCAGATCAATTTGAGCGTACAGATTGGTCTGAGTATGTCTTAGATCAATCTGAGTGATCTGATGACTTGCATGCTTGAAAAAAAGACTTGAGATTCCACATGAATCACAGAAAAAGCACATAATAGACTCATTTACACATGCTGGAACAGGTTCCAAACTTACTGATGACTTGTGCAGTGAAAAAATGGGGATCGAATTTTGATCCAGATGAACTTGCGTGATCTAGCGCAGAGCATCGACTGCGAAGTCGATGAAACGGTACTTCATTTCATCGACTGTACAGTCGAAGTGAGGGTGCGCCACAGGTGGTATAAAATCAAGAGTCTTATAATTATAAGACTAGTGATTAACTTCTATAACTTTAAACCAGTTCCTTGATTAAAAGTAAGTAATATAACCTTCATTCCTCTGGATCCTCTACTTCCCCTAAGTAGAAACATAACATAGGTTAGTGACCTCAACAACTCAGGCTAGTGACCTTAAGAAGAACTTCAGGTTGGTGACCTTAAGAACAACCCTAAGTTGGTGACTTTAAGAACAACCAGATTAGTGAACTCTACTCACTCTTTAATCTGTCTATAACAGGATTAAAGGAAGGTCTTGGATCCAACCTTCAACATTTATAACTTTTATATTATAATTTCAAACCTCCTTTTAAGGAGTCAACTAACTGTAGTCTGTCTGGATTTATCCAAACAGACTGTTAGTCCATTTCTCTTCCTTCTTTATTAATTCTCTTCTTTATTTCATATTGTAATTACTAATTATATATGAAATAAAGAATTAAATAAAATTATTATAAATACCTTATTCCAACTTTAGTGAGCATAGAGTACTCCAAAAGAGTGCCCTACCCTCACATTTGGGGGCCTCATCGTGTTGAAACCCAACCTCAAACTTTACAAAGTGTGAGATATCATATCACTAGACAAAAACACCATATTAGAGTGAAAGACAGAATTAATTCTGCTTAAGCACCTACCAACAAATCAATTTATAAAAAAAAAAAAAAAAAAAAATCATCAGAAACCATTCTGATAAGCAATTGATTATAATAAAACTCTGATCTTGAATTTTTTTTAAATTTTTACCAAAATTTAATCCATTCAAATTTATTCAAGTACTACTCTATAAATACAATATCGAGTACTACCAAAATAAAAAAAAAACCCGATATCTCACTTTGAGAACGGATCGGACAGTATTACACATACAATAAAAATAAAAAATCGAATTTCATAAAACTAACCCAAAATTCATAAACACTATCAACGACCGATTCTTCAATATAAATCAGCAAACGACGATTCATCAAATACCAGGATAATAGATCTGGACGAACAGAAGAAAAATAAATCAAAATCAGAACGAAACGGGCAGATCGAACCAAAACAAATAGAAGACCTTGGAATATCCGAATCGGAACGAGGTATCATCTATTATAAACATCAATACAATTAAATCATTATAATTATATATTACACATTCATAATTTAATAAAGGAAACCCTTTTCCTTACTAAAAGAAACCCTTTCTCTTCCTCAAAAATTTTTTTTTCATTAATCTAAAATACATCAATTCAAAAAAAAAATTTTTCTCGTTCAACTATACTAACGATTGATTCTTCAAACACATATAGTAATTCAACAAACCGAATTAAAAGTAATCATAAGAAAAGAACATCCAAAGTAAGTCATCATCGTATAAAAAGTTAAATAAAGTTTTAACAAATTCGAAACTTACGCCGGCATCTTCGATATAGTGCATCGAAATCGAATCCAAGTAGAAAACGAACCAAGAAATCATCGATATAAAAAGACGACCAACGGTCACCTAAATCGCCCATCAGGAAACAAATCAGAAATAGATCTCAACACAATTAATTATTCATTAAATTCAATCAAAATCTATAATATCATTCAAAACTTTCAAACAACGAATTATATTAAAAGTAAATTGTTTCTTACTATCTATCAAAAAATTTTTTTTCTTTCCGTTTAATTTGAGAAACATCTAGTTAATACCAATAAACTAACAAAAAATTTTTAAAAAAATTCTAAACATTTTTTTCTTTTCAATCCTCAGTGTCGTTTCCACAATTATTCAACTCCTTAGATCTTGCAAACCACGGCACACCTCAAAACCAATACCACAGATTGACTCCAGCATTGGACGGCTCGGTAATTGATTTCGAAGACGCCTACGGAAATACTACCCAAGAACCAATCGTGATTGACTCCACGACCACGACACCAGCAGCCGATCCACTTTCTAATATCGAGATAGACTCGAATAGCTCCGCAGATACAGAAAGGGATCAAGACAGATCTCAAGTATACCAACAAGATAACCAACCGATTCAACATCAAAGTAAGAAAAACAAAATTTTTTTTGTTACGTTTCTTTTTCTAAAAGCAAAACAACTGATTATTACAGTATATATAAATTATATATACATATATACAAATACTGATAAAAGTTTTTTTTATTTTCCCTTTTTCTAATCACCGTTATCGAAGATCCAAACAACAACGAAGGAACGCAAGTCGAATCGACCAACACCAATATCAGTGAAAATAATCAAAGTGAGTCAGAAAGATATACATTTCATTAAGAATATAAAAAAAAAAAAAACTTACTATATTAAAATGGATAATAGGGAACCCAGTGCACCAAGCCGAGCAAGCTCAGCCAGTACAGGACGGTCGTCAAGAAGTAAATATACCGTCGAACCAAGTTCCCGAGGAACGAGGAGGACCCCGGTGGGGGAATTATTCGATCCCCTACCAGCATCAGGTAAGCCTGATAAACAACTAGTACAAAAATTTGCGAAAGAAAAACCAACTAACGAAACGAACTTGTTAACTATAGACCCAGCAACAACAAGCGGGCTATCATTACCAGCCAACCTACCATCCGAATCTGGCAGCACCGGTAGCACAATATCCCCCAGCACCCACGTCAGTATACAACGCCAACCATCACTACATACACCAACCAATCCCAACTACGAGCAACAATTTGCCTCCACCTCCTCCACCACAACCATCGTACCAGCAAACGAGGGACGCCGAGGAAGCCCGACTCCGTCAGGCGATACTCGACCTCAAGAAGAACTTGGACGAAGCACGAGTTGCGAACAACAACCCGAACTTTCGCCAAATACTTGGGATGGCGAAGGAAGCCCACAAGGAACTAGAAGAGTTCCTGGGAGGACGTCGCCACCGAGCAAAAGTCGAACAGGTAGCAGGATACAATCCTTACCACATCAACCCCAAAACGATGGAGTCGTTCGAACAACCCAGGTCAGTAGGACCGTCCAGCCAACGTCGCAAACGCGCGAGGGACGACGAGATAGACGAATTGGCGGAGAATGCGTCCAATTTACTGGACATGATATTAGTAGTAAAACGGATGAAAAGGGACGACCAGGACCCAGACCCAAAGGGGAAAGGGAAGGAGAAAGAACAGTGAGCATCCTCCCACCTCCTACATCATCTTTTCACAATCACCCAGCAGTACTTCATACTGACATACATTTCACTGCACCACTGCTGGACACAGATAATTCCAAGAATCTGTTATCTCCCTCTCTAGAATCAGTGAAGTTAGAAGAAATTGAGAATACCCAGGTAACAAATGAAAGAATGTTGAACCTACAACAAATAAATTCTACTACATCTTCTCTAGCTTCTATTTCTAATTCTTACTTGGATTTAGATGATCTCATTAGAAGAAAAACTTATGCAATATATGAAAGTGTTGAACAAATAAGATCAAACCTGAATTTTGTGAGAGACCAAATGGAAAAAAATGAGAGAGTAAGAGTAGAAGAATTTAAATTAAATTGCCAGTTACATAAATCATCTTATGATGATATTATGAACAAAATCAAAGAATTAACAATAGAAATAGACAACTTAAAAAATCAAAAAGAAGTAATTAAAAACAAACATGATATAGTTGATATACATGAGAACAAAGGAAAACAAAAAGAAAGTATAAAAGAATATCAAGAGGAGAGTGAATCAACCTCAAATACAAGTGAAGTAAAAAAATCAGAGGTGACACCAATGTACAGCTTGAACAAAACACAAGCTATTACAATACAAATTAGAGAGACATTAAACAAAAGATTTACAGAGTCAAATTTATCAAACTCTGAACAAAACATGATCAAACAAATCACTAGTTTAGCCAATCAAATAGCCACACGTATTTCAGATAGTGAAAAAAGATTACTATCAAAATTAGATACGTATGACAAAAAAATTCAAGATACAATTAACCAAATGTCTCACACACAAGAAAACAATAAATTAATAATTCAAGACACAAGTGATACTATAGTAAGTGATCTAGCAGAATTAAAAATAGCAATAAAAGAACTGAACATTAAAATAGATAAACAAATTAAACTACCAATCAAAGACCCTTATAACAAAATTGAAACTCTACTTGACAAATTTGAAAAACACGAAAATCATATCAACTCAACAATAGAGGACATCAAGGAAGATAAATCTATGAACAATATTCAAGAAAATCTCAATGAACAACAACAACAATTTGAAAGTAGCATGATGAAATCTTATCACGCACTACAAGAAAATATACAAATTAACCAGGAACAATTACAAAGAGAATTCATAAAACAACAAGAAGGACAAATTAAGAACCTTATGGAACAACTACTCAAAAATCAAGAAAGGCTTTATAATAAAACAGTAGATAAAAATATTGAAATACAACAAAAACTACATCAAATGGAGGAAGACGCAAATAAAGCAAGAATGTCACTTATCCACGAACTTAAAACAAATAATAAAACCAACCAAAATAAAACAACATTTAAATCCCCCACAACTCAACCAATGATAAACACAGATTTAGAAATGACATCTGGAGATAACCAAGGAATGGGTCAATCACTCAGAAGTGAAGACAGATTCAGGCAAAGCACAATAGACATACAAGAAAGAGCGGTGAGTTACGCAGAACCTACATCAATCCAATTACAATCACAAAGCCCAATAAACTGTGAAAGATCATATGTAAGAGAAGATACAGTACCACCTTCACTCAACCCGGTAAAAAATTTTGTTAGAGAAGACACAGTACAAACAATCATGTCTGAATCAGCAAGAGAGGATCAACTTGCAAAATAAATGAGTAAACTTTGGCCAACAGGTAGAGACTGGAAGAAATTCAGTGGAGATGGAGAATACAACCACAATGATTATATTGACTGGTGTGACTCTTTAATTACAGATATGAAAATGGACCCTCTAGTTGTAGTAAGCCACCTGAGCACAGCATTCACAGGAACAGCAGGACAATGGTACATAGACAAAAGGAAAAGTAAAGGTTCCATGACATGGGATCAATGGAAAGAAGAGATCCACAAAAGATTTGGGAACAATGTTTGGCGAAATAATATGGAGGATTTATTCATGAAAGATAAGTTTGACGCCAACATACATTCAGATTCTACAGCATGGTCTTTGAAGCAGAAAAAGAGAATAGCTGCATTTGACCCAGATGCGTCAGAAGACAGAATAGTAAATAAAATTTTGAATAAAGTAGATGGAGATGTTAGAAATGCAATTAAAAGTCAACTTAATCAACCATTTGAATGGGACATGTTCTTACTTGTATTTAAAGATATTTTTGAGAATACAAGCATCATTTCTAAGAAGAGATATTTGAACAGACCAAGAAGACCTTTTACAGAAAATAAAATGCCTTTTAAAGATGAGAAAATACAAAGCTCATTTAGTACAAAAGCCCAACCAAGTACATCAGAGAAAAGACCTGCCAAAACATGTCCAAACTGCGGCAGCAAAGATCCAAAACACCAATGGAGAGGGTGTAAAGATCAGAAAATAAACATGATTGAAGAAGATAGTGATGAAAGTGATCAGCTAAATGATGAATATGAATTCCAAGGAGGACAATTGTCTGAGGATACTGAATCAGACACAGAAGATGGGAAACATCATCAACATGTAGGCATGATTGATATCCACAATGAGGACGAGAAGGATATTAACATATTACAAGCTGAAGCTGACATTCCTCACTCATGGCAAGATGATATGCAAATGGGAAATATTGTTGATGCAAGATTACTGAAATCTAAACCAGCAGCAGGAATGGCACATACACTAGGCCATCATTCCATGGCTCGAGGAATAATCAATAATTGCAAAGTACCAATACTCCTGGACAGCGGAGCTTCATGTTCAATAGTTGGAAGACATTTCTTATCAGAAATTATCCCTGACTGGCAAGAAAAGATTATGCCAAGCAGTCATGTCAAATTTTCAGGAGTAGGTAGTAAATTACAAGCTTTAGGAGTAATCAGCCTACCAGTAATATTCCCGCACATAAAACAGTCAATCAGAATAAATGCTGAGTTTGTAGTGATGGAAAATGCAAATAATAAATACTTTATACTGGGTGCAGAAAATTTGAGTCACTATGGATTTGATATATTTCACAGCAAAGAAAGATATTTTACTATTGGCAACAATAACAAAAGTGTGAAATTTGCACTAATGCAATATAAAGAAATATTATCAATCAAGAAAGATACCATTGACACAAATTCAACAGACATTGAATATGTAAATGAAATAAGAAACAAAATCTTAGAAGCTTCATTTGGACCACACCTTACCCATACCCAAAAAGAAGACATAATTAAAATGGTCATTAAATACAAAGATCAATTTGGTTTAGGAGAAAAAAGTCTAGGAGTAATTGAGAACCACCCAGTCACAGTAAAACTTACAATAGACAAACCTTATCCTCCTATACTAAGAAAAGGAGCATATCCAGCTAGTCCACGAAGTAGAAAGGAGATAGAAAAGCACATTGACGAATTACTGCGTATGGGTGTTATAAGGAAAGTAGCTAGTGATGAAGAAGTAGATGTGACAACACCTGTTCTAATAGCTTGGCACAATGACAAATCCAGATTGTGCGGAGATTTTAGAGCTTTGAACCAATATACTACACCAGACAGATACCCATTACCTCGAATAGACCAATCTCTGACAAACCTCTTTAGAGCAAGGTACATTACTCTCATGGACATCATGAAAGGTTTCCATCAAAACATAGTAGAAAGAAATAGCAGGAAATTCTTGAGAATCATTTGCCATTTAGGGATATATGAATACCTCAGAATGCCTTTTGGAATAAAAAATGCTCCCGCATTCTTCCAAAGAATGATGGACACAGAATTTTCCAAAGAATTGAGAGAAGGATGGTTAAAAGTATACATTGATGATCTTATTATTTTTCATACCAGTTGGGAAGAACACCTTCATGCAATAGAACAAATACTCATAAGAGCTAAAAGTATGGGAATGACAATATCTCTAAGTAAATGCCACTTTGGATTTGAAGAATGCAAAGCATTAGGCCATCGTGTGTCAGGATTATGGGTAGCAGTGGATCAAAATGCAGTAGCAGCAGTACTACAAAAACCTTGCCCAAAAGACAAACAAGAATTAAGTTCATTCCTAGGATTTGCAAGTTACTACAGAGCACACATCCCCAACTTTGGGACTATCACTCGTAGCCTGTACAAACTTTATGCTAAAGGAGTAGCATTTGAAATGACAAAAGAAAGGATAGATGCAGTCAACAAGATCAAAGAAATGTTGACAACAGCACCTATACTTTTCCACCCTGATTTTGAGAAACCATTCAAACTTTATGTAGATGCATCAATTGAAGGATTAGGGGCAGCTCTACATCAACAACAGATAATAGATGGTACACCAAAAGAAGGGCCAATAGTTTTTATCTCTCGAAAATTGACAGATACTGAGACAAGATACTCCTCACCTCAACTAGAAGCTTTAGCACTAGTCTGGACATTAGAAAAATTGCACTACTACCTTGATGGTAGTTACTTTGAAGTTATCACGGATTGTACAGGAGTGAGATCATTAACAAATCTAAAAACACCAAGCAGACATATGTTGAGATGGATGATGGCTATACAAGAGTACAAACCATTCATGACCATTACACACAGACCAGGAAAGTTCCACAACAATGCAGATGGACTTAGTAGGATGGCACTACCAAATGACTCAAGTAATCCAGCGTGGGAGCCAGAAGAAATGGAAAGAGATATTCCAGTAATGGGCATTAGCCTCTGTGAATTATCTGAAGAATTTTTTGATGAAGTCAAAGCTAGCTATGAGAAAGATAGCAATACCTCCAAACTCACAAGAATTTTAGCAGCACAAAATACAGATCTTAGCTTATCAAGCACCCTTGAACAACCTTGGAAAGACGGATTAGCTCAAGGAAAACTAACACTAGAATCAGACTTATTATATTTTCGAGAAAAACATAGTGCAGTTCTAATAATCAATACACGAGAGCACATTCAACAAACACTGCATGTATGTCATGATGAGTTCATGTCAGGACACTTGTCTGAAGACAGGACAATAGATAGAGTTAAGAATACAGCATGGTGGCCAAACTGGAGAAAAGAAGTAGAGGAATATGTCAAGTCCTGCGAAAGATGTCAAAAAGCCAATAAAGCAACAGGTAAGAGATTTGGTTTACTTCAAAGAATAGAAGAACCAACATACCCATGGGAAGTTATCAATATGGACTTTGTTACAGGACTACCACCATCAATAATCAATAACTACAATTGTGTATTAGTCATTGTAGACAGATTCTCAAAGAGAACAAGATTTTTACCTTGTTACAAAGAAGCAACAGCCATGGACATTGCATTATTATTCTGGGAAAGAATAATTAGTGACGTAGGATTACCAAGAATAATAATAAGTGACAGAGATCCAAAATTCACATCAGAATTTTGGAAAAGCTTACATATGCTGATTGGGACAACTCTAGCTCTGTCAACAGCATACCATCCACAAACTGATGGCCTGAGTGAAAGAAACATTAGTACACTAACTGAGATCATCAGAAGATATTGCACTGAAGGACTTTCATACACAGACAAAGATGGATTTACACATGACTGGCATACATTACTACCAGCGTTAGAATTAGCTTATAATAGTAGCATTCACAGCACTACAGGAAAGAAACCTTTTGAAGTAGAAAGAGGCTATTGCCCAAGACTACCAAAAGATCAAATAAAAAATAAAAATGTTGAATTCCACCCAACATCTCTGAGTTTCTTTGATATGCTCAGCAAAGCAAGAGCTAGAGCTGCACAATGCATAGAAGACGCAGTAATTTATAATCAAGAGAGATGGAACAAAACACATAAAGAGCCTAAATTTGTAGTTGGTGAACAAGTACTACTTTCAACTACAAATTTCAACAATCTTCAAGGACCAAAGAAATTACAAGACCAATTTGTAGGACCTTTTATTATACTGAAATTTCATGGAAGCAATGCAGTAGAAGTAGCATTAAGTGAGGAATTTGGGAAGAAACATCCAGTGTTCCCAATATCATTGATAAAGAAATATCATGCCTCAGATAAGAGTAAGTTCCCTGACAGAGAAATACCCAAGAAAACACCCATCAGATTTGAAACTGAAGGTGAGAAAACTTTCTCACATATCATCAAACAACGTGAAACACAAGTTAATGGGAAACCTGCAACACTTTACCTAGTAAGATATAAGAACAGGAGTGCAGATGAAGATGAATGGCTTCCTGCGGATAAAGTACCAAATAACAAAACAACCTTAAGGGAATTCAGAGCACAAAAAAGAGCTCATAAACCTTCTGAAAAGAAGTAATGACCTCCTTTGAGGGTGGGGAATGTCAGCCCTGGGTACATATACATGTACCCAAAGACTAACTTATAATAATTAAAATACCATTATATATATGTAAACTTAAGAAGACACTAGTTACATACATATATAACATAAGAACAAAGTAGAATATGTAATATGATGTTATTTAAACCTAATTACATATACATACAACCTAATAACCATATGTAACAACATGTAATATATATAAAAAAACATATAAAACCATTAATACAACTCATAACTCAGTCTCAAGAGTTAATATGCTTATACTACATATCATACTTAACACATATATGTAATTAAGCATTAAACAAAAATAATAATAATAAATATTATTATTATAACCCTGAACCAATGTAGTGATATGAACAAATATCATTACAACTAGGTTTAGAGAAGAAGAGTATATAAACCCCTCTTCTCTCAACCTTCCAAAAGACCCCCAAGCAATTATTACACACTACTTTTAAGAACTAACCAAAGTTCAACTGAAGTATAAAATCAAGAGTCTTATAATTATAAGACTAGTGATTAACTTCTATAACTTTAAACCAGTTCCTTGATTAAAAGTAAGTAATATAACCTTCATTCCTCTGGATCCTCTACTTCCCCTAAGTAGAAACATAACATAGGTTAGTGACCTCAACAACTCAGGCTAGTGACCTTAAGAAGAACTTCAGGTTGGTGACCTTAAGAACAACCCTAAGTTGGTGACTTTAAGAACAACCAGATTAGTGAACTCTACTCACTCTTTAATCTGTCTATAACAGGATTAAAGGAAGGTCTTGGATCCAACCTTCAACATTTATAACTTTTATATTATAATTTCAAACCTCCTTTTAAGGAGTCAACTAACTGTAGTCTGTCTGGATTTATCCAAACAGACTGTTAGTCCATTTCTCTTCCTTCTTTATTAATTCTCTTCTTTATTTCATATTGTAATTACTAATTATATATGAAATAAAGAATTAAATAAAATTATTATAAATACCTTATTCCAACTTTAGTGAGCATAGAGTACTCCAAAAGAGTGCCCTACCCTCACACCTACCGTTCCCCCATCTACGATTCGATAAGTCAGATTGTTGAACAAGTGAACGTTGAAAGTTCGCCCATCCGGATAAATCAATGTTGCATCTCCATCGGCGCCTAATTATCAACACCGTCAATTGATTGATAAACGATGGGAAAATTGCTACTTACATCTTTCAAATTGATCTATGATCTGTCTGGCCACTTCGATGGCTGATGATCTTATGTCTGGTGATGAAGACCGCCAATAATACTTAAATACAGCCATAATGAATCCGGAAATGTTCAGCTAGGTGTATTACTTTATAAACTAAGATGGACTGTCAAAGTACCCTTTTGCGACAAGTATATATATTAATGGTGTTTTAAACCAAGGGATCCATAAACATGATATGATCTTAAATATTAAGCGAGATGTCAAAAAGCCTTGAAGTAGGGATGGATGCGACATGGCTCAACATTTCATATAGTCGTTTGCCTGTAAAAAAGATCACAAGAGACAACCAGGAACTGGTTATCTCTCTGTGTTGTCTCATTCAGTCAAACATTTCATCCAATTAACATAGTATTGCATGCATTGACCCCTGTCAGTTATCTTTAACCTTCTCTGTCAAATCCCCCTCATTATTTAAGCTCATTATCAAGCTGAAATCAACCAATGGTTGGAATCCAGTCCAATGGGTTGAATTATTACATCGAGACTTACGGGTTTCGTTAATGCAACCGGACATTTGTAACTGTTGGACCCTTGAGGCCGCTTTTTGAAAGCTGTAGTACGCACGTATTTACAGGTATACGTAGATTGAAATACGCGCCGAGAGATCCTATTGTATACTACGAGGAATCTTACTTCTTTCAGTAATTCACTTACAGACTAATGTGGAAGGAAGCCTATGAATTGAAGCGGATGCATAAGTGTTGGTGATTGTGATGCCATCCTGTGGCCTGCAAGCATAACAAATGTTTATTCGTGGTACAATAAGACTTCCCTGAACCCCTCTTCCTTACGCCTACATGCTATATCCAGCGCAGGCATTCTAAATCGCGTAATCTTATAATGCACAACTGATAGTTTGCGTCTACATCCCTGCTGATGATACCCTGCATAAACCTCAACTCTCCTTCCGGTCCTTTCCACTCTTACGTTTCCGCCTATATTTTAGACTGAAATGTAATCTCAGGTTGAGTGGAATAGGAAATTTTTTTTTGTGATGGAACATACCCTAAATTGGGCTTCTATCCCTATAAATAATGAATGAGCATAAGCATATGACCACTCAATAAATTCTCCTTCACCTTTGTTTCAGACCTCTTATTCGTGTCAGGTGTCGGCACTCCTTCACCACATTCCATTCAGACAATTTTACATGCACAACTCCTTTGACATTAAACCTAAAATAACATTGAAGTCTACATAGAAATCTTTTTCTCGAATTTAATATTTTGTTCCTCTTAGTCTGGTCTTGATAATAAACCGATTACTGATCCATTAACACTCCCAACAAAGTGTTTCGTTGGACTTTCAAACTACGGTTAATTTACCTACACCGGGCTCTCAACGTAATTGGGTGAGCTACGGTATCCATCACCTTTTTATCTTCTCCGGCGCGCTCTGATTCATCTTATTTTATCATTCTTATTTGCTGATTAATGTGTCCATCACTCTCGGCATTCTAAATCGTCCCGCTTATATGAAATCATTGTTCTTCTCCCAATTTATTTGGTCCTTATTCGGAGCTCGGCCGATCTATAAGTTTTCGAAGGTGACATCTCTCCTATATTTGCTTATGTTGAAGAATGGAGATTAACTTAAATTATACCTTTTGGTATTTTTTCCTGTCATAATGGTTTCCATTATTTCGCATTCATTCTCTCACTTCTTTCTTTTTGCTTCATTAATTTTCTAACCCATGGACGCAGGCTAGGCTTACAGTGTTTGTTCCTTATCACTCAAGTCCCTCATATTTGGATTTCCTTTAATACCAGTCATACAATTCATTGCTGCCCAGATGTCCCTCAATGTATCGTCGTCACCAAAATCTTCCACCCGCAACTCCAAAACTTCTGGAATTAACGGCCAGAAGAGACGCAACCATCCATTTATAATTTCCTCTTTGTTTGACGTATTTGAAAATGTGAGTGTATAACTGTCTTCTTCTTTCCGCATGACTGATAATCAGTGTTGTCGTAGGTTGGCCCTGAGGTAGCCGGAATGTACGGCTTGAGACATTCTCATACTACAATCGTCACGCGGGCTGAAACTGGAGAATCTGTCGAATGGGTGGTGAAATGTGTTGCATATGGTGGTACTGACATAATCCTTGATGTTGACGGGGTTTATTACTTGAAAGGCAGGCTTCTCGCCTTGAATGTGAAAGAGACGCAAATGTTTTACTACAAACCTGATTTTCAGCTTCTAGCAAATACTTCTGAAAATTTACCCTGCAACCTTTCTAACGGTGTTAGCGTAACCGCTCTTGGTATCATAATTTCTCGTGTCAATGAACCATTAGAAGTTGGACGAGAGAACGTAACTCTCATGACTAAACATTCAGATTACAATCCTGACGTACGTAAATCTTTTCTCTTTTAATTGTTGTAGGGAGGCTCATTCATTTATTTCTATACTTTTTAGACCCAAAATCAAAGTTTGTTTGAGGTTGAGTATAGGTCGATGTGGTCACGGTTAATGGAGAAACTGCAACCGCTTATGATAGTTGGCCGAGAGGTCATGGTCACTGGACACATTGTAGGCCGCAACGAAAGTAAACATATGTGGATAGTTCACACCTGTGGCGCCTGTTACAGTCGACCTGTAAGCCGTACGTAACATGTGTATTCCCATCGACTTGGAAGCCAATCATCAAGTGACAGAGCAGTTTACGCGCTCTGGAGCACTCCATCTACACCTCATAAGTCATCTAAAAGTCACAATTTTCCGAAGGAAATTTTTTTTTTGAAATGCACACGTATACACGCATTTATATCTCTTTTTTTTCTTCAATAATTGCTTCAAGAACCTGACAACACACCACAGAGCGCTCTGGGAGGTATTCAGAGCGCTCTGGGAGGTATCCAGAGCGCTCTGGGAGGTATCCAGAGCGCTCTGAGAGGTATCCAGAGCGCTCTGAGAGACTTTGCTCAGGCTACTCTTGATAATCGTTATACTGGGCAAGTGTATCAGAGCAGTGTGAGTATCTTGAGGCCTCTGACTCACAAGGTTTGAGACCTCTCAAACACGAGTTGGCCCATTAAGAATCATCTGACCAAACGAGACCGATCTCAGGAATTGGTCCACTTGAAATCATCAGTTGTAGGTACAGCTCATCACTTTGTAATTCATTTCCAATAGAGCAAATTCATTCATCCTTTCACTTTTTTGGTCTTATATTGATCCAATAGAAAGCCATCTATTTACAAGTTAGATAGTTCTCAAAATGAACAATACAATAAAACATTTTTTTTGTGGAATCAAGTCAAAGGGGGAAGATAACAAATATTTGACTTTAGAGGTCATTAAAAACAAACAAAGGTCCGAAGCAGATGTATATGGTGGAATTGTATTGGGAAAAAGACGGAGGCTATAAGATGGGGATAACGAGCCTGGTGTTCTTATTCACCACAGATGGCCGAATGACCAATTTGTTGACCCAAAGCCAGAGCTTGAAGTTTACGTCACATTTCACTTGGTTCCTTACGTTTTTTTTTGTGATGGTTGTGTTTGGTTTTCTTTCTACGGTGTGCTTGCAATTGATTAGAAGGTCGCGGCTGAGCTTGATCATTGTCAGGTTGAGAGGAATTTGAGCCAATACGTTGTTCTTGTTCCTCATCTTCCGTATTAGAGAAAGATTGTTGCGAATGTTGACGTCTCTTGGTTTTACCTTTACAGTTCTTCTGACGAGATGAGTTGTTCACTTCTTCACCGTCAGCAGATAATAATTCTGACTCCGGGATAGCTTCGATGATGAACCTCTTGTTTTTGATGTCGTCCAACCAGCGCTTGACAGTTACACTTTTTGCTAGACGATGACCTACGTGCAATTCGGCTTTCGAAAGAAGACTTCCTTCCTTTTGGACAATTCGCGCTAACCAGCCGTTTTCCTTAAAATTACCTTCAGGGTCGCTTTTCTTGGGAAATATAGTTTTTGGTAAGATCGCCTCTGCCCAAAGATGAAGTGCGTTAGTTGATAGTGAATACAACAGTTGGAATAACAATCTTGAGAAGCTTACCCATTAGCTCATTCAGCTGATGTCCCAATTGAGTTTTACGCTCATCACTGGGTTGTTGAGGCTTGGGAGCTTCAATTGTCTTCGCGACAGACTTCCCTTGAATATAAGATGCAAACATCCCAGGAACCTTCGCTTCAGTTGCAGCCCAGTGTGCAAACGCCGTGTTGTTCGAAAAGGTCTGTGACCCGCAATCTGCAGTTCCGCAGCTGACTGCTGTTGCATAGTAGGAAATTTGATACCGCTGGCAAATTACAGAAAACTGTAGACAGTTGTCAGCATTGAATTTGAAGTATTACAATTGATTCTGCAAAGCAACTAAAAACTCACATCATGGTGAGCTTTCCGTAAGGCAAGCAATGATTGTTTTTGTAGAGTAGCTACCGACTGGGTAGGTTCCGGTTTGCCATGACACGAGTGAAGTTTCTCCACATTGACAAGACGGTTGTAAATTGGCAGGTACTTCTCCTTCTCTGCTTCGGTAAGCTTGTGAACCCGAGGAGCTGCTGTTGAAGCATCGATAAGAGCAAAGTTGGGATCTTTGTCATCTTCGATTTCAGTCTCGTCTTCGATGCTGGTAACGTTTGACAAGTCAGGTAGATTGGCCAAGGCAAAAAAATATGGATTTTGGAAGACGTCCTCTTCTTCTTCCTTAAGACCTTTCCAGATATTTGCTACCCTTTGATTGTGATTTCCCCACTCTACTGAATCATCTTTATCGGTTGGCACTGTGTTGAAAAGCAAATTGTTAGCTGTGAGTGATGTGTAGTAAACTTTGATTGAGTCAATTGAGAATTGAAATTACTTACACTTTTCTTGCAGGGCCAAATGGCAGAAAGCCAAATATCGAATCCATGGATTAAAGTGACCCTTCTTGGCACCTTCACCGCTAAAAAAAGTTGTAGGAAGAAAAGAAAGTGAGAGAAATACAAAAGCTGGATTTGAAAAGATGATATGACTTACACAAGTTTCCAAATCACTACTTCATGAACGCCTCCCATTAGGGCGGCCATGAGCATCCGCTTCTCATAATCCATTCGGATACTTTTGACTCATGACTTGATCTCCTGAGATGCTTTAGTAGTTTTTGGAGCTTGTTTTGAATTTGCTTCACGAAGTGCAACCAAAGTCCATTCTGGCAGATGATCCTCAAACGTGTTGAGCTCCAAACCTGGGAAGCGTGAGCAAAAGATTGATGTGTTTGGTGTTCGAATTTGATTGTCTTGGGTTCGAGCACCTCCATTTCGAGAATCGTTACACTCGTCAACTTGAGAGTCTTCATTTTCATTACGATGTTCTTCATTTTGAGAATCATTGGAATCATCTTTGTCTTGATTCGATACAGCTTCACAAGTTTCTTCATTTGTAGAAGTTAGTCTGTTGGATGTCTGTTTCTTATTCTGATTCGACAATTGTGATGACTTCTTGGTAGTAACTTGTTTTGAAGCCTTTGTAGGTCGTGGACGATTGGACAGTTTATTAGCAGAAGCTCGGGTTTGACGAGTGGAGCTCTGATTAGATCGAGTGTTTTTAATCGGCATGACTGGTGAACTGTTGAAGGATCTTGAGGAGAGAATACTAACACTGATGTTGAAAGTTGATGAGACAGATATGGATGTATGATGATTGATGGATGTGTTGAGACTATAGTTTGCCCCATTCGATTCAATAAGACCTAATTAAAATAAAATACGAATCAAATCACCACACGACATAGCATCATTAACTTCAAGTTCTACGAAAAATCAAAGTGAGAATCAAAGTTGATCAAATCCATCAAGTTTAATTTCAAATTTGCCGTTAACAACAACAACAAGTAAGTACTATTCAATCGCAAATAATTCCAACTTACCTGAACTCCCGATCATTGTGATCACTTTCTCAATCTACTCCTGAATTATATGATCACAATCCTTGGTCTTCTTGTACTCATCTCACTCAAGCTTTCTCTTCATCTTCAATCATAGAACCTCTCAACTTACCTAACAAGATCAAAGGCCACATTAGTTTTGTATCTTTCATCATTCTTAACAGCTCACACATCAAATTAGATATTGTTTCAGCAGTATATCTCAAATTATTCGCCTTAGACTCATACCTGAGTAAATAGATCTCCTCTTGTCCTTACGTATTATGAAGTGTGTGATACCAGCCTGTCACCAAGAGAAAGTTGGCAAACGTCATTTTAGATCAGTTGTCTATGTTTGCAAATGTACTGCTTGGTAGAATTGACTAATAGAATAATCGAAAAAGGTGTTTGTAGCTAAATTGCAAGTGGGTATATGGCTTACGGTCCAAAGCCACAAGGACTTGATCAAGAAATGTCTTCTTGAAAAGGTTTCAATTGAATCACCGTGACTACCACTAATCCAGTGGAAGTTACAGCAAGTTCATGAAATCTACGACAGGAGACAAAGAGCCTGACATTCCAAACCGTAATGGTAATGAGATTGAAAGACAAAATTTGTGACTTATGGTTGAGCTATTATCTTGAGTTTGAGTACTAGCTCTAGATGCATCAATTGTTTTAAGAAGATGAGAAAGTTCAAGATAACTAGTAACATAAAGAATTTCATCGTGGTGATTGAGATCTCTCAGTAACCTTATTCCATCATTTTGAATTGCTACACCTGATCTGATATTCGAGATTACTGTAACGAATCCACTGGGACTTGCTATTCAATGTCTGAGTAGCTAAAAGTAAGAAATAAGAGATAAGTTCAAAGAAGAACTTAGCACAATGACTTGTGATGAACTTTATGAGTGAGAATTTGAGTCAGCTGTTGAAGTGATAAAGAAGAACACAGCACAATGACTTGTGATGAACTTTATGAGTGAGAAGTTGAGTCAGCTGTTGAAGTGATATGCGTGTTTTGTTGGAATATGTTGTACAACTGGGGTATTTCAACATTTCAACCAAATACTCACACAACTTCTGAAGAAGTCTTATGGGTTTCTGGTGTGGCATGATGTTGGAATCACTATGGTTAATTATTTGAAAACCTACGCGTCTTTTTTCCATGACCACTTTATCCATCTACTTCAAGATTTTCTATAGCTGATAGACTGTTGTGTCTTTGTTTGACTTCTTCATCATTCTCTTGAGTGATCTTCATAGCTTTTTGCAGCTAAGATGATCGGACATGCAATATCTTTTGACTGTCCATGTATAGAATATATTTGGTGTGGCTGATTTCCATCTACTTCAAGATTCTCTATATCCATTCATCATTGCTCAGTTGCTAGACTGTGGTATCTTTGTTTGACTTCTTCATCATTCTCTTGGATGATTAGTCTTTTTCATAGTCATTCTCATAAATGATTAATCCTGTTCATCATTACTATTAGGGTCTTGTACATCAATAGAGATCTTCATAACTTTTTGCAGCTAAGATGATCAATCATGCAATATCTTTTGACTGTCCATGTATAGAATATCTTTCAAATTGATTGAATATGCCCTATTGGTTGCCTACAACTGATTAGAGAAGACCATCAATACACACGAGGTAATTAGCAAGCCATTTGGTGGTGCTAAGTACATAATGCAAATTCCACCCCTGATGACATTCTTGTTCAAATGAATGAACTTGATGTTCATATCACTTCAGACAGTTATGCCGGCTTGAAAGGGAAAGTTTAATATAACAATAAGTTTAACCTCTCACACTATCCACCCACACTCTATCTATCTTCATTAACCTCTCACACTATCCATCCACACTCTATATATCTTCATGCAATCATGGCCCTACCTGGCGAGGAAGTAACTATTCCGGTGAAAAGGACCAAACGCCCAAGGAGGCTAGGCGCTGCTAGCCAGAGGTTGGCCAAACAGAATGCTAGTGGGATCAAAGCTGCTGAATCCATCACATGCAATTCAACGGTGGCTCCAACTCCATCGAACGTTGGGCTAGAGCAGGACCAGCACTCTCCAACACCTGATCAATACAGAGCGCTAGTGGTGGATGATCAGCCTGATGAGGCTGATGACGCAGTGGTCTATCCGTATTCCCTTTCAAGTGACATTCACCAATACTATCGTAGTGTGACATACCAGGAACGCACCCTACGTGAGGAAGCAGCTTGGCAAGCGGTCATCCCCAAACTATTCATCGCATTCATGCCGTGTAGCAAATCAACATATCAGTGGGCAGATAACACTCTTTGGCACCATGACTGGAATATCTCGTGTCGATGTAGTGAATGGCAGAAAAGAGCAGTTCATGTCGATGTTATCGACCTTACAGGTGAGCTCAATCAATAGCTTACATATATCAACCATACTGATATCACCTTTTTGAATTCCCTAGGCCGACACAAGCTTCAATTGGTGTGTTGTGATTGTACTTCAGATCTTGTTCGATTGATTCGATTGGGGTACATGGGAGGAACGCCCACTCGGCCTCGCATTGCATTCTCCTGCCGGCTGCTCCGGTTTCATCATATCTTGTGGAAATACACCAGCGTACGAATGGCACCTTTTGTTGAAGCACTTGACGAGTTTCTTGATGCTCGGAGTCCTTTATTGTTAGTTGCGGGAAGCGATGATGTAAGCTCTGACCTTACATCATTTTCAAGAAAAAGAGATCTAAAAAACTTAATCTACTGATAGGCTCGAGACTGGCGCAAGACCTTTTCGGCAGCAGTAGATGCATTCAGAGAGATGCTGCGCTTAAAAGATGAACTAGCAACTAGAGCTCTTCGACTATCTCCGATCGAAGAGCTCGCATCAAACTGTCCAACTTGTTTTGGACCTACAGTACCTGGAAAGCGACCAAATGAGCCTGATTTCTTTGTGTGTTTAGATGCCAATTTTCAACAGCGACGTCACTTGGCGGCAAGTGCTTTATGGCGAGGTGAGACAGGAGTTCTACCCTCATTATTTATGGAACCAAATGAAGTTATGATGTGGCAAAAGAAGATGGAACCAATCAAACAACACTCTCAAGCAAATCAGGTGGAAGAGGAGGTCATTGTGAGCATGAAAACACCAACTTTTATGATGGTCAATTTGATACTGACTATCTGAATTTAATAGGACCCTTGTAGTACCCGTCACACTGCTGCTAATGATACTAGGGGCCGCCAAACTTGGCGTGGATGTGACGAAACAGGTCTAATGGGGATGGCCTGTTGTCACGACCATCTCCTCAAATTTATCAACATTGTACAATCTGGAGAGCGGTGAGTTGGAATACATCCGTGTCAATTTTAATTATACTCATGAATTTCATGGTGTTTCGATGTGCTCAGAGGGTATTATCTTCTCGCCATGCTTGACTGGATACTGAGGAAGACCACACGTCCAGATCAAGAAGTGCCGAGGTTTGGTATCTTGTACGATATTGGATGTAACATGGAAAAAAGCATAATTAAGGTCAATACTTCTTTACTGGTTCCAGAACAAGTCAATAAGCATAGTGCAATGGAACTAACCAAGCTTCTGTCTTTGGAACAACTTCAGCGCAATCTGTTTCATAATGAGCGACGTGCGGGCCGACTGAAGTTCGGAACAAGCGTCTTTCATTCGTATGTCCACGAGTGGGCGTGTCAATTGAAATACAACCCAAGACTCAACAAAGACTGGGGCCTTTCAGATGGTGAAGGTTTAGAGGGGATCTGGGCCAGCCTTGCCGCTTTGGTTGCTCCTCTCTGATACTCAACTAAAGCGCACAGGCTTTGTGCACTCAACTTGCGAGCGCGTCACACCAATCAAATTAAACGAAAGCAGTCGAGTATGTTACTTTTACTCAATCTCATTACTATTATTCCTTGAGATTGCTGACATGAGTACCAAAATAGTATCTTGGTTGGCAAAGCGATTGATTTCAAGTGCAAAGCTCTATGGAGAAAGCAAAAAGAAATTAAATGCCTTGAGAACCAAAAATGCTAGGTATTCAGAGGAGTACCTGAAGTCACAATGGAATCGGCAACGTGATTTGCAACTACGTGCTATTGTGCAGGAAAACTCACAAGTTTTGGCTACAAGGATACCTTCCTTGGTGGACTTGGAAGACAAACAGCGGGATGCTGAGTTGAGGCACACTCACTGTGTTTCTTGCTACACTACATAGACAAACCACTGACGCTGATTTCTATTAAATGTTCTAGGGATGAACTTTGAAAACTGCAAGCCAAACGCCCACGTAATCGGACTGCAGCAGAGAAACGCAAAATAGCCAATTTACAGGAAACAATCATCATTGTAGAGGAAGAAATTCAGGAGGTGGTAGGAGAACTTGGTGGGAATCATTATCGCGATATCCCGGGAGCACGAAGTATGTGTTTTTTTTTTGGTTGATCATTGTGATTAAGGGGCTGAAAGAAAATCAATCGTAATGTATTACATCCATAGCCCCGAAAGGACGCAGGCTAATTAGAATAAGAGTGGCTAAATCAAAACTATACGGCGCTATGGTGGATGTGCATGAGACACAGTTAAGGAACGATGAACGGCAAGGTAGAGGTTTTACAAATGATGGTATCATCTCAAAACTGTTTTCTGATTTCAAGTTTGTCTTTGTCAGGGACTCGAATGCAACAGAGATCAAAGAAAATGCTACGAGACAAACAAGCAACTTTGAAATCGAAATACACAACCTATAAAACAAATGTAGACAAATTTAACACCGAGTTTCCCTCTGCAGACCCAATTGTCTGCCCTGTGCTGGAAGATATCAAAAAGTTACAACTTGCGGATCCGTTTTGGGATATTGGTCAGCTTACACATCCAAATGAGGCTTGGGCAACCGATGAAGACACCAAAGTAGGGATTCGTGCTTACCTGGAGATGACCCACGCTCACGATGAGCTTCGACGGGTCGGACGTGAGGTTAGACAAGCAATCAAATGGGCCCTAGTGACACAGGAGAAGTTATCAGTTTTGAAAACAGCTTTGGAATGTCAAGGTTAGTTTTGATGTAATTGATGCATGATGAACACTTAATGACCTATAGCTCTACACAGACTTAGACCCAAACACTATTGGAAACAAATGGCTAGCTGAGCTCGTTGGTTTGCCCGATATTCCTGGACAAGGTCGTTTAGGGAAGAGCCGGGCAGTTCTGTCTGCTTTGTTTGGTCGTCTCAGTCAAGAACATGCACGCTTGTGGATGTTGTGGAATTCCGGTCTAATCGGTCTAATGGAAAAAACAAAAGTGTATGTTCAGCTTCCGGAAGAAGAAGAATCGACATTGAGGATGCGATGGGTCGCTCTTGTCGCGGGAAGTAGACTGACCTGGAGATTGGCTACAGAAGCCGAGATTATCGAAGCGACGCCTTTGGACGAGGGTGAAGCAGCTAAACTGGGATTTGACCCAGAGGACGACAATGGTGGTGATATTGGTGATGACGAAGAAGACGGCCCAGATTTGATGGTACTTGGAGGATTGGAGTGAGGTTGAATGTGATTAAGTCGATCTTGATATTTCTCAATACGCCCTCTTTGAAAGTAGTGGTTCTTATTGTAATATTTGATGAGGCCGTCGTATAATAGAATGTGTTGTTTTGTTTTATATTGAGTGAGAAAAAGTAAAATGATTGAGATACCTACAGCTGGTTTGAACGTGTGACAGGACCTGAGCGCTGTCTCTCAGAGCGCTCTGGTTTGCCTTGAGAGGATCCCACATGTGACAGATACCTCCCAGAGCGCTCTGGATACCTCTCAGAGCGCTCTGGGTACCTCTCAGAGCGCTCTGGTTTGCCTTGAGAGGATCCCACATGTGACAGATACCTCCAAGAGCGCTCTGTGGTGTGTTGTCAGGTTCTTGAAGCAATTTATTGAAGAAAAAAAAGAGATATAAATGCGTGTATACGTGTGCATTTCAAAAAAAAAATTCCTTCGGAAAATTGTGACTTTTAGATGACTTATGAGGTGTAGATGGAGTGCTCCAGAGCGCGTAAACTGCTCTGTCACTTGATGATCGGCTTCCAAGTCGATGGGAATACACATGTTACGTACGGCTTACAGGTCGACTGTAACAGGCGCCACAGGTGATAGTTCAGGTTAGTCCGTTGTGGCTTCACCTTTTGTTACACGCTGACCCATTTCATATGCAGCTCACAGGCATTAGTGTGACTTCTGGTTCTGAAACCGTCTCTCCTACCGTTCCTTCCGACGCAGGCTCCAGCTTGACTACGCCTAGAGGCCGCGTAAGGGCAAAAATGTAAGACTATTTTATCACAAACACATAATATTACAATCCCAATTGACTCTTGGTGGACAGGATATTCACCGAAAGTGAAACTCCTCAAGCATCTGGGTCCACATCCACCTCTATTGATACAACTATACCTGAAGAGGAGCCTAGCGGAGCCAAGGGAAAGGGAAAATCTCTCGCCAAACCGCTCTCCTCCAGGTCTCCAAGCAAAAGAAGTAAAGGGAACGGATCTGACAACGAAGTTTGAATTTCAAGGCGTGCAGAAGCCATTAAGTCTGTATTCGATTAATCCAATTGAATTGTGGTTTACAGCGTCAAGTACGCAACTTGCTCAATCTCTGGACCCTCATCTGATGTTATAGTCTAAGTGCCACCCTGAAGGGTTTGGAGCATGCGACTTCACTACATTTAAATTGTTCTTAGACCTTTTTTAATATAACAATTCTATCTTGAGCCTTATGCTTGTGACATTTCTACACATATCTTGCTCAAATTATTTAATTCTTTTTCCAAAAAATTTCCTTGTAAAGAAAAAGCCCTGAAGCTGAAAAAATTGAAACTAATTCTCAATCATGATCCATTCTCTGCGGAGGCTGAGCTCGAGTTTAAGTCTTAGGTTGAGGTGTTCACTTTTTTTTACACAAAACCTTGCATTCCTATATCTTCCACTGCAGCGCAATCCGTAAGATTTACAACCTATATGTACGTCTAATACAATCCGTTGAAATGGTTTTTCCGCACCACGTTTGTTTCATCGCTAATAATTCCAGCAATCTAGATCTTCCGTTTTAGATCCGTGGATATGTTTCGTGGTCTATGCATTCTCGCTCAAGAAGAGCTTTCTTCGCTGCGTAACTATCAAGTTGTCATTTGTAGTGATTATCACCCGCATTTCCAACTTGTATCATTCAAGCAGAAGACATACGGTTAAAATATCAGATTATCTATCTCCTAAACTCAATTCATATCAAGTCTTACTTCACAGAATAGATGCATGTTCCTACCGGGAGAGCCGCTGCTTCAGTTGATGAAAACACTGAAGCCTCTTTGATATCTCGTTTTGGAGAGGAACTACCGCACAATTTGGGCCCAGCCAATCGTACCTGCCAACATTGTGGCGCCATTCGTTGGGCTCAAGAAAAAACTCAGCTTGAGACCAAGAGGAACAGTAATGTTTTCTCCAATTGTTGTAAACAAGGAGATATCACTTTACCAATCGCATATTTCGAAGGGGAAACTCTTCCACCTTCGTTACTTGAATTATACACTAAATCCACGGAGGGTACGTTTCAACATCCTTAGCCATTTAATTCAATTGCTGACCTGTTTTGAATTAGACGCCAAAGAATTTCAGAAGAACTTGACCATTTATAACAATCTGGTATCCTTTGCTTCCATGGGTGCCTACGTCGATAATTCTGTCAATGGCCAAAAAGGGATATATACATTCCGCGTCAACCAACAGCTCAACCATAATATTGGTTCTTTACTACCAGTCGATGGAGAAGAACCGGCATTTGCGCAGATCTTTATCGTGGGGGATGGAGGAGATGAGGAGGTCAATCTGTGCGCAAGTAGGGTTCATAAAGATAAAAGAATTTCTCGAGCTCTACTTACAAAGTTGCAGAGTATAATCAACGAAGTGAATCCATACGCCGTTTTCTTGAAGGATTCATCTGTCGCCATACTCTCCGACAGTACCACTCGAGTGGTACTCAAATCACTACCTCCTGGTCACCGCGAGATGAAGACTTACAATAAGCCTAAACCTAACGATGTCGCTGCGCTGATCCAAGGCACAGGCGAAATCTACGCAAAGCCTTGGGATGTAGTCTTACGACATAAAGACGGTCGCATTGAACATATCACCGATTTGCATTCTGGATATCTAAGCCTTCGTTATCCCTTAATGCTCCCATTTGGGTCTCAACAATGGGATGGCCATTTTGTGTCGCCTACAATGGGAACAAATATAAATTGTAAGTCTCCATCGATAGAATGACAAGACGAATAGTTAATAGGTAGTTTTATCCAGGTAAACGAGACCAGTATAATGTTACAGAACTGCAATGGGCCGCTTACCTATTGTTCGAACGTCAAAACCTTTTTTCTCCATTTATCCATGGAAGGAGATTATCTCAACATTTCATTGTAGACCTCTACCTATGCGTAGAAAGAAATAATTTACGATACGTCAGAAACAATCAAAAAACTATTAGGGCAGAATCATATCAAGGTTTAAGGGAAGCATACAATGATGGGAACGCTCCGACTGGACAACAGATCATTCTCCCATCTTCATTTGGGGCCGGACCAAGGCATATGAATCAATTGTACCATGATGCTATGGCACTTGTACAAGAACTTGGAAATCCTTCATTGTTCATTACAATGACTACTAATCCGGAATGGGACGAAATTCAAACTGAATTGCGGTATGGTGAGAATGCCCAAGATAGACCAGATCTTGTAGCTCGAGTGTTTCATTTGAAACTACAAAAGTTACTGGATGAATTGTTCAAGAAAGACCCCTTAGGTGTCGTCATATCTCATCTAATGGTGGTGGAATTTCAAAAGCGGGGCTTACCCCACGCCCATATATTGTGTATTCTCGAGGACTCCTCAAGACCTAAGACAGCGACGCAGGTAGATTCAATTGTTAGTGCAAGTTTACCGGATGAAAGTGAGGATCAGCGTCTATTCAAATTGGTCACAACGCATATGCTCCACGGTCCCTGCCAGAAACTTCCGTGTTGGAAGGATGGCCGTTGCAAGTCTAATTTTCCAAAACCGTTTGGTGACGAGACATCATTGTCAGATGAACAATATTATAATTACAGACGTCCTGACGATGGTCGAATCTTCAAGAAAGGTTCATATAAATTTAGCAATGCTCACGTGGTCCCTTACAACAAGTACCTACTTCTTTTACTTGAATGCCATCTGAATGTCGAAGTCCCGATTGGTATAAGACCAGTTCGTTACCTATATAAGTATTTAACTAAGGGTCACGATAGAACTCGAGTTCAGATACAGATCCATGTACACCTCCATCTCTTTTGAAATTGTCGCTTTAAACTCACAAATTGTTTTCAATGATAGAATCAAAGTGGAAATAATGTCAATGTCGTTGATGAAATCCTTGAGTTTCAAGAATATCAATACATAAGCGCCCCTGAATGTAAGTATGGCACAATTTCAGTGATTGATGTTATGTTAATCTGAAGTTTATTATAGGTGCCTACCGCCTTTTCCAATTTCCAATGAACGCCAGGGCTCCCTTTGTGTTTAGACTGATGATACACTTGGAAGACGCTCAGTATGTGTATTGTATGAATGAAGATGTCATTCAGGATTGAGTAATGATTGGACCACCGCCGCGCTCTACTCTCACCGAATATTTCCGCCTGTGCGCCGAAGATGCTGAAGGAATTGGTAGTGTGAAGGCGAGAGACGTATTCTATGTAGACATTGTCAAATATTTAAATGGAATGATAAAAGATTCACCAAAAGAAAAATTCCGTTGAAGGCAGTTGGAAGAATCCATTTCGCAAATGTCACTGATGGCGAACGGTATTATCTGCGTATGTTGTTGTGCAATGTGAAAGGTGCAAAATCCTTTGAAGACATACGCACCGTTAGAGAACAAGTGTGTTCGACTTTTCGCGAGGCAGCTGATAAATTAGGCCTCCTGGCGTCTGATAAACATCATGAAGCGGCGTTGCAAGAGGCCTCATTTTGGGCCTCATCCCCTCAGATGCGAAAATTACTAGGTCTTACTTTAGTATACGGCGAAGTAGCGGCACCTGATTTATTGTGGAGTAAATTCAAATCCTACATGATAGACGATGTTGAACCCTTATTACATCAATTGAACTCAAGATTGGAAATCACAGAGGCAATGAAATATTCTTATGCATTGAAGATCTTGGATTTATTTCTTAAAGATATGGGTCACAATGTATCATCGGTTGGATTTAGCTCAGAGTTAGTGGAATCACTGTATATAGAATCCCTTTCTCTATATTCACCAACTTTGTCACCAATAACCAATCAACTATTAAGCATTGATGAATACGATAAAAGATCGAAGACGTTGAATGGAGATCAGTCAACATTTCTGAATTATATAATTAATGGTCATGCGGAGTGTAGGCAAAGCTTATGCTTCTTGGACGGACCCGGCGGAACTGGCAAAACCTATACTTTGAATACTTTATTGTATTATTTCTATGCTCAAGGTTTAAACCCCATCGCAGTTGCGTCGTCTGGAGTTGCCGCGATATTATTAAAAAAAGGAACAACGGCCCACTCAGCGTTCAATATTCCGATTCCAATTGATAAGGACAGCAGCTGTGATCTCAGCGGAAGTGATGCCAAAAGTAAAGCTTTACTAAATGCCCCTATCATCATATGGGACGAGATTTCGATGCAGCATTGATTTTCAGTAGAAGCTGTCGATCGAGCATTGCGCAATATAAGGAAATGTCCCGCTCCCTTTGGAGGCTTAAGTGTCGTGTTCTCTGGAGATTTTCGCCAGACGCTTCCTATCGTAGCACATGGGACTATGTGGGATCAAAAGGAAGCCTGCGTGACTAACTCCTATATATGGAATTTAATTAAATGCTTCAAGTTATCGCAAAATTTGAGACTCAACACTGAGAATCTTTCAAGACATCATCCCGCATCTATGTTCAGTAATTGGCTTCTGGAGTTAGGTGAAGGAAAGTTACAAGATAAAGATTCTCAAGTGGTACCATTTCAGCACATCAAAATTGATCTAATTAGAGATTTATCAACTCTTCCTCACAAGTTAATTGACTGGTTGTACAATGATTTAGATAGTATAGTTCAATCTAAGGACGACAACATTTTGATTAACTACTACGAACAGCGATCTTTCATTACGCCTCTGAATTCAACTGTCCACGATGTAAATCAGTACCTAATTGATAAACTCCCGGGAGAACAGGAACACTGTTTCTCAATAGACGAAATGAAAGATTCATTTTGTGACCCGGTTTCAACTGAATGTCTCAATTCAATCAATTTTCCTGGATTCCCTGATCATATATTAGAATTTAAGGTTGGACAACCTATTATGGTGATTCGGAATCTCAGTTTAGGTTCTGGCCTCTGTAATGGTACTAGGCTATTGGTCTTGAAAGCCTCACCATATGTACTAAAATGCAGGATTATAACAGGGCCTAATAAAGGCAAGATGGTTGCTTTGCCTCGAATGAAACTTATTCACCATGGCAACCTACAACACCCAATCCCATTTTCTCGAATACAATTTCCAGTTTCAAGCGCATTTGCGTTGACCATCAATAAAGCACAGGGACAAAGTTTAGCAAAAGTTGGGATATTCCTGTCGGCACCAGTATTTTCACATGGACAGCTGTACATTGCGCTTTCTCGATGTACTTCATTAGAGAATATTAGACTAGGTATAGTATCACAAATTGGCCAACAAAGTACTACAAACATTGTTTTGCGGTCCCTCTTGCAAAATGCGTCGAAATAGACTCTCTTTTGGTGTGAGAATACGCATACACTTGCCTGGGGAGCCAAAAACGCCGTTTACGTTTAAAACAAGGTTTGTAACAGTCACATTTTCTTCAAGTTAATACAATTGAAAACTGTTAGATTTGTATATGGTGGCATTCTGCTATAGAAAAATATTTCTTGCGTTGTTTAATCTGTTTCAGGGGCCCCTGTTTGAGCCGCACATATAGATTTGGGAAATAGCATCCCTCATGAATCATATATGGGTGGCCGTGACAAAACGGGCTTAACCTGAAGTGAGCGGTCAAATTAAGCATAAATGTGCATTGATTCATGGTGTCACCGAAAGTAAGATGATCTTTATAGCGTATTTACAACGGTTTGGTTGAATGAAACGATCTGAATGTTGTAAGACTGCGAATCGCGCGACAGACTATGATTTCAGACTCATGGTACGATCGTTCTCGTGAACGTCTACAAATTGATGTAAGATTGGGAAACAGCTCAATACATATTCCGTTCTGACGTATAAAGGTGATGTAAGAGTTACCAGGTGGAAGAATGTACCGAAATGTTCCATAAGGCCTGAGGGGTATGGTATGAACTTGATATTTTCAATTCGTTTTAGAACTAGCGATGTATAGGTATGTCAATTCTTGAGGCCTCAGGCATAAAAAACGTTAAATTACCAACTATGAAACAATGGTTTGGAGTGGATTTGTTTAATGTAAAGGTCATGGTTTCTCTCCAATTGACGCCGGGGAACATATCAAGTACAGATGCCTTTTTCTTTAAATTTGACAACTTTGATTTATATCATTCAAAAATATTAATTTGACGGGATAGCAACTCATCCTTTGTGTAAAATTTTCAGCCTATATGCTAAGTTTATTCAATATGCCCAAGTTATTCTTCAATGGATATATTTGTATGTCTCGCCAAACTCATTTATGGACTTTTTTGATATTTTGTATGTTAAGAGTATATCTAATGATCTAAGATACCTTTGATGGAAAAGACGTGGCGACTACTTCTGGACTCTTACACCCGGTAATCTACGACCGGTGACTGCATCAATTATCGTTTTGCAGAATTAAGTGAATGTACACTATGGAGGTTAAATTTAATTAAACATTACATTTAAAATACTTCTTATTGACAGTGATAGTGAGGGTGGTAATGTGACAACACAATAGCATTGATATTAACAACGTACAATTCAATGACGGTTTGCTTTTCTTCAAAAACGAGGTTGTAGTCGGCAGTATACGTTACATAATGCGTTCACTTCACGACAAATTCAATGCCGGACAAAATTTTAATGCAAGATGTCCGTTAACTCATATGTTGCTGATGTGATATTGTATAGTTCCCTTCAGGATGCAATTGTATAATGTTTTCAAAACTTTAGAAGCTTGAGAAACTGATTGGTCAAGTCCCAGGCAATCACGGAGGTTAAACGTGGAGCGGAATGCCCAGGCTCTTAGGAGTGAAACGAACGAATGCCAACATGAGGGACGTGTAATTAGACTTCAGTGATTGATGGATAAAGGCTTACTTCTCGGAATAGATTGATGCTGATTGTAAGTGAAAGGACATGGACATCGGTGAGTGGCATCAGACTGGCTTTATTAAATCGGTTTGAAGTTGTATGTAATATTTACTACTTGGGCATATGTAATCATGCAACTTTTGATGCCGTGTATGTTAGTTGGATCACTAAGTCACTGTAACTTAAGGCGGGCTTGCCCGCCGAGAGCTCTAGTAAATAATAAAAACTCAATTAACCGGCTTTGCTATCATTAACCGGCTTTGCTATGGCACAGCAGGGTGTAATGGGAATATAAGGAGAGAGGAATATGAACTTACTTGTAGAACAATTACAATAAAGTTCTCAATTTCAAATGGGGAATTTTGAGTTTTTGCCCTCTTCATTAAATCCGGCGACGACACAGTTTCTCAAAAACTCCCGATAGTTCCTACAACGGCTGTAGATGTACAGAGGTGTCGAGAAACGCTGTACAAAAAGCTGTACAGCCGTTGTCTCCCGTTGTCTGCCGTCAAGACCGAACGGCTACTCTCCCCGAAGTTCCGAAATCAGTCATCGGCGAGTCCGACAATCAAGTGATCGAAATACTGAAACTTCCCTTCGGCAGCGCAGCTTGTTCGCTATCTGATGTACAAATATATGTACTCCTTTTGAGATTCCCGAAGGCATCAGTTTGGAAACGTTGATGTGATTGATTCACAAATTGGGACACACCCAGAAGACTGAAATCTACTCAGTGAGCGTTTCAAACAGTTATCATCTGCGATACGATAGTTCCCACCGGTACAAATCATCATAATATCACTACGCAGGCGACGATGGAAGCGAATGCAGCAACGTGTTCCGGGCCGCGTTGACTCGGAAGGTTTCGGCAGCAGGTATGAATCAGCTTCGCAAGCTGCGACAGGAACGATCTCAGCATCATGTTTGAGATATTTATGAGTGGCAGACTTGAGCAGCCATTGGCTCAGCCGGTCTTTCAAGACCATAAAAGGTCATCTAATTCACTGATTACTTGCTCGCTATCCAGTCAACTCATCAGGCTCCTTGTCTGACCTGCCCGATTGTCTGAGTATGTTTCCCTACAAATTTCATCGGGCAACCCGCTATATCCATCATGTAGATTTTCTAAATAAACTGAGCTTATATAAGGCCACTTCTTTACTCTTTTAATTGATTTAGGTACTATTGGTTCCAAAACAAGCACAACCTAAACACAATATTTTGGCTTATATTGCTCTAGCTTCCTGCTTCCCGGTGAGTCCCCTAGGATTCAGTCTATCATTCTTCAACACAACTTTCCATAACTAAAACTTGGTTACCAATCTACATAGTTATCTCACCATGAACCTCAGAATTCTCACAGCCACTCTAGTCATTTGTGTATCAGTCAACCAAGCCATTGGTCAAGTGATTGAGAATCTCCCAAGAACTGTTGATGAAAATTTAGATGTCATCAAAAACATTCCTAGTGCTTTAGAAGATGATGATCCTGATGCACCCCCTACTCCGTACTGGTGTCCAGAGTGTGGGGAGGCGGTGGGTTCAAATCCATGCCCTGATTGTGGCGCAGCTTGTACTGATGTAGAGTGATGGGCACCACCAGAGGCAGCGCATGCTTGTTCTTCTTGAGGAATTATTGCAATACTAGGGATTAGGCGCCCAGTCGCCACATTAAACATAGTTAAGTACAACGATTGGTTTTATGCAATGTATAATGCATAGCCTTCAACCATTGTTTTTGTAACCACTGCAGTGCTCCGTTCCCGCGAGCAATAGGTACCTGTATGTATGATGACACACGTGATTGAGCAGAGCGTCAAAGATTTTCACATCAGCTACTCCGTTGAGACACTGGGATACTATCCTCTAGAAGTACGAAGAAATTATCAATCACTGCACCATACGACAACTTTTCACAATAAATTTTAAAGCACAAGTATAGCATAAACACAACTTTGCCTGCATTATATTTCATTATATTAGACATAATCAAGTACGTGAGTATCAACTGCCGAGTCCACTATGAACCCCATTACCTAGCCTATTGATGATTGCAAGGGCATTGTGCACAATAGCAATGACAATGATGCTCGATAATATGCCGCGGCACCTATCCCTAGGCCTGAATGCCGCTTATGCTTTGTCCTACAATTGATTTTTTCTATTAACTCAAGCATTACCCTTGGCGGAGGCATCATTTTTGCACATGAAGTTCACAACAGACCTTGCAACAGCTCATCTAATGTCAATACCCTAGTGATAAGGTTTTTCAATGCCGTCGAGCATTACTTGTTTATTTGTTGCATGTTGCGTTTAAAAGCTGATCACCATCTCGAAATTTCACCAATATCCATTTCCCACAATGCTCCATCCGGTCCACCTTTGTGCAGCACTTCGTATTTCATCTCACGTCCGTTACTATTTTTCTTCACTTAAACTAATGGCTGACCACGAGCGCAGTCTATCCGCCTAGATCCAGCTTTCATGGCGTTACATGAAAGCAAAGGGTCACTTGCCATTGAGGACACCAATGCAACCACAACAATTGAAGCCATAACACTCCTTGGATTTATAATGTCACGAGCAGCGCTGAAGAATACCAATCTTTACATTGTCAATGGACCATTTGGTCAAGATTCCAATACATCCTGAGGCACCATTTCTTACTCAACCATGAGCCATTTGGATTTAGGTCCTGCGCCGAGTCTGTCGAGCAGTGATCTTGATGGCCGGGCTTTCATAAATTCCACTGGAAAAGTGACGTTAATTGTATTTCACAAGAACGATTGTCATGCAACTCCCTGGAATCTTCATCTTACTGCTCATCATGACTATTACGATGCAATAGTACATTGTCTCATTGAATTACAATTTATTGTTGCTGACAGATTCCAAAGTCTCAGTGTCAACGTTCTTTCAATATGATCTACACCTTTGGTCACCTCACGCCACAATCAATACATTGGAAGCATTTCTACTGCGGTGCGCGCCTCTGCTTCAACGGGAATTTAGTCGCTAAGGATCCCATTACTGGTTGTTTCATTGTAGACGTCAGTTCATTGGATTCTTCGACCTATGCATAAGCTAATGTCATTGTTTCTACAGGTAGCTTCATATACTATCATTGGGCGCGGGCCCCAAGCTTTTAACGTCATTGAAGATCTTGATCTGCGAGCTTTGTAGTACTTGAGTTTGCATTCCATCTACTCGACATGCTAAGCCTCTTTGCGCCTTGTGTATATCTTTGTACTTGTGATTTAACTCATCAATTGCTCCGGTACTTACATTGTTTTTTATCTTACAATAGAAATACAATATATTGTTAATCCTTCTGGTGTCACGTTAACTGCTGTACTCATCGCCATATCCTCCTTTGCCCTTTTATGCTCTCTTGCCTCAATATAAGATTATGATTCAACGGCCGATGTAGATTATCCATTGAACTCTTTCCCCGCTCCGAGGACTGCATTCGTAGAGACAGTATTTCCACTCTCTCTGCAGCAATACACTCTGGATACACTCGCAGCTTACTCGGCGCTGAATATTCTTCATTGCTATCATCAATCGTCTGTTTCGAATTCACTAGTAAGGAGTGTGACTGCACGGTCGAACTCCGTGGCTTTGCTAAAGCATTATTGTATGCTCGTAAAGCGAGCCCTCTTGAGTGTAGAATTAAGGCATATTCTTATGCCCTAGATCATTGTTATCCCACGTATTGTGGTCAAAAGGAAATTCAAAGGCATATCTGTTGCTTTTGTACTATATGCGTAACAATGTTGAGTTGTTTGGCTATGTTACCCTGATATACTCCATTTGCCAAACGTTGACATTACACGTGCTTATTACGTTGATAAGATCAGTTGGCTACAATATTTAGGACCTGCCCCTTTTCAATAACAAGCATCATCTTCCTTCTCCGTCAGTATTCTCTCCGTCACTACATTGCATTTCTACACTACAATCATGAGGGATTTAACGCCTGAGCAACGAGCATATCTTGAAACCCTTTCAGAGCGCGACAGGTCTGAAATTCAACCCCTCAAAATCACTCATCAGGCTCACCCTGATGTATGGGCAGGATTGGATCAGTGCATTCGCTGTGGCCTCTTTGGACATTATTGTTTGAAGTATACTACTAATTTCAATGTTTGCGTCGATGGTATCAAGCCGAAAAGAGCCGCACAATATTCTGATTGGCGTTTCATGACTAACGGCAAAAAATACAGCTTGGACGTATTATACATGGCGCCAGGTCAAGGTGCTGTCGTCACAGTCACTGAAAATGAATCAAGTAAGATTAAAAGCACTCGACATTGTCTCAGCGAACTAATAATTTTGTCTTCAGCTAAAGTGCAGAAGAACAATCTTGAACTTGAACCCTGCACCCTTACTGAGGCTGAAATCGCGGACTTAGATGCTATTAAAAGAGCTTGTATGTCAATGATTCTCAGTGCACTTCAATTATGACCGCGAGTCTACAGGCTGATCTATATTCTTAACAGCCATCAAAGAAGACAAAAAACGTAAACGCAATGCGTACGCTGACGACTTGAAAGCCCATAATTGCATTGCCTCTGTCAGAACCCCAGCATGGAAGAGCCGACCTTCTCGTGAGTCGCGACGAGTCTACAGACTCTGAGGAATATATCTAACACAGATTGATGTTTTCGTCAGGCTATTGCAGGATAGGCACACAATCTGGCTGGAGCACTGATTAATTTCATAACATTGTACCCCTCAACAATCACCAACTTATCTTTCTCTCATAGAAAGACATTCAAAGGTCGAGGTTTCTTATTTTGACTTTCTCTCTTCTGTTTTATCCTCATCGACCTATGTACACGCAATGTCGAAGTTTTATGTATTATGTTTTGCAATAAAATCATGTCTAATTGCATGCCTATTGCTATCGCTCAGCCACCCGCAATGCATCAATGAGACGTGTCTCTCTGCCAATACTAAAATGTCATTTAAGACAACGCTCTTGTTTTTTTTGCTCTATCTCAATCTACATCCTCAGAATTAGTACCAATATTTTTGAGTACTATAATAGATTCATTATTGCGAACTACATGGTCATGTGTTAATTACAATTACTCTGCAATAAAACCTTTATTAACAATGTTCAAAGTCTGCTCTCCTGTTCCTGATCCAACACTCACAACTAAGTTCTCTGAAGAAGTACAACGCGAAAGTGCAACATACAACTGTCCATGAGAAAAAACTGTATTTGGCAATGCAACAGCGACTTTTCTCAGGCTTTGGCCTGGAGCTTTGTTAATTGGCATTGCAAACGCCAACGATACTGGAAATTGATAACAATAGAATGGAATCGGAAAGTTTTCATTGCCCTCATGCCTAAGCTTAATCTTGGGCAGCATAATCATTTCACCTCGCTGTGCGCCTGAAATTATGCAACATCACAATGTTGTCTTCCCACACATCGTGACTAACAATCTAGTACCATTGCACAATCCCCGTTGCATATTTAGATTTTGCTGCAGAATCAGTGGCGTGCCGACCTTGACTTCCAATATGTGTTTTGGGAAAGAAGGCAAATTAAAAGAATTGAGCATTTCAGGTGAAATATCTTCAACATAGTCCTCATCCATAATGTCAAGTGACATATATTTGTACCATTCGCCCTCAACGTCGGACAAAATACGTTTTTTCATCTTATCTACATCCACGTTCAAAGGTGTGAGAATACACCTCTCCGCGTAGTAATCTCCGAGGCATCTCCAATTTCCTGTTTTTACTGAATCAATAACTTCTTGATATTGTTCATCGATTATCCGTCGGTCTATTGATTGATCCAAAGGCATATGTTTAATATTGCAACAACTTATTTTGACGAAGGCTTGATCCTCTTCTTGCAAGTCACCATTGCCTAGCTTGAGCAACCAAGTGCTAAATACTTTGTTTGCTTCAGCTGCCTCATGAGATTCACCCTCTTTTCTCACCAAACGTACATTTTGCTTGAGAGAATAGCGTTTAATGTATTGCCACATCGGAGAACGTTTTAGAGATGCAGAAGCTTGTTGTTGACTATTTGATTTTGGTATTACTGGCATCATTTGACAAAAAGTCTCCTGAAAATAAAATGGAAACACCACCAAACGGCTCTTCACATGATCGTAGTGCACGCAGACTGCGATCTACACAATGAATGACATTGTTATTTTGCATTGCAATCTTGTCTCAGACAATGAATCAACCTGTTTCAATTTTTTGCCAGTCCTGTCATCACTGCCGAAGTTGCACATCAATGACTCATTGATCTTGAGTGGAACTTTGAAAGCCGTATGAGCTGTCTGACCACCGAGCAGTAATAAAGCAGAGACCCCGGATGACGCGGCGGAAACGAATGGAATATCCTCTTTGACTGCATAGTTGAGCAATGCATTGAGTACAAAGGTTTTCCCTGTCCCTCCAGGGCCATTGAGGAAAAATGTTCCTCCACTGCGGCACCGTAATGTAGAAGTGACTACAGTGAAAAGTGCTAACTGCTCTGGTTAGGGGTTAGGGGTTGTGACTACAGTGAAAAGTGCTAACTGCTCTGCATTCATAGTTTTAAGCGCCAAGTCAACATAATGAGCACTGATGTCACGATCGAAAGCGACGGGATTTTCTGCCTGATAGAGTGGGTATAAATATTGCAAAACTTTGACATCCTGGCTTGGCAAGCCCGCCTCTGCCAACGTCATATCCATTTCTTGCAAACATACCCTCATGCGGTGAAGCCCCAAAGCTTTGTTTGTAGCGTTGTCGGATTGCAAGTCGGGAAACTGCCTAGCAATGTCTTGTCCACAGTCGTCGCTGAGGTTGTGCTTGTGCGCCATCCACAATGCTAAAGGATCTGCTGGGGGCGAATGCTTGAGTAGTAACGCAAAGTAACTACGGAGTTGATAACCCGTCTACCACAATGAAGCTTCTTTCATTGAAGCGACGTAGTGTTTGTCACTCAATAACAAACCTAGCTTATGAGCTGCCTCACGATAACTTGCACAAACTACCCCATCAACGGTTTGAATGTCTTGAAAGCTGATTGCGCCACGTACATGTCCTAAGAGCAGCCGTAAATAATCTCTCTCTCCCGTGTATACAGATGCAAAGTATGTGCGCAAGATTGTTGATGATTGATTTTGTCGTACTTTCCATTGGTTCCTCTTCTTATCCCACGAGAAATGTTTTGTCATCTCACTGTAAAGTAGTGATCTCGTCGAGGTTTTCGATTTTTCATTATAGAAGTCGATATTGTTCAAGCGAAAATATTCACTTAACGTTTTTCTTCCTGCACGGCCACTCTCAATGGCATCACCGAGCTGGTCTTCATCATTCCAATACACAATGTGTTGGTCTTCTAAGTGAAGAGCTAAACGTTGTACAGCTGGCGATCTTCCCGCAATTGGGTATTTGAATAGCCTCCAACACGCTGAATGGATATTTATGTCAGTGGTAATCGTTAATTCAATGTCAATTTTACTTACCTTCAGAAACGCTGACGTAGCGCCCATCTAAGTACTTCAATGTCTCGTTTTGCAATGTAAAGGTTACTGCGCTCTGGTTGTGACCTTTTGAGATATATTAGAGATATTGAAATATATAAAATATATGATTTAATTTATTTAACCACGTTCAAGAACTTGTCAGTTTGAATGAATTGTATATTAAATAAATTCAATTTTTAACTCATGTGAAAAATTAATCTCAATGGTTGGATATTCAAGAACTAAAATGATAGTCATGATGCGGTCAAGATGATAGTGTGAGAAGGCTAAGGGAAGTGTGTTGAATTCGAGGTCGAAGAATGTTTACTTCATTCTTAACTAGCTGTACTGTGTGATTATGTGTTGAATTTCATTTCTTTTACATCTTTGTGTTTGATTGTTTGTATAGATATAAATCTGATCATACCTTCCTTATGAATCTTTTTCCCTTATCGTGGAAAAAGATTCTAAAGGTAAGGTGTTTGTTTTTCTTTACAAATGATACTATTTATATATATATATTTCTATATTTATACTTATAAAATTTTCGCTTTGGTTTCATATTATATTCTTAACTTTCACTTCTTTCTTTTTCTACTAGTTTTAATCTTCTTCAGGTCTGTTAGAGCGTCGTGCTCCTTCTTCATTTTGTCTGGTCAGCTGTGTCTCGTCAACACAAAAGCTGAACCATATCTGTTCACCTTTATAAAGGTGTGTTAGTGTGTAATGCTTATCGTGGAAAAAGATTCTAAAGTTTTAATCTTCTTCAGGTCTGTTAGAGCGTCGTGCTCCTTCTTCATTTTGTCTGGTCAGCTGTGTCTCGTCAACACAAAAGCTGAACCATATCTGTTCACCTTTATAAAGGTCTGTTAGAGCGTCGTGCTCCTTCTTCATTTTGTCTGGTCAGCTGTGTCTCGTCAACACAAAAGCTGAACCATATCTGTTCACCTTTATAAAGGTTATTCTGGAAGTCATCAAAATCTTACATGGTAGCGAGAGTATTTCGATCCGTTCACCTACTTAAAACAATCTATGACAACATCTCCAACTGATAGCTCAAGTCCAATTAACATCGGAAACACCGAGTCAGAATTCGATCTTAATCCTGACAACACTCAATCAGAGAATAGTTCCGATACCGCTAGAGTACCTTTATTGAATCCAGAAATGTCAACTAGTGATGATTCAGTAATACCCTTGTTTGGTAATGCTATTCAAAAGTACGGTTTTCAACTTATTAATGCTCTCAGTAAATTCAAGATTTCTGAAAGTCTTGAAGATGGGAATTATTCTACCTGGAGTCGCGCTATTTTTGGAAGTCTTGATAGTTTAGAACTTCATCACTATCTTTTGATTAAAGAATACAAAGATCCAGAACTAAATGAAGCTCAATCTGTTAAAACCAATAAAATAATAGTAGACTTTATATTAAATCATTTGGATAAAAGTAATCACACTCAAGCTTTAAATCATCTTTCTGATCCTTCTAATACTCTTCTTATAGTTCATGATCCTTACAGCTTATGGGAGTTTCTTAAGGACAGACACTTTCTTATTAATTCACAACGTCTTGCTTCTATTTCTAAAACTCTTAACACTGTCTCCATTCATCGTAGTGATACTCTTTCTTCTTATCTAGACAAATTCAAAAGTCTCTTTATTGAATTCACACGATATGGTGGGAAAATGGATGATATTCAATCCGCTATTAGACTAATTGACTCCATTTCAACACTTCCTCCAACAACTGTCGAATTTATACACAATACTGTTAAACCACTGACTCGAAAAGATGTTATCAAGTATCTCAGAGATTATGATACTCGTCAGAATAATTTTTCTACAGAAGCAACACGAGAAGTTCATCATGTGGAAGCTAATGTGACTACATCTGGATCAACATCATCTCGGCCTTCTAGATTTTTGTGCACCGAATCAGTGTGTAAAGGTCCTCATTCTTCTGATAGATGTTGGTCAAAACCTGAAAACTTCAAAGAGAGAGATGATTTCTTAGCCAGACGTAGAAACAGAGGAAGCTGGAACTTACGGGGACGTCAATTCTCAAATCGACCTTCTCAGTCCAGTACGACCAACAGTATTCGTGGTATGCAAAGAGTTGAATCACCTTCTGCAAATACGGTGTCAGAATCTTTTCAAAACCTTTCTTTCAACGTTGAATTTACGAATGTAGTCGAAGAACCAGAAGCCAACTCAACTGAGATCTCTTCAAATTCGATTTGGGCCCTTCATGATACTGGTGCAACTCACCATATGTTCAATGACAGGAGTCTGTTTGTTCAAGACAGTCTCAAGAAAGTTGATGATGTTAATCAACGACTGAAACTAGCTGGAGGTGGTGTTTCACTAGCAGTAGATAGTGTTGGGAAGGTGAAATTAAAAGCCGGAGATGGCACGATTTTTGAACTAAACGAGTGCTTGTACGTACCAGAGTTGGGTAAAAACTTAATCTCAGGAGGAGTCCTAAAATCAAAAGGTGTAAGAGAAGTGTACGATGATGTAGAACCATCATATTTTTCACTAGTTAAGAATGGGTTAGCTTTGTTCAACGGTGTTATATTGAAGAATGGTCTTATGAACGTAAAGATTGATCCAGTAAGCCTCCTAGATCAATCACCTCAGACTTCAAGCAAAGTTAGCTCATCAATTGTCCATCGTCGTCTAGGCCACTTAAATGACAACTATCTAAAACAAACGATGAATCATGAAAGCGTAGATGGATTTCTCAGTGTGGATAGTGGTTCTGAATCATGTGAAACATGTAGTCTTTCTAAAAATACAAAACTACCATTCAATCATACTCGTCCTCGAGCTGTTAGATTTCTTGAAAATGTCCATGTTGATCTTAGTGGAATTTGTCGAACCAATGGTTTTAACAATGAAAAATATTTTATTCTCTTTTGTGACGATTTCTCATCATACAGACATATCTTTGGTTTAACTAGTAAAACTAAGGAAGAAGTTTTTGAAAAATTTAAGTCCTATATTGCTCTTAGTGAAAGACAAACTGGGTGTAAACTCAAACAGTTTACACTAGATCGTGGAGGTGAATTTGTAAACGAGTTACTTGGATCTTATCTTTCAGAACTTGGAATTGAGTTACATTTAACGTCTGGGTATGCTCCTGAAGAAAATGGAGTGTCAGAGAGAGGAATGCGAACTGTTGTCACAAAAGCAAGATGTCTTATGATTCAAGCTGGTCTTCCAAATTCATTTTGGTTCTTGGCGTGTACCACAGCAATTTTTCTTATAAATAGAACCATCACTAGATCAATTGCCGATTTTAAAACTCCGTTTGAACTTTGGCATTTTAGAAAACCAACGATTTCACATTTAAGAGTGTTTGGATGTGAAGCTTATCGACTTATAAGAAAAGAATTAAGAGACTCAAAATATTCTCCAGTCAGTTCAAAAGGGATACTTGTTGGATTCGAACAAGATAATTTCAATTATCTAATTTTTGATCTTAGTGATCATAAATTTCATTTATCTCATCATGTCACTTTTAATGAAAATAATTTTCCTTATCTTGAAAAATTTAATACACAGTCTAATTCAGAAAATTTAGTTAGATCTAATTTCTTAGACGATGAAGAAGAATCATTAATATTAAATAAAACTAATGCTTCAAGAGATTCTGTTGACGACAGATCTCAGGAACATAACGAACAATCTTCAAACAATTTACCCTCAAATGAAGAAATAGAGGAAGTCGAAGTTATACCTTCTGAATCAAATATCGATTCACTGAATAAAAATAGTACTCAGGTAACCAGAAAATCATCTAGAAATCAACCTTCAGTCAATTATAAAGGAATGGGAGGTTTTACTGAATATGAGAATTCGAGTAATAACGAGCGTACATTACAAATATATCATCCTCAAAGTGGCTATGTTTCTATTGAAGAAGATGACTTCTGTATATCTTCCTACTTTAATTGTCTACCTGAATGTTTCAACGCCGTTTTAAATTCTAATCCTGATCCTAAATCATTCAAGAAAGCCATGTCAGCGGGTGACTCCCCTAACTGGAAATTAGCTTGTGATAAGGAAATGACATCTCTTCTGAAGAAAGATGTTTGGACATTAGTTGATCGACCATCGCACAAATCTGTGATACGAGGAATGTGGATATTTCGCAAGAAAATCAATCCAGATAATTCAGTTAAATATAAAGCAAGATTCGTAGCTATGGGAAACACACAGGTTGAAGGAGAAGATTATGGCGAAACATTCGCTCCAACAGGAAAACCGACTTCTTTAAGACTTCTACTGGCAATCGCAGCGATTTTTGGCTGGGAAGTTCATCAAATGGATGCCGTGACGGCATTTCTAAATGGAATTCTTTTGGAAGAAATCTATATAGAACAGCCTGAAGGATATGTGATTGTTGGTCAGGAAGGTAAAGTCCTCAAATTGAACAAATCATTGTATGGACTCAAACAGTCACCTAAAATATGGCAAGATGACGTTACTCAGTATCTCATAAGTTTATGTTTCGAACAATGCGCAATTGATCCTTGTATTTATGTTAGATCAAACAAAGAAGAACAACTGGTAACTATTGTTTATGTCCATGTGGATGATATGGCTATCACCGGTAATGATACTCAAACCTTCAAGAATGAAATTTCCTCCAAATGGGAAATGGAAGATCTTGGAATTGCTCAAACTATTGTCGGGATTGAAATTAATAGAAGAAGTCCTCATATTTACTCACTCGTTCAAACCAAATTTGCTATTACAGTACTGAAAAGATTTAATATGTTAGACGCAAAACCTGCTTCTACACCTCTTACTCCAAACCTCAAGCTGTATCGTGCAACTGATGACGAATGTTCTGATTTTTCAAGTCTCAATCTTAATTATAGAAGTGCTGTGGGGTCATTGATGTATCTTTCTCAGTGTACACGACCGGATCTTGCTCATGCGGTTGGGGTCCTTTCACAACACCTTGACAGACCAGGATTACAACATTGGAACGCAGCTCTACAAGTATTTCGTTATCTAAAGGGTACTATTCATTTGGGTATAGTTTATTCTGGAGAAGATTCATTAAATCTTTCAGGACAACGTAGTCACTCCTATCCAGTTTCCTATTGTGATGCTGATTGGGCAGGGGATAAGAATACTCGTAGATCAACTACTGGTTATATATTTACTTTAGCCGGTGGAGCCCTTTCTTGGAAAAGTCGATTACAGCCTACGGTAGCTTTATCATCAACTGAAGCTGAATACCGTGCAATAACGGAAGCTGGACAAGAGTTGCTGTGGTTAAGAAGAATGATGGAGTATTTAGGATGTTATGATTCAGATCCTACGGTACTACAGAGTGATAATCAGGGTGCCATACATTTAACTAATAAATCTATTTTTCATGGGAGAACAAAACATATTGAAATCCAGTATCATTGGATTCGAGAAGTAGTAAAGAATGGAGACTTAATTCTAGAACATTGCCCTACTTCAGAAATGGTTGCGGACTTACTCACAAAAGCTTTAGGAAAACAACAATTTATCAGACTTAGAAGCAGATTGGGTATAAAAGAGTAACTGACAAGATCTTGAGGGGACGTATTGAAATATATAAAATATACGATTTAATTTATTTAACCACGTTCAAGAACTTGTCAGTTTGAATGAATTGTATATTAAATAAATTCAATTTTTAACTCATGTGAAAAATTAATCTCAATGGTTGGATATTCAAGAACTAAAATGATAGTCATGATGCGGTCAAGATGATAGTGTGAGAAGGCTAAGGGAAGTGTGTTGAATTCGAGGTCGAAGAATGTTTACTTCATTCTTAACTAGCTGTACTGTGTGATTATGTGTTGAATTTCATTTCTTTTACATCTTTGTGTTTGATTGTTTGTATAGATATAAATCTGATCATACCTTCCTTATGAATCTTTTTCCCTTATCGTGGAAAAAGATTCTAAAGGTAAGGTGTTTGTTTTTCTTTACAAATGATACTATTTATATATATATATTTCTATATTTATACTTATAAAATTTTCGCTTTGGTTTCATATTATATTCTTAACTTTCACTTCTTTCTTTTTCTACTAGTTTTAATCTTCTTCAGGTCTGTTAGAGCGTCGTGCTCCTTCTTCATTTTGTCTGGTCAGCTGTGTCTCGTCAACACAAAAGCTGAACCATATCTGTTCACCTTTATAAAGGTGTGTTAGTGTGTAATGCTTATCGTGGAAAAAGATTCTAAAGTTTTAATCTTCTTCAGGTCTGTTAGAGCGTCGTGCTCCTTCTTCATTTTGTCTGGTCAGCTGTGTCTCGTCAACACAAAAGCTGAACCATATCTGTTCACCTTTATAAAGGTCTGTTAGAGCGTCGTGCTCCTTCTTCATTTTGTCTGGTCAGCTGTGTCTCGTCAACACAAAAGCTGAACCATATCTGTTCACCTTTATAAAGGTTATTCTGGAAGTCATCAAAATCTTACAAGAGATACTTGACAGCTTTAATGCCAACTGGTATCTCGACGTTGATGTGGCACTCATACTGCAATAGTAGGTACGGGTTATACACAACAATATCACGATTCGTGATATTTCCTCCATTGCGCACGTAAGACCTGCCGTTGGCTGGGCGCTTGTAAGAAGGATAGGCATCGTCCGGCATTGTTGTGAATTCAGAAAATTCCTTAGGAAATCCATATTTACATCGCTCCCGCTTCCAACACGCTCTGCCGTGACATGGTCCGTGAACCATAAATTTGCCTACCAACTCGTAAAGCTTTGGTTCTGACTTTGGACATGGGAGCTCTGCCCGCACTTGCAAATCGATGTCGTGTGCTGTTTGTAGCGTGTCTTCTTTAGCCATGATGAGGATTAGATGCGCATGGGGCAAAGATCTCTTTTGAAATTCAATAGTATAAACATATGACAAAAAGTGGCCAAGTCGTCGACGCTTTGTCACGTCGTCCAATGATGATTGGAATTTAAGACTAAAGACTCGCGCAACTAAGTCGGGACAATCCTGTGCTGTCTCCCCTGGTCGCGATTCTCGCGTTATTTCTGGCCATTCTGGATTCGTCGTCATTGTTATAAAATATCCTGGTTCCCCAATGTCGCGTACTAAAGTCATAGCGTCATGATATAGCTCACTCATGTAACGCGCTCCTCCAGTAAATGAAAATGGCAGAATAATACTTTTGCCGGGCAAAAGGTCGCGTCGGCCCATTGCTTCCAAGACGCCGGAATATATTGCCGCTTGAATCTTAACCTGATTGTTTCTTATATACTCTAAGCGCCAATGCTCAACACATATATACATATCAACAAGGATTTCTTGGAATAACTGTCCTCCGGATAGGATTGCGGAAAAACTGTCCGGCCGGATAAAGAGCATGTGTGCAAACCATTCGAGGTTTGTTATTTTGCCACCTTTACCTAAGTACATGAGCTTGTCAACTACAATCGATAATCAAATGTAGAGCTCACTCACTTAATCTCGTCGGTGATATATAATGTTCATCGTAGCCTTGTGATCCGTAGGGAAAGAGGATAGGATATTGCAGAGGCAAATATGAGGTATGAATGTCAGATAATTGATCAAGACCACCACGCTGCCGATAAACAATGATGTCGCGGGGCAATTCACCAATCAGGCCTTCTCCCTCAACTATCATTGCCACCTCATTGGCAGTCAGAAAATTATATCTCCGGGCATCTCTTCCACCGGGAAGCATTGTCGTCAGTTTCAAGCCAATGTCTGGCCTTGTTTGAAGCATATCACCCGCATACTTAAATGCTTTTGCAAATGGATTATATTTATACATCCATGCCTGAAAGTAATGGATAATATTAATGTTCATTTGCTGTGCCGAGTGATTAGATTGATATGTTTCTTTGCCTGTTGCCCCGTCGCCCATCACGTACACCTGGGCGTAACAAGCTGTGCGGCCCGCATCTGGGATGAGACCCGCTATTCGATGGGACAATGCACCATTGACCCTAAAGGTATTGATTCCCATAGGGCCATTAACTTGTTGGTCGATATTAGCACCGAGGGATGTAAAGGAGAGCGTGTTATTGTACCGCCGTATACTTCTTTTGAATTCCCTGGATGCTACGAGACAAGAAATTAGCAATAAAGCTACTTTATTGTATAAAATACTTCTTTACCTGGATCCGAGCTAGTAAGTAAGAATTTGATAAATGCTGGCGTCATTGCATGCCTATGATATTCAACGAGGAGCGTAACTGCGCCTGATTGGCAGCATGTAGAATAGGCGTGTGGTTGTGACTTGCTTGAAGCCAGTGTACGTTCTTCACGCCAATGCAATGCGTGACACTTGATACATACGTCTTCGCATTGTCCTAACCTATGAGGCATTTGTGTGCCGTACACGGCGCGTAAGGAAGCTTCAAATTGGTTGCCGTGCCGTTTGATAGCTTTCCCGGAATTTGGTCGTCTCCAAAGGCGTGACTGAATGTGATTCTGTCCTTTGCTCCGCACGCTTTTGTTGTTGTGTCTCATGGATTAATTGGTGGTATTTAGAAAAGGAAATACTTTTGTATTTAGTTTTGCCTCGTGATTGTGGATAACAAGGAACTAGCCATTTGGCGACGGGCGCCGCCCTGGTCATGTGTCATGGATGTGGAACACAGTATGACATCACAATGTGAATGGGATTTGCCAGACAAAGGTCATATGTAATAGTAACAATCAATTAAGATGATGAAATTTATCATAATATATTCAATCACATCAATGTCAAACTCTGGGTTTGACATATTCAGAGTACTACTCAACTTGTTAGAAAGACATCATGTATTATGAAGGACTGGGAGGCCAGAATACTTTATTGAAACGGTTTGAAATCAATAATGATTACATTGAAACACAGCACAAAAAATGGAAGCCGAGGATTGCAAACACAAATCTATCATGGAAGGAGGAAGGCTGTAGCTTTGATGATGAGATACCCATACAAAGCGGGTGTGATTGCAGGCTTTGTTTACCTGACATAATTATACCTCAGACATTACTCAGTACTAACTTCACCATACCCCTCAATTCTCATTACAACCATCCACCTTTTTCACCTTCAGTTTTTCTACCTTGAAACTATTTTCATCCAAATATGACTTGACACGCTTCTTTTTGAAGATTTCCCACTCTGCATTTGACATCTGCTTCTTTTCTTTCTCCAGAATCCTAATTCTATTCACTAATGATCCTGAGATTTGGCATGATGAGCCATACATGGTCACGTTGCAATGCTGGTGCTTTACTACTTTACCCTTTGCATTACGCGCGACTGAGGGTGTTGTATAGTGGGGAACCTATGCATTCAGAGTCAACGTCTCCACCATATAAATAAGTTGACCAACTTGAAAGACAACTTACCGTGACATCCCATAACATCTCATAAGTACCATCACACTGATTGAGAGCCACCATTATCCCATATTGTTTCACAACAAAGCAAGCACCTTTTACAGATCCCAATTTCTTAGCATCCTTTGCCTCAATAGGCTTCCCACTCTGGCGATTGATAAAGCTCCATAAAACCCAAGCATATCGAGTGTGATCCCGGTCGGTATGAGGTCGATTGGCAAAGCCGTCACAGGTTACAACCAGATTGGATGCGAAAACCTGGCCGTTTTGGGTGTCTTGCCATTCAAGTTGATCGAAGCCAGGAACATTCGCCTCCAGTGCAAGTTGTAGGTTTACCTTGAAGATAGAGAGAGAAAGCGTCATGAATCTTTGAGCAAGAAAGTCCCTGATGACGTGAAATCTTTCCATTCGTTGAAGGTCGGTTAGGAGTCGATCTTCATCACCTGCGGTGAATGCGCTAACTGCGTAAGCACCTACTTCATCATGTGATAATGATCAGGATTATATGACATTTGGATTGTGAGACATTGGGCCTTCAACTGCTTACCAAGTGATTGTTTGGGATCAGATCCCCCTCTCCAACCACAACATCCCATCCAGCCACAAATATGATGCTGATCATCAATCCCATTTTCTTTCAGAGCCCCATTGATCATGCATCGGTTTCGCGCACGGGCATGAATGAAAGTAGTAGAAATTGTATTGTCGAACTGATCTCTGAGCTTGGTGTCCATTGAACTGAATAAAGTGCATCTGACTGCAAGTATCAAGGAGAAATCATCTTTATCGATTACCACTACTGTACCATGGTATATTTCGATTGTTTGGTGAGCCTCTTCTTCAGTTTCTACATCAATTCTCTTTCGGAAAATGAACTTAGTATCCGGCGGTAATCCCAAGTCTTCTGCCAATTGACGCCTCATATCATTCCTTGATCTATGATAACGATATAGCGGCCTTCCTATACCTGCTGGTTTTTTTCGATGCGTCTGGTATTTAACATGGCTAGGTGATGTTTTCGAATTGTAATTGTCCAAAGGAACACCTGCAGCACACTTGACTGCTCGATTACGTCCACGACTCATCGGTTTCTGACGCTAAATTTGAAAAACCACATATCATTGTAACTGATTAAAATCAATCTAGAAATTGTACAGTCAGGTGGCTAACAACTTACCAATTGTGTCTGAAGACAGGGCAGAATGATAAGATAGCAATGATGTGATTAGTATAAAATAATGGGTGTAAGACTTCATTCACCAGACGAACCTGTCAGCACGTAGTACTCTTCTTAGTCAGTGATTAAGATACCAAAACAATCCAACAAACACTTAGGAAATGTTACTCGCAAGACTTCATCGAACAAATCAGCCCATTTGATAACAAAAAATCAACTGGATTACACAAACCCTTGAGATCTTTTTGCCTAATTTGAAACAAATCAAGTCGGCCGAAGTTTCCAATAAGGCACAAACCGCAGTTCTAAGTAAACCAATTGATTTTGACCTATGGTACAAAGAGTGTTAAAAAATTGAATCTATTGTATTGTTATGAGCGGTCTGAACCCACCTGATGGTAGTCAAGAGGGATTCTGAACTATGGTATGAAGAGTGTTATCAAAGATTAGAGTATTAAAGAAAATGGGTGTAAGACTTCATTCCCGATTGACTTACCAATTGTATCTGAAGACAGGGCAGAATGATGAGATAGCAATGAAATGATTAGTATAAAGGAAAAAGGGCGTAAGACTTCATTCACCAGACTGGGCTGTGACCACGTAGTACTGTTCTTCTTCATGGAAAGATGGAATAAAATTGATTTGGAGTCAGTAATCAAAATGCGATCACAATCCAACAAACACTTAGAAAAGAAACTTATCAGCTTACCTCAACACGATAGCAAACTTGTTATTGTTACTCACGAGGTTTCACCTGGGGATCAAATAAACAACACAATGTTATCAAATGAATCAGCCCATTTGATATCAAACATACAACATCAGCTAGGAACTTTGGACTCAATCAAGGACACAGATGATGGATTACACATACCCTTGGGACCTCTTTGCCTGATTCAAAACCAATCAAGTCGACCAAAGTTTCCAATAAGGCACACACCGTGGGTCTAAGTGAAACAATCAATTGCAACCTATGGTACAAAGAGCGTTAAAAATTGGATCTATTATATTATTATGAGCAGTCTAAACCCACCTGAGGATAGTCCAGAGGGATTGAAAACTATGTCAAGAAGAGTGTTAACAAAAACGTTCGAAGCATGATTCAAAACAGTCAAAACTCACCTGATGATCGCTTGACTGATGTGTAGATCGAAATGCAATACCCTAACAAATTAATAAGTTTGTCACAAGATCGAATATCCTTTATGTGTAACTCACAAAGCTTCAGGTGCAGACAAACCGGGTCTTTACTAATCAAATAATACAGTGATAGAAAGTGAAATGATGATGATCAGTCAATAAGTACTGAAACTCATGTTGGGACATAGAAGTTTGTGATAACAGATTAGCAAACATACTTTGATCCAGTTATCTAACCAATATATTCTGCCGATGTTCTGGAGGTGTTGAGATAAGGTAAGGGAACCACACGCTTGAATGTGACTTCAGAATACATTCTAGGAGAACAAAGTAAGCTCACAGGTGCACGTCAGATGGAGGAGAAAGGACCCTACAGTACTAATTGGTCCCTATTGATCCCAAATTGTAATATCTTGTATGGATCACACCCCAACTCAAAAGAGAAAGCAAAGCACAGAATACCGTATGGAATGCCGGTTCGTAGCTCAGAGGCCAACAACCGACAAACCAATTGACTTATTATCTGGAAGGGTTTGCAATACTCTGTTTCGAGAGGTGTTTAAAGTGTTGGACAGTGTGTTTGTTGAAGGAATCGTGGAACTCGGGGTTTGGCTTCTTCGAACCTGGGTTAGATTGGGTGAGTTGATTGTTGTCAAAACTTCTGTTGCTTCAGAACCTGATTAGGTATGAATCAAAAGAGAAGAAGTGACATGGCAGTGACATGACTTGAAACGTTTCATCATATGTCAAAAGTCATAATGTGAGACGTAGCAATGACTGAGAAGAAGAGAAACCCATAACTCATGGACGAACATCCATGTTAAAAAAGTAAGGATTGACCGATCAGTTATTTCAAACCATAATAGTCATTTTAGAACACATCATTCTATTGCCAGAATGTTTGTTTTTGATTTCATCATTGTATTGCCTGCAATAAAGAATGATTTGTATAAAATACCTGAAAGAAACAAAGCACCAAAACAATGAACAAAAGTAAAGAAAGGAATGAACTTGTCCAACAACAAAACAATCACTTTGAACCTTTTTCAATGAGAAAACAGGGGACATAGTAGCTGTCCGTAGACATTAATATTAACATTTAGCACAAACTTCAGGACTGCAAGACAGGGTGAAATACAATGTTGTTTGTTACTAACTCATCTGAAGAGGAAGTGATGCAAACATTTATGTTTGAAGCTGTGGTGCAGCGGGAAAGTGCCACATACAATTGCCCATGTGAGAAGACAGGGCGCGGGAGTAACACTGATACTCTATCTAAGCTCTGACCTTGACTTTTGTTAATAGTCATACAGAACGCAGGCATGACAGGGAATTGGTAGCGAGAAAAAGGAATAGGACAACTCTCGGTTCCTTCGTGTTTGAGCTTCATTTTACAGAGACTAATCGCAGTCCCTTTTTTTTCGCCGGTCAAAATGCGACAATTCAAAGCATGATCTTTGCACTCTGTGATCAAAAGTCGGGTGCCGTTACAGAGACCAGTTCCTAGCTGTAAGTTGCGTAACACCATTACCGAAGCCCCCACTTTCAACTGCAGCTTGTGCGGTGGAAAACCTGGGAAGTTGAAGGAGTTCAAAACTTCAACTGTGACCGGATCAAATAAAAAGACACTCCAGGTAGCGATTGCATCACATGAGTATTCATTGCCTCGACAGTAGCGTTTAAAGGTGTGATTAAACACCGGTTCGAGTACAACTCAGTCAATTCGGCCCAATCTTGACAGCGGATCAAATGATTAACACCACCATATTCGGCTTCCAACAGCATTGGATGAAAATCTGTTGGATCTCGGTTGATGGATACATTACAAAATTTCAAGGGGATTGAAGCGGTGTATTCCTGTTGTAAATTTCCTGATCCTAAATCCAGCAGCCATTTTGCAAAATTCACGTTGATTGGGTCAGGTTGAGCTCCACCACACCCAAGGCGGAGGTTGACAGTCAGTGCAAATTTCTTGACCTTATCCCATAGGTAAGAGGCCTTGAGTGATGCTTTGGCTTGCTCCATAAGATTAGAACGCCTGACAATTGGTAAGGTCTGTCGAAAATCACCGGCAAATAATACGACTTTTCCTCCAAAGGGTTGTTCAATATTGGTAAGTAGCCTGAGTGTGCGATCCACTGAGTCAATAGCATGTCGATGTTGCATGGCCACTTCATCCCAAACAATGAAGCGCACCAATTGCAAGTCTTTACCAAGACTTTCGCGGCTTGAGATTGGACAAACTGAATCTTCATATACTGGTATTGGTATCTTGAATGCACTGTGAGCAGTGCGTCCTCGGAGAAGTAATATGGCTTGCTCCATAAGATTAGAACGCCTGACAATTGGTAAGGTCTGTCGAAAATCACCGGCAAATAATACGACTTTTCCTCCAAAGGGTTGTTCAATATTGGTAAGTAGCCTGAGTGTGCGATCCACTGAGTCAATAGCATGTCGATGTTGCATGGCCACTTCATCCCAAACAATGAAGCGCACCAATTGCAAGTCTTTACCAAGACTTTCGCGGCTTGAGATTGGACAAACTGAATCTTCATATACTGGTATTGGTATCTTGAATGCACTGTGAGCAGTGCGTCCTCGGAGAAGTAATATGGCTTGCTCCATAAGATTAGAACGCCTGACAATTGGTAAGGTCTGTCGAAAATCACCGGCAAATAATACGACTTTTCCTCCAAAGGGTTGTTCAATATTGGTAAGTAGCCTGAGTGTGCGATCCACTGAGTCAATAGCATGTCGATGTTGCATGGCCACTTCATCCCAAACAATGAAGCGCACCAATTGCAAGTCTTTACCAAGACTTTCGCGGCTTGAGATTGGACAAACTGAATCTTCATATACTGGTATTGGTATCTTGAATGCACTGTGAGCAGTGCGTCCTCGGAGAAGTAATAAGGAAACGATTCCTGCTGCCGAGACCGCTTGAAATGGGATGTTGTTGGCATTGCAATAGTGTAGTATGCAGTTGAGGACAAAGGTTTTACCTGTTCCACCAGGCCCGTCAAGAAAAGATAAGTAGGGATTCCCCCTGACAATTGCTTCACAAACCGAAGTGACCACAGTACGTTGCTCGCCAGTCAGTGCTCCAAACATAGCTGTGAACTTGTGCATGCTTTCTTGTGGATCAACTGTATTTGTGGGATCAGTTCGGGCGTGATCTGGGAGATTTAATTCAAAAATCATGTGTTGGTCAACAGGCCTTAGACCCACAACTTCCAAGGTGGAGTCCATTCCTATCAGACACTTCTCAAGAAGGTAGAGCGCGTAATTATGAACTTTATCTTCAGTTGGATGCGCTAGAGGATTCAACTGCTTGATCTGATATTCGCAATCGTCGGATAAGTCATGTACATGTTCGTCCCATAGAGCAATTGGGTTTGCAGGTGAGCTGTGACACAAAATGATAGCTAACATGTTTCTCAACTGTCTGCCAGTTTTCCATGTTGCAGCCTCGGTTAGAGATTTGTGGTAGTTTCGGTCGTCCATTAAAAGTCCCAATTTGTCAGCGGCTTCACGGAAAGTATTGTAAAGCACTCCATTGACAGTCCGTAAGTAAGCAAACGAAGTCGGTCCAGTGATATGGGTCAATAGGAGTCGCAAGTAGTAGAAATCACCCCTTTTGACATTTGCAAAATAAACCCGTCCAATTGAAATGACGCTGTTCTTGCGAGGTGTCAACCTTCTTTCTTTCTTGTTCCAGCGGAAATATTTAGGGACCTCTTGATATCTTAAAGATCATATTGTTTGAGTATCTGATTTGGGAAGTTTAACATCTTCTCGACATAATCTAAAGAATTCTGTCAATGTTGTCTTTTCTGCACGCCCTGTCTCTATGGACCTCCTCAATCCACGCTCGTCAATAAAGTAGATTGTCTGGCTATCTTGTAAGTGGAGGCTTAGTCGTTGGATTGCGGGGAACCTGCCTGAAAGTTCATACATAAGCAAGCGCCATATGGCTGCAAAAATAGAAGTCAGAGCCATTTTTAAAGGAAGGACACAAAATAGACACCTACGTACCTTCTGGTGCACTCAGATAGCGTGCATTTACAAACGCGAGAATCTCATCATTTTTGTTTTCGTCTTCTATGTTAGCTGCTGTTCGATCATGGCCTTTTAATATATATTTAAATAAATATTTGATGGCTCGAATGCTACCTGCCACCTCTACATTGATATGACATCGATATTTAAGTAGTAAAAACCTGTTATGAGGAACTACACTGCCGTTATCATACCGAAACCCTGCTTTATCACAAAATCGCCCATTGTTTGGCCGTTTGTAAGAGGGGTAAGAGTCCTCAGTCAAGGCTGTTACCTCAGAGAAAGGTCTAGGATATCCCAATTTGCAATCTTTACCCGTCCAGCATTTATACCCCTCGCATGGCCCATGTAGCATATTCTGAGTGACTAAATCAAATAGTTCCGGCTTGAGGACTGGATCTGGGAGTTGAGCTGAAATCAAACAGTCAATGGCTTCTGGAGTTTGAGGTCTTGCATCAACATCCAAAAACAAAATCAGGTGGACATGAGGTAGTCCCCTTTTTTGAAATTCTATTGTATAGACGTATGCCGGACACTTTCCAAATCTCTCATACTTGGTTACATCGCGGAGCAAACTATGGAACTTGTGATAGAACACTTGAGCAATGAGGTCTGGCCGATCATTTGGAGTTTGTTGGTCTTCTAGTGATTTGAGGATTTCCGGCCACTGAGGATTGGCTGTCATGGTAATGAACAGACTTGGATTGCCGTATTCAGATACCAAAGTCATTGAGTCTTGGTATAATTGCTGCATACTTTGAGGGCCGCCAATGAAACTGGATGGAAGAACAACCTTTCTTCCCACAACCTCATCGTCAACCTCGTTATCCAAAGCCTCAATAGCTCCACTATAGACTTCCGCACAAATTTCCTTTTGATGAAAACGAAGGTACTGTAAGCGTGAGTGTTCAACGCACACATACATATCGACAGCAAATTCCTGAAATAGGCGTCCCGAAGCTAAGATGACTGAAAAATGCTGCCGTTTGAAAAGTAGGTATGCAAACCACTGAAGGTTTGATACCTCACCTTCAGGATCTGCATAAATGTAGATAGACAGGAGCATAAATCAAACTCGTAAGACTGGGTAGTAAAAAGAAGCAAGCAATCACAACTCACTTGATGGTGTGGGGTTTGTATATGAATCACTCCACATTTTTGAGCCATAAAGGAAGAGCAACGGGTAGCGCAGTGCAAAGTATGCAGTATGGAGTTCTGATATACGCTGCAATCCCCCGGACTGCCTTTTAATGATGATGTCATGTTTTCGCTCGCCAACCGTACGATCCCCATCTATAATCGCAGCAATCTCATTGCATGTTGGCCTGTTGTATCGACGATGGTCCATGCCTGGAGCCGTTATGGTACGAATACGCAAAGTGCAAGGTGGTTCAGTTGTGGAAGCACATATAGCGGCAGCTGATCTAAATAATTGTGTGTATGGATTATGTGCATCCATGAATTGTTGAAAGAGGTACATGATATGAGGATCAAGATCACATCCGCTTCGTTGGACTCGGAGATGAGCTTCGTCCAGATCGCCTCCTCCGTATATGAATAATTGCGCAAAGCCTGTACTGTCTCCCGGTAGAGGCATCAAGGAGCCAATTCTATGAGAGAGCTGGCCGGATATACTGAATGTATAGATTCCCATCTGACCCATTACTGATTGGTCTACGTTGGCACCAAGAGAAGTAAATGATAACGCATTATTGTATTTTTGAATGTTTTCGCGGAATTTAACACATCCTAAAGTAAAACATGTTATTAGCCATTGAATACGTTGAGGAAGAGGTCATGACTTACGCTCATCACGTCCTGCAAGCAGTTGGCGAAAGAAGCCTGGTATTGGCTCACCGACGTCATGCGGAAAATATCGCAAGGGTAAGTCAACATCTCCATGTTGACAACAGTTCAAGTAGGAAGCATGCAGCTTCTTTGCATCCTTGACTCAACACTCAATCTTCCACCTATAGGCGCCACAACCCCAACATCGATCGTCCGCCTTACCCATGTTAAAGGGTATCTCGGCTCCATAGTAATACAAAAGGTTCACTTCTCGCCCGAATTCCTCAGTTGGAACGGCCAGACCCTTATTGCGTCTTCTAGTAGCCATTGTCAAAGCGATCAGCACAGTCGAAAAGGTGTTAAGAATCAGTGGAGCTTGGTGAGAAGGGTCAGCCGATCAGGTCAGTTTTGGATACCTCCATTCATTCTCAAAGATATCACTCACTAAACTTGTCTCCTCTTTAAAAAATTAACGGTAGATACTCTAAGATGATGCCATATGAGATCCTCAGAAGATCACACTAAAACAGGCACCTGTGGATTGATTGAATATCTTACTACGGAGTGGGATTCGGAAACGGCAGCAAATCTCTGCTTTTGCTGGGATTTGTAACTGGTTTAGGCATCATAAAGATTGTCAGAAGGTGGAGAATTCAAAAAGCTCAGAAAGCAAAGAACAGCTGATTGCTCAAGAATGTTACCAAGGAATGAGATCCAAGAATAAAGCCACTTTTTCCTCTCGCTGGGATATAAGTAACTTGAGCATCACAGATTACCTGATGGCCTAGAGATTATTAGAAGTACTGAAACTACAAAGCTCAAGTGTTACCTTATAAGAAACTTACAATCCTCATAAGGGATTGATGTACTCGCGTGCCACAGCCAATCAAAATTTGATACAATATCAATCAGTTGGAATCGACCCTTTTGGTAAGTCACACAAACACGAGGAACTGAACTTTGCTCTGCATTTGGGTTTGTACCCAAATTCTTGAGTTGGTTCTATTTTTTGGAGTGGCACGTTTATGGTTCTTTTTGAGGGATTGGGACAGGGTTTTTTTAATTGACTGATGGAGGCAAAGTCTGGGCACACGGACTAAATCAATAGCAAACATAGCACACATTACATGTTCTAAGGCAGCCAAGAGGGACATAGAACCGAAGTAACATCAGAACATGACTGAGACAAACGGAAAGAAAGAAATAAAAACACTGAAACATTTCTACAGCTTTATAAAGAGCTTATTGTAGATTTTGGGTAGGCAGAAGGCTAGAACATGATTTGGGATCATCCTGTAGGACTGGACCAATATTAGAGCACGACTGAAAGAACGAAGAGAAAAACAAATCAAAAGTCTCATAGCTTCATAGAAGGCTTATTGTAGTTTTTGAGTAGGGAGGATCCTAGGAACTGTATGTGGGATCCTTCTGAGATGAGAATGAAGATAAGACATTGACTTGTAAGCGAACATCACATATGATAGGTAAATGAAATAAACTGAACTTACTATTCATCTTTATTGCTGGATTCATCAGGGGCGGAGTTTGTGGCCTTTCGTTTTGGTTGGCAGCGGCCTTGTTTCTTTGCGGGAGCAGGAGCGGTTGGTAAGGTGCTTAAGTTTTCAAAATCGGGGTCAATTGGAACCTGAGAAGTATTGGCAACCATGCTCAAAGCAGTGGAGAAGGGTGGAGTGCGGGTATTGGGAGTACCAATTGCTGCACTTGAACCTGGGCCCAATGGCTTGACTGGTGTTTTGAAATCGGAATTGATTCCATTGGCTTTAAATCTAGGTAATTCAAAAGTCAGTGCTGACTTAGATCATAGAGTTAGAAAAACCAATACATACTTCATTGGCTTCTTGGAAGCACTGTCTGGTGCACCGTTCTTGCCTTTGCCTTTGTCATCGAGGTCTGAATAACTATCGGTCAGGTAGACCTTATTTGCCTGGTGTGAAAGCTGGTTAGTTTGAGATATAGAAGAAAGATGATGGGTAAGTACTTACAACGACAACATAGCAGTTGGTTTCCTCGTTGAAATCCTTGATATAGCCATGGATTCAACACTCGCGCCCGACTCTGACCAGAGAAGTGATCCCGGATAAGTTGGGGGTTGGTCGAATGAGATACTCGACCCTAAAACTGCCGGCCGCCTTGAGCTGGGAAGAGTAGAGGTAACAGATCAGCGATGGGTTGAAAAAAAAGAGGAGAAATGACCACTTACCAGAGGGTGATAGTCAGTGTGTCTAACAGTGACAACAGTAGTTAAGAGATCATCCGTAGCAGCAGCTTTCTTCATGAATTGGCAGCACGATTCAACCTTTGTTTTGAGTTCTACAACATTACCTACACCTGTGGCACCTGTTGCATCGACAACATCACCTAAAAAGTCATCCGCTTGAGCTAATAACACAGGATCACTCCCTTCGAAGAGAAATTGATCTTTCTCCGTGTTGCGCGAGTTGGAAGGGAAGAAAGCCCCTCGTAAAAATATATGTTGTTGGGCCAGAGGCGGAACTGAGCCGGACTGAAACCCTTTGCTTGGATTTCGTACAAAAGACGATGATCACGATCGGCACCACTACACCCAATCGATACGGTGTATGTTCGCCACTCAGAGCGCCAACCATTCTCTGGAGAGACCTGACGAAGAAAAAGAAGTGGATAAACGAAGTGTAATGTGGAAGAGGTTTGATCAAGAGGGTTTACCTTCTCTTCAAGCTCGAAAATTCCAGATACATAGAAGCCGTGATGGGTTGGTTGAGACATAGTGATTGGGGTATAATGTAGATTATATCTTTTGGCATCAAAAGTTAGGCAAGAGGTTAGGTGAACAGATAAGCCAAACTTGAAAGCTGTTGGTGATTTGAGGTGAAAAGGACTCAATAATCTGTTCTCTATTTGTAGTCCACAGGATACAGCACCAATTGAGGATGCGTAAAACTAAGGAATAGTGGAACGACAGAGGCCCCAGTTACTCAAGGTGACTCGTCCTTGGTTTGGTCGATGCCCTAAAATTGTGATACTTGCTTGAAATTCCATGATTGACATGGAGCGCATGGGCCAAAAGTTGAAAATTGATACATTTGAGTGGATATCAACCAGTAAGAAACACCACTTAACAGTTAGATCGGAATGTTGTTATCAAAGTGTGGGTTTTTTGGGAACTTTCCTGCCTCGGGGACCTCCAAAATGCTATGGAATTGTCGCAAGACACCTTGTGACGAAATCAGACTATTGAGCTATGGACGAATTAGAGAGGATCAAAAGCACAGGTGAGTGATAATCATAATTAGTGAGGCCTGTGTTGGTTACCTGTATCCAATCGCTTTCGGGAGTAATTTAGGAACCTTCCGAGTTGAAGATCCTTGAAAAAGATTCGTGACATGACTGTCTGGGAGGTAGCTCCAAAGTTGTATGGATCACGGCGAGTCTCCAAGTGAAGCGATTTGCGGATTGAGCTATGGATGGATTAGATCAGAACGCATATAGTGATAGTCAAATTATATCATTACATGTTACTTACCTGTAATCGAGCTATGATTGGGGATCGAATTGGGATTGTACAACTTTGAGATCCTTGAAATTAGTACGGATTGTGGTGAGAGTCGTTATAGGCTAGTACTGACGACCAAGGTCAAGTGGGTGAATTCCAAAACAGTATTGATACCCCGGTACGGATTGAATCGAGACTCCTATTGGGACATCAAGGAAAGTGTCGAGGGGCAAGTGCTGGTGAGTGGGTAGAATGGATGTTGAGATGGTAAGTTGTCCGTTTTTGTGATGTGGTAAGTGTTGCTTGCGTGAGGGATTGTCCAAGAAATGGGTGTCTTCTGAGATGGGTAGTGCGCTTTCAACAGAATAAACCACCAGTGTTTTGGCGGGATACAACCCAATATATGTGATCTGCATATGTATTGAGCTAAAGAGGTTTCTGCCTCAACTCAAAACTGTAATACTGGGGGACTGGGGGGTTTTGTCCAAGGTTTTGTAAGCGAAGTTGTTCATCGTTTAACTTTTATGATAATTATAACATTTAAAAAATTTAGTGCGATGGCTGCAAACGTTCAAATTACATAGTGGCTCTGTGGGCAAAATCAAGTCACTCAATGAATAGCTTAGGCCTGGTTCTCAAGGATCCTGGCATTGACGGCCTGGCTTACTTAACACGGATCTGTGCGTGGCCTGTCCTGAAATGGACTGGTCTAGTCAGGCTTGGGATTCTAGTCAACGGTCACGCTTTGCTAGACCCTAGATAACGATTGCCAATTATGTTCAGTACAGACCCGCGAGCAATGTTATAAAGAGGGAACTACAGAAAAAAAGGTACAAAATTTGTTTTAATTTTGTTGAAAGGTGACATTGAAGCAATCGGCGGAAAGAATGTGATACAGTGAATGAATGAAGATTGAAAATGATGAAGATAGAAGGTAATCATAGATGGGAGCGAATCTAAGCTCCGCGTGAACGTTTGTTGGCACCGGAAGTGTTCCCACGTGTGTCTCGCGTTGGAGTGTTGATTGAACCCAGCGCCTCACTGGCAAGACTTGGGCTTGGGGACATTGAGGGATCAACCAAATAAAGATCTTCTTGTGGCGAATGAAAGCCAGCGGAAGAATCTTTATTAAGAGCGGCAGATTGTGGTAATGCCGTTGACGGATTCCTGGTACGAGCCGTGGTGATTGATTCAATGATGCTAGCGCCAAAGAGGGTCAGATCTTAGTGTGATTCTTGGTGTGATAAGTATTGGATTACCTTAATGTGCTCCCGGATGTGCTTTGCACTGGCGAGGATGTGAGAACATTATTATCGGAAGTTCCGCTCGCGCTTTATAAAATGAATATGTATCAGCTCAAACGCACACGGGAAAGAAAGCAGTCATCGCATACTCACCGTGGTAGTCGGACGCGGCCAGCCTTAGTAGTCATTGATTGGGCTGTGACTCCACCGGCCGTTGGCGCATTAATGTTTTCGTGACCTGTGGCTACCGATACGGCGTAGAGCTGAGAGTGCATGTCAGAGCCTGACAACAGTGACAATGTCGTAAACTCACATCTACTTGAATCATATGTTTGTCTTGATCCACACCAGTGACGAAACCGTTCAATGTGACTTCCCTGCCAAGTTGAAACAAATTTTGGCACCGCACTAAGTTTCGCACGGGACGGCACCAATACTCAATTTTGAACTCGACATTTGTTCCGCTCTGCAGTTAATGCAATGTCAATAATCGTAAGGCACAAGTATGGCTCGACGCTTACAATCGGATCCCAATCGGTGTGTCTGACCTCAACAACAGTTGTAGGTTTACCACCGTGTGCTGGTTCTTGAATTGTACGGCAGTTAGTAATCACACCAATGGAGGAAATGCCAGTGTTGTCAATGAGATTACCTGGGAACGCTTCCGCGTTGCCCAGATGGACATTGTGACTCAATTTGTGAATACCGTGGGGAGGTTGGCCGTCGTTGCTTGCGATGAGCTTCAACTTAAGGCCGTACATCTCACCAGCTGTCAATCCAACGTTGGCGCTTGAATATGCTGAAATCATTAAAGGATGCTCAAGACTCATGCTACCGTCTATACCACTACAGTTTAAACCAGATTGAACAGTACGAAAACCAGTATTGCCAGACTGGCTGGCGTTCCCCTAGAGGTGATCAAGTAACGTAAGCGGGAAAAAAAATCATTACATTGTGATTAAGCACTCACATCTCCAGTCACCTCAAAGCTTCCAGTCAGGTAGGCGGGCTGAGAACGGTTTTGCGCAGTTGTCATAGCGATTTAAAATATATGATATTGGTGAAGGGGTGCAGAGAATAAAGTGTTCTAACTGTTGATATATTGTGTTATGCGTAGCGTGAAAAAAATAGTGACTTTGGAGCGTCGAAGAAAAAGATGAGCACTGGAATATCTTTATAGGAGTATGAAGAGCTTAATGAAAAGAAATGAAAATGAGTGGAAGTTGCCAGTTATTCATCGGCGTCACAGATTTATATAGAGAATAACACACGGTTTGTCGTAAAACATTAACAAGCAAAACAAAGACACTATCAAATCACGGCAAGAGATACGACAAGGGTCGGAGTGCAGTCGTTGTCGCAACGTGATCTTAAAAACACACCATTGTCTTTGTTGCAACATAGTTACCTGCGACGGTAGCGCTTACCTGGTGAGTATGCAATAGTCTTCAGGGTCTCAAGATGGTAAAGGGGGAGTTGCGAGGATACCAAATAGGATGATGAAAGCATAGAGCATGTTTTGTTGTCTAATGGTCTTGCATGCTTACTATTGCTGTACGCAATACAGTGTTATGCAATAGTTGAAGGTGAGGAGCTTATACAGGCAAGTCTTTGGATAGGGCCTATACAGATTGATACGTTGTGAGGGGAGGTGATTGACATCGTGATAATGTTAAGAAGGGGGGGGCTTTTTTTTTGACGTGGCACTTTTTTTAGAGATAACCAATCTCACTTTATTATTATTAGAACAATGACCACCCTAACAACTTGAGTCACGGGTCCTTGACGCTTTGAGGAACCTTTCTTTATCTTTTCACATTAATCACAAACTCCAGCAAGTAACTACATGTTTCATTTGTCTCATTTGCCCATTTCTTCTATCTTGAATATTTCTGTTTCAATCTTTAACCAATGCAGGACCTGCGCGTCATTATCTGTGAGAAGCACAATGTCTGATATCTTTTTCATTCATCAAACCTATTAAGAAGATGTAGTATAAGAGTAGCACTGTTTGAGCGCTATAGTTGTTTTTCCTCACTCAAACTTTTTCTCTCTTTTATCTTACCACCTTCCAACAGGTGATCTTTCTTTATCACTCATACATGATTAAAGCTTTTTACTCACAGCGTTTGTGACTCTATCAGTCTTGTATCCAAGACTTTATTAGTTCTGTCTACCTAACCTGTAGTGATGCTAGTAACATTCCTACTTGCGTCAATATCTTGTCTTGTAGGCACTTCATTCACACGCTGTCTTTGTTCTTCTGGTTTATGTTCTACTGTCACACTGTTTTGTTCCTTCTGTTCTAGATGATATCACAAGATGGCTATTAAGATGTGAGAGAATAGATCTTGTTAGTCAACAAGAAGCAATAATATCCTATGACAAAAGGGACGAGAAAACCTGATCAGAAGTGATGTAAAGAATTGGTAAATAAAAAGAAGACAAAGTAGAGAAAATCTTTATCTATTTATACCAATAACATCACAAGAAGGTGGTCAAAGCATATTACTAAGATGAAATCATTATAAGTAAGCAATGAGTAAGATATGAGTAAGAATTAAATATGATAGTAGAAAACCAACAGATGAGTATACATCATAATTCAATTACCTCCCCAGTTTTTGAAATCTATCAGATTTCTTCCTTTGCAAAATGCTTTGTGCTTGCAGGGCGGTAGAGACTTTGTTAGCATATCTGCTAGCATATCAGCCATCAGAATAAATTTACCCTTGAAGTGATTTCTTTCAGTATGTTCACAAATCCAATGATACCTAACATCTACATGTCTCTATTTTGAGATTGTGAATTTTTTGATAAACCAATTGCACCTTGATTGCCAGCTAAAAGAAGAGCTGTTTGGGCCAGAGGTCTGTCAATATCTCTCATAAATTGATCAGCTTCTGTTGAAGATCTTGCAACTTCCTATTGCTTCTTTGACCTCCACTTAACACAACCATTGCCAATTTGAGAAAGCATGCCCTTAGTAGAGGGTCTTACATAAGGGCATCCTGCAAAGTCAGAATCACTATCAGTTTGAATATCTGCATCATCTCCTCCTAAAATTAACCATGATGTTTTGTTCCTTGCAAGTACCTCAATAACCCTTTTGAAAGCGGCCCAATGAACCATATCAGGCCTTTTTAAATGTATAGATAATTTAGAGACCACAAATGCTGAGTCAGGCCTAGTAGTAAGAGAGAGATAGATTGGCTCCCCAAAAGTGTGTCAATAATCTTCACCACATTCAATAAAATCCTTCTGACTTCAACTGTGCCAGGTACAAGATGATTGTTCTCAATCATTGGACTCACAATAGGAGTGGGGTTGTCCATGTCAAATTCATGAAAAATATTGCCAATATATTGAGGTTGCAAGAGTGAAATGGTCCTGGCATTACAATATCTGGTTACCTTCATGCCTAAGATAAATTTGGCTTCTCCTAAATCCTCCACATCAAAATGCTGAACAATGAAGTTTTTAAAACATTGAACATTGTTGCTGACAATAATCATTTCATCAAAGATGAATAAAACACCTCCACTTCTTATTGAGAAGTGATGAGCTCAATAGAAGCTGGATGGCAATTGGCCGTTTGAGATAAAGGGACCTGGGGTAATCAGGTGCAGCGTAATGAAAAGGGCAACAGGCCTCAAAGCTTCAGAGAGCTACTCAAAAGGAAATACACCTAACACCCACACAAATGTTAGTAAAGTAGAAATAGAAATATGAGAGGAAAGAGTAAGAAAGACAAACCTGTGTGCAATGCAACAGTGAAAAATGCGGGTAAAATTAATGGTTGAAAGAGTAAGTAAGAGTATAATACTAGCAGTAATAGTTTTAACAAGCATTAGAACTTGTTAGTAAATAATTTGTAGTACTAATAGATAATAAGAGACACCTACAGTTTCTTTCCAATGAGGAAAGGAACTGAGTGGAACAGAGTTTGTTTGTCAAATAGACAAATTAAAAGAAATCACAGACACCATTCATAAATGAAATAATTGCAGGTCACAAGCAACCTATTCTCAAAGAATAAGGAAAACCACAATTAACCCAGACCATACCACCAACACACATTCATGAGTTCCTCATTTGTACACATCTGCGTCATACATCATTTACTCTTGATCTTCATTATTAATTATACACATGCGCAGAAGTCCTTGACAAAAATTGAGGTTTGATGAGATCTAAAAGATAAAGTGTATAATACTCATGTAATTTGAACAACATGGTGAATACCATGAAACTTATCAATAGAGAAAAAGACACAAGGATCAGACTTGACAGCCAACCATACAGTGTACGTTATGGTTGACTGTCAAGCCGGATATTTTCACCAGAGCACGTTTTACCAACATCACAAGTCCCTCTGAAGCCTTTCCAAAGGTAGTTTTTAAATTTTGCACCCTACATAGACAAAATTTATTGATTCCAGAAAAAAAATTGAACCGGACTTATCTTTTGAGAAAAGTCCCCAGAGCAGCCAAAGCTGATCTAGCTCTGGCAACTTTGCTCAAGAGCACTTTTCACTCAGCTCAGCTGGACCCAAGTTCTCTGACCTGAACTCAGAGCAACCCAACCAGCACCAGTGCTCTGATAAGTCCAGTGCCTCACATTGCTCTGAAAACTACTTCTTAGCGATTGGCTGGAACTGCATTATGCAGGATATGTTGTCAGGTACAAAGAATTATTGTCAGCTTACCCAGCAAGAAGAGAATGGGTTGGGGATGCGATGGTCAGAACTTGCAGTGATGAGTAGAGTGGCCTGGGCTGCAGAGGCACAAGCAGAAATTGTTGGGGCTATTCCACTTGAAAAGGACAAAGAGGCCAAACTGCTTCTGGATCCTGCAGGTGGTGGCAAGGAAGCGGATGAGGAGGAATCTGAAATTGAAGACGAGGTTGTTGACTTGAGTGTGAGAAGAGATGGTGCCAATGGAGGTAATGAGGAGGCTGAAGTAGAACATGGGGTGAATCAGGCCTTAAAAGGCAACAAGACTGGGGTGTGAGTGATTTTTTTTGGGTTGCATCATGGTGTGATGTTCTGTGGTCGAAGTCTCTGACCAAATTCCCCAGGGCAAGTCTCAGACTACTCTTGACCCAAATCCCCAGAGCATTTTGACTGCCTCGAGCCAGAGGCAGATCATCTTTGGCTACTCTGGACCCAAGCCAGAGAGCTCTGTGTGCTCTGGGGACTTTACTCAAAAGATAAGTCTGGTTCAAGATTTTGTTTTTGCTGCAATCAATGAATTTTGTCTATTTAGGGTGCAAAAGTTAAAAAAACCTTTGGAAAGGTCTCAGAGGGACTTGTGATGTGGGTAAAACATGCTCTGGTGCAAAGATCTGGCTTGACAGTCAACCATAACGTACACTGTATGGTTGGCGGTCAAGTTTCTTTGTACAGGTGCCACAGGTGCATATTTCATTTGGCAGCCAAAAGCCAAAAAGCTTGTTGACTGTTTGAAATTCAACTTAATTTTTTAATTCATTCATCTCCTCAGTCATCACAACTACTATTGAGATGATGATATGGAGTACCAGATGGAATTGGAGTTAAAGGAGATAATCTAGGTCCATGAGAGCATACTGCAAATGTTCCTACCTGAACAAGATTTGAGAACAAAGTATTCCATAGCTTCAATACAAGCTTTTTACACTTGGGATGGTAAGAGTCAATCTTACTTCAGATAAGAGTCAATCTTACTTCAGATTCATGTCTCAATATTGATAGATGTCTGACAGGGATTGGCAATGTTGGATCAATTTTGAATGTACCTGAGAAAAAGATTCCACTACCTCATTGTCCATTTTTGAAACTAAAGACTTTGAGATGGAACTACACATACAATGACTCTTTGATTGAATCAATATATCTTACTCCATTATGACAATCTGGATTCCAAACAAGTACATCAAAAATCATTGAAAGAGATTTGAGACAAGGTAGATGAATGGGAAACATTGAAAAATGTATATGACACTAATTGCCATGAGCTGTCAAGTAAATCAACCTTTGCTGTTGAACAGGTTGTTTCCACGCATAAAACCACAATTACCAGTGAAGAAAATTACTTAGGGAAGAATATGGAACGTTTTGCCCATCTAATCATACAAGCTGCTTGATCTCAGAAGCAAATTGAGGATTTGATGGTGAGTCATGAGTTCTGTATTGAGTGGTAATAGAGTGATTTTGGGTTAAAAAAGTAGCTCATTTAAAAAATAAGGAGCCCCTGAGCTCTTTATTTCAAGTAGCATAATAAGCTACTTAAAAGTACCTTAATTCAAGCCGTACCAAATGTGCCCTTACAAATAAAAAATTTGAATGGGATTGAACAATAAAAAAGCTTGAAAAATAGAGTGAAACAAATTAAATTAGAAAATGAAAGAAAAAAAATTAAATTGAAAAATAAATAAAAAATTCAAATTTAATGAAAAGTTAGAACAAAAAGAAACAATCTGGATGGATTGATCTGGAAAGAAGAAGCAAAAAAAAGATGATTCTAAATAGAAAGAAATACTATAAAAGATATGTATAGAAAAATTAAACTCATGTCATATTTGTTGAGTTAGGAGTGAAGTAGAAGAGTAGAAAAGAAGGGGATTGTAGGGGGGTGTTTTCTTCTATCTCATTCCTTTTTTCTTTTTTATATCCATTGATCTATTGATGCGTGTTTGTGTTTTTAGACACTGGGCATATTGAGTAGCAAGGGGTCTTGTCTATGATTAACATTAGGAAAAGACCTCTATCCTGTCCACAACGTGCTAGAAATTCATTCTCCTCTTGTAATAACAAATAACTTAAGGTATTGGAGTATTTTGCTTTCCTGAGAAAGATTAAGATCAGATAGGGTCTCACTGAAGGGAGACACTTGATGATTGAAAAGAAATACAATCTAAGAGAGATTGTAAATACAATAAAGTTGAGTTCTATGGGGAAAAAGAGAACAACAAGAACAGAAAGGTTGAACTATATAAAGACCCAGAGGACCCAAAATTGTGTCATGAAGTAAGAAGAAAAGATTTGAAGTGTAATGCACATAAAAGCTTAAAGTATAATGCACATATATCTCAGTAAGCCTCTCTACGCGTAATGTGCATAAAAGATCATTATGTGATCTCAATTCCCCCCTATTTTCATAACATCTTGTAAGCCTAATGAGAAGCAGAAGTTTTGATGTTTACCAGGTGTCAAAGCTTTCGTCATAATATCTGCCACCATATCATTTGTTGGAATGTATTTGATTATAATTTCATTTTTGTTGACTAACTCTCTTAACCAATGATATTTTACGTCTATATGTTTTGTCCTCCGTTTGAACTTTTGGTTCTTTGAAAGAGCAATAGCCCCTTGATTATCTAACTTGAATACCGGTGTTTCTCCCCCTTTTGTACCTAGATCATTAAGAAGATTATTTGCCCATATTATATCTTGACCACCTTCATAAGCAGATCTGTACTCGGCTTCTGTGGTGGAAGTTGCTACTGACTCTTGTTTCTTGGAATTCCAATTTACTGTACTATTGCCTAATTTTGTGACATATCCTCCTGTAGACCTTCTAGTGATTGGACATGTAGCAAAATCAGCATCAGCAAAGCCATTAAGATGTAGATTAGATCCACCAATAGTCAGACTTAGGGATTGTGAGCCTTTGAGAAACCGGAGAATGCGCTTGAAAGCAATCCAATGTACAATGGACGGATTGTTGAGATGTTGTGACAGTTGAGATACTACAAAGGATAGGTCTGGTCAAGTATCATTGTTGAGATACATGAGCTTGCCAACTGCACGTCAATAGCTTACGTTTAAATCCTTGAATTCTTGTTTTTCGGCTGCAGTGCCTGGTGTGAGATAAGTGTTTGGTGTTATTGGGGAGCCGACAGGCTTGCAGTCTTGCATGTTGTAGTCTTCAAGTAAATCTTGATTATATTGTGATTGAGACAATGACATAGTCATTTTCTTGCGATCCCTAACAACCTTCATTCCAAGGATGTATTTGAAGTCTGTGTTTGAATCCATTTGAATTTTCTTAGTAATTGCTGATCTAAAACGCTTGATGTCATTGGAGGCAATCACCATGTTGTCATTGTGTACGTGAATTAGAAAACACCACTTGGGATCAGAGGAGATGAAAAGACTTGGGTCATGGGTGGACGGAAACAGCAAAATAGTTGCAAAGAAGGCTTTCAATGTATCATACCACACTTTTGGTGCCTGTTTGAGTCCATATAGTGCTTGATTTAGTTGTAGAACAGTGTTGGCTTGCGCATTTTTGCCGTTAAATCCTTTGGGTATGTTGATGTAAATGACTTCTTTAGGACTACCCTTAAGAAATGCTGCAACGGCGTCCATCTGGATGACATCAAGATCTTCTTCGGCTGCAATTGTGCATAATGACCAAAAAGTGACTGGTCTTCCTGTGGGCGCGTAAGTTTCATTATAATTGACGCCGAAGTATTGAAGAAAACCCAAGGCACAAAATTGTGCTTTGTATTCTGAAATTTCACCTTCAGCTCCCATTTTCTTTTTGAAGACCCAGGTGGTTCCAATGGCTTGTCTTCCTTTGGGCAAGGAGACGATATCCCAGACCTTCCTTCTAGTCATGTTGAGTAATTTGGTGGTGATCACTGTGTCCCACTTGTCGCTATCTTTGGACATTAGTGCTTCTTTGTAGCTTTTGGGAGTTGGATTGACAAGTTTTGGTTTATATCTTGACGTAACAGCCGCTGCTCTGCGGCGAGAACCAGTTGGAAGAATATTGGATGAGTCAATATCACCTGAAATTTCGTTAGGTGCTTCCGCTCGCAGTTGCCCGTCCCAACCTGGTTTAGGACAATTAGTGAGTTGATGTGTGATAGTGTCTTCATCACTCAAATCATTTTCATCCTCTGGAAGTCCTACGTCGTCATTTGCTTGATGTGGAGGGAAAGGTGCGTCAATCGAAGATGAAGGAGATGAGGAACTAATAGGAGTGGAACTGTGATGGAGGGGGTTTTCTTCTACTTCTTCTTCCAACGGTATGTTTGTAGTAGGTGGAGTTGAAGTAATAGTTGGGATTATGTAATCATCTTTGAAAAGTTCATCGGGTTCCTTTTTGTTTGTCTTGACCCCGTCAATGCCTGGAAAAGTGGAGCAATCGAAAGTGACATCATGAGAGTACACAATTTGTCTATCATCAAGTCTTACACGATAATTTTTCATTCCAACTTGATATCCCAGAAAAATTCCTTTGTTTAAAGTGTTGTTGAATTTACGGAGGAACTGTTTGGGAATTAGTACATATGCTCAACACCCAAAAGGTTTAAGCCTAGAGTAGTCAAATGAACAACCAATCCATAGTTCATAAGCTGATTTGTGGTTGGTTTTTCTGGTAGGTGTGATATTTTCAAGAAAAACCACTGTCATAACAGCTTCTCCCTAAAAGTTGTAGGGTAAGTTGAAATGTCTGAGTAATGTTCTGGCTTTTTCAGTCGTGGTGCGGTTACCTCTTTCAGAAACCGGATTTTGCTGAGGAGTGTAAGGAGCGCTTAAGTGTTGTTTTGTTCCATTTTCTTTAAGGAGTTCCTGAAATTCTTTGGTGATAAATTCTCCTCCTTGATCATTTACTAAATTGATGATTTCCTTACTGTGTAGAGTCTTGACATAAGATTTGTATTGCATAAAATATTGAAGATTATCAGATTTTGATTTCATAATGAACACATGCTTATAGTTGGTACAAGCATCAGTAAGTTTAAAATAGTACAATCCACCACCGACAGAAGGTACAGAAACTTTCCCACTTAAGTCACTGTGGATTAATTCCAAGGGAGATTTGGCAGAGGGAAACTGACCAGAATAGGGAAGACAATGGCCCTTGGAAAGTTTGCAAATTTCACAGTGCCACTCCGCTGGTGCTGACACATCGTACGACATTTTAAGGCAAGCAGACTCGGGATGACCTCCCTGTCTATGAAGGATGTCATAGTCAGTGATGGGGATGTTGATACGAGGATTGAGAGTGAGAGGTGACGTGCCCAACGTCATGTCGAGCTTGATAACTTGATTCTTAATGTGTCCTGCAAAGCCACCAACTCCGGGTTTGGTCATAATAATGTTGTTGGAAATGCTTCTAATGGTGTAGCCGTCCATGATCAACGAGCCCATGCTTATGAGGCATCAACCTAAGTCGGGTACATGGAGTGCTTGAAGTGTGATTTCAAGATCACCGGAGTTGCACGCAATGGTACCTTTACCGGCAATCTTGATGTTTGTCCCGTTTGCAAGAGTGACGCTGGAGGATAAGGGTTGATAGTTGTTGAATAAGTCACAATCAGGTCCCATATGATGAGAACAGCCGCTATCTAAGTTAATGGACTCGTGGTCAGATGATGTCACGACAAAGGCTTGGGCCTCTACAAAGGATTTGTCTACTACAGCAACTGAAGCACGACTTTGATTGACGTTGGGTTGATTTGGACATAGATGAGGATTAAGTTGAAAGCATTGTTGAGCTGTGTGTCCTTTGGCATAAGGATTATGGCGGCCATTCAAACAATATGGGCGAGAGGTGCCATTAAATTTAAGTGGCCTTTGAGTGGTAGATCTTTGGAGAGATCTGGGACGTCGTACCACAAGTGCGACGGTGTTTGAGTGAAGCTCTTCATCTCTGATGGAGATGAGTTGGCTTTCAAGATATTGAATGACTTTATTGGCGGTAAGAGGTTGATGTTTGTGTAGTAAGGTCTTGGTGATGTCCATAGTGGATGGGAGCTTAGTGATGATGGTCTTGCCGAGAAATTTGTCATGAATGTGTTTGAGACCATTGACAGCAAGTAGGCCTTCCAGGGCGTGTTGATTGTCGATGATATATGATTCTAGATCAACAAAGGTAATGTCAATCCATTTGAGGTAGGCTCAAGCTTGATTCTTGTCAGAAGATGATTGGAAAGGTTTCTTTAGAAGTTTCCGCATCTTGATTGGATCGGCTACAGCATCTTTAGCTACGACACGCATACAATTATCTTGATCTATGCAACCGGATGAAATACCTGCAGCTTTACGCTTTCTGGCTTCAAATGCAGTGATGCTAGCAGCGCTGTTTGAATCAGCAGTCTTGATGGGAGGATTGGGAGGGGATTTGATATTGATGAACTCCTCAAGACTACATGTCATCAGATGAGAAACAACATCACCGGCCCATTCGACGTAATTGGTTTTGGCAAGTTTTGGAAAGTGAATGCGACACGAGTTTACAGAGTCTGTCATATTCAAAAGAGTTTTTATTGTTTGAAAAAATTCCACGTTTGGTGGAGTTCTGGGCTCATAACCAAATAACTTAAGGTATTGGAGTATTTTGCTTTCCTGACAAAGATTAAAATCAGATGTGGTCTCACTGCAGGGAGACACTTGATGATCAAAAGAAAATACAATCTAAGAGAGATTGTAAATAAAATTAAGTTGAGTTCGATTATCATGTGAGAACATAATAATTCAATAACTACCAACACCTGAGAAAGATTAAGATCAGATAGGGTCTCACTGAAGGGAGACACTTGATGGTCAAAAAGAAATACAATCTAAAAGAGATTGTAAATAACATAAAGTTGAGTTTGATGGGGAAAGAGAGAACAACGAGAACAGAAAGGTTGAACTATATAAAGACCCAGAGAACCCAAAATTGCGTCATGAAGTGAGAAGAAAAGATTTGAAGTGTAATGCACATAAAAGATTAAAGTATAATGCACATATATCTCAGTACGCGTTGTGGTGATTAATTTATAGGCGTGATTAGGAAAAAATTTAAAACTTTGTAGTGCCTTAAAGTTTATTTGAAAGTTTCTTTATCAAATTTAACAACTCAATATAATATTATCGTTAAATTCACCGTGGTCAAGTGGTAAACAAGCTTAATAATTTTATTTTTGATTCACATAATACTTTACAAATCAAGAAAGAAGAAAATTTAAAAAATTCAATTGATTACTAAAATGAGGGATTTACAAAGAAGATCTTAAGAATAAAATAAAGTTGATCATAAGAAGAAAAAACAGAAGAGTTGGATCAATTAAAAAAGAATGATTAAAGAGAAATGATGTCAAAAGTGGTAAAATGGTTGAAATTTAGGTTTTTTAGAGTTAATAAAAATATTTATAAAAGATGTGATGACGGGAATGGATTCTTTAGATGATTTTAGGTAGGGTTTGATAAGAGCAAAAGGTGGCTTACCTTAGAGAGAAGTGGTGAAAATCAGGGAAAGAGGATGAGAATGGAGGATTTCGAACATTTCAAACGCGGCTTTAAATTCAAAACCGTCCGATTTGGCCAAAATGGGAGTTTTTCATTAGTAATACATATCAAATCTTCACCGAATTGGCCGACAAATGGCTCGATTGACGCAGAGAACAAAGATCTATAATGTACAAACCTTACTTTAACTATATCAAGATGCATAAAAAACTTTCATAAGAAGAAACTACTGAAAATATGAAATTCAAGAATGAAAATCAGCGCATATGTAATAATGGTAAACTGGCTGTATCATGGGTTTTGGCTTCTGTATTAAATAAATGTAAATTAGTAAAATCCCCGTCTTCAGGCAAAAACTCAGCATTTATGTTTACACACCCTTAGGGTTAGAAACTTAAATGCTCAGTTTCCGCTTTGAAGCAGGATTTCACTAATATACATTTATTTAATTGCAACAAACCTCAGTTTCAACTCTCAGGAATCTTTTTGAAACCATGATCAGTCGGCGAGGTGCGCATGCTTGTCTGCGTCTCTTTTGCCACTCGATCCTCTATTTATACCTTTATACTCCCTACTCTTACTGTCCTACACGCTGCCTGACCTCCGCTTATGGAATACAATTCATTTATACTTGCCATCTCCAACATATATATAATTTGTAACTTTCTTCTCCATTCCGAAACAATATCATCTTTCTCAACACTGGCGCCTTCTCCCATTGCAACAGGCCTCTTCCTCACAATTAATTTACTTAATTAGCAATTGGCCTCTTCCTCACAACAATTTTCCCTAATTAGCATTTAAGTACTCATTTTACCTTCTTGCTAATCATAACCTTGACATTTCCGTTCAAGCCTATGCCTCTCCATAAACAAATATATACATAATTCATCTCATCCTGACCTTGCTTCCTCATTTTCTCCATGAAACTTGTACTCACTTCTATTGTTGCATTAGGCCTTAATCCTACACGAATTATTTTACCTAATGCATAACTCTGACAATTGTGTCCCTTTTCATTACGCGTCATCCCTTTTGTCAACATTCCACACCCCTGCACCTGATATCTCCCTTGGATCAGGCAATTAACGTCACATTCTACTCTACATCTAGCATTGGATAGCACTCTAGGCTTGCGCTTATATTTTTGTAGTCAAAAGAATGACAATATACAGTTACACCTATCATTCAATCCTGCCTCGAAATTGGTCATGTATTTATAATCTACCTTTTCCTCTTCCCTGGCTTGAGTTTTGCCATTACACTTTTCAATCTCGCCCATTGTATGTGACTCTCCCTCCATTGATCTATATTCATTCTTGGCTACTTTTCATTCTGATCTACGCAGTTCCATTGTTCATTGACTGCTATATGTTCAACAAATTCAATATCTGCACCTCAGCATTCATTTATATTCAGTTCTATTCTTACTCCCCTTCTTACCAAACTCTTCTTATTTTACCCATTACACTATCGCCCGTTCAATCTCACTTGAATCATCCACATCAATTATAACTGAAACGTTTATTTTTTTCAAACCTCAATTCCATCACACCACAGTATAAACAACATTCAACATTCCACTTACACTCGATCTCTCTCACTCATGTCAGATTACAAATCCACCCCTTATTCTCCCAATCGCTCTTCTCAATCTAACTCCAATCAAAGCAAGAAACGCAACCATCCACTTATTATCTCTGGCATATTCTACGTTTTGGTCAAGGTCACATCTAATTTCTCTTCCTTTCCATTAAATCCCTCTCATCAAATACTTCCTTCATCAGGTAGAACCCGACAACAATAATCAATATGGCACGCGCACTTGGCAAACTGCAATATCCACCCTCAGTACTGAATCATCGGCTATTGTTGAATGGGTAATCAATGCTATTGCCTACGTTGGACCCGAAACTCAATTAGAAGCTGCCAACTCCTATTACCTCAAAGGTCGACTTCTGGCCTTCAACACAAAGGCTACACAAAGCTTCTACTTTGAGCCGGACCATCATGTATTAGTAAATACATCTGACACCTTGCCTGGTGGTCTTGCTAACACTGTCTCTGTTACTGGAGTTGGGCTTATTATTTCCCGATTGGTGGAAACCCTCAGTCCAGGAAAAGATAACGTTACGATTGTCGTAAAACATAGTGATTACAACCCTGCCGTGAGTTTTCTTTCAATATCAACTCATACCTCCAGCTAATGCACGTTTTATCTAGACCCGTGCGCAGGAATCCTTTGAAGTTCAATACCGTTGCCTTTGGTCTAAACTTATGGAAAAGCTCCAAGTTTTACTTGTGCCAACCCGCGAGGTCGTCCTTACTGGAAACATTACTGGATGGATTCCATCTACACATACCTGGATAGTTGATGTACGTAGGCTTGTTTAAAGACTCTGCCGCTGTGGTAATATAAAGTTGCTACAAGCTTTATATATGTGTATTACACATGTATCTTATTTTCATTTTTTATTTTTTATTTTTTTATTTTATCAAATTTACTTAATTGTATCAATTTGTCTATTTTTTTATTGTTATCATCACATATTAGAACTTTCAATTTTTGATTTTTTATTAATTCATTATCATTTATCAGATTTTTTTTACTTATATACATACATTTCTTTATTTCATTTGTTTTGATTTTTTTTAATTTTATATTTATATTTATTTATTTTTATTATTTTTATTTTTATTTTTAAGTTTATATTAATTCATTTCATTTTAATTAGTATACAAAAGGTTGTTTGGTTTCTTATTTTATTTTATTTTTTTTATCTTCAGGTATCAAGTAGAGTGAATTGAATAGAGTGATGAATTTAAAGTGGAAAAATCGAATTTTATGGGTTTTGGAGGTATGTGTAAATGGGAGGTATGTGTTAGTGGAGGAATACAGGCTCAAAATCAAATTATGGGTTTATTTGTTATGGGTTTAAAAGGACCAAAAAGTCGAAATTTGGGGATATTGAGAAATGGAGGAGTGGTAAACTGGAATTGAGAATTGGGACTAGAGTAATGATAAGGGGATATTCAAGAAAATATAATACATTATGATTGACACATTCAAAGGACATTAGAAGATCAAAATTGACAGAAGGAGAATTTTCGAAAATTCGAAAATGACATTCAACAGCTGAGATATTTGAAGTTTTGATTAAGGAACTTTGAATAAAGGGAACCACAGCAGCTTTGCAGGGAAGAAAATGGTTGGGGTATTTTATATTGGGGTAGATCATCATTCAATTCAATTTTATTTATCTTATTAGTGGTAAACCAAGGTGGTAAACTGGGTATATCACAATTTCGAAATTTTCCTTTGATTTTCATTTGCTGTTTAAGGGTAGATCCATTAGAGTTAGAGTTTAACTTTGCTGAGCAAAGTTTTAGAGCAGAAAATTTTCTTTCTTTCTGTCTCTTCACAATTTTCATATGGCCCCTCAATCTTGTTTTATTTCACATTAAGGGTAATTTGGCGGATTTTCTGGTTTTTGTGGTTAATAACTGAGTTTTCGGGTGATTTGTGTGCTTGAAAGTTTGTCAATGGTTAATTTGTGTGCTCCAATTATGTTTCTGAATTTTATTTTGAGTTGGATAAGGAGTATTTTTGTGAATCTGTGTTTGAAGTTGGAATTTCGAGTTTGGGGGTTCATTTTGTCACATTTCATTTTTGTGTGCTCTTATTTTTTCTTATATACATTGGTATCTTTTGTAGGGACTTTTGTCCCCTTTTTTAATTAGCAAAAATTATTAGTAGAATATTAGAATAAGCTTGTATCTTTTGATTATTATTATTCAGGTTAAACAACTGGTGATAGTTGGAATTTTATAATACTAGACCCTTATTTCTCTTTTAATAATTTCCTGTTGAGTTTGGTACTCATTTGCTCATTGGTATTGGTGCCTGAGTGCGCCTAGAAAGTGTTATCTTTGAAATTATTGTCCTCTTTTAGCCTGGTTTTTATTAATCCAAAGACTTGTAGGTCTTAAATTTAATTCATAGTAATCAAAGTCCCTTATTGAGAAGGGCATTTCTCTGTTTGAAGTCTTTCATTCACCACTCGAGACTTATTATTGTTCTTTTGTGGTTGTTTTGTCTTTGTTGTCTTCTTACTTCCCCTCCTCAGCTCTGCTTTCAGCCAGTTCTGAAAGAGTTCTACACCGCGCACATCTATTGATCATGGTTTCTACATTAGATTACCGGGGTTAACATTATGACTGGGCCTGAAAACAACTACGTTCCGTCAGGCGCCTTACCCGTCACCTCCTCAACTACCCCCAGTGGTCGCAGTCGTGGCAAGATGTAAGTGTATCCCTACTGCCACCAGTGAACGTGTATTAAATCTTCTCCCTAGCGCCTTTACCGGAACTTCACCTGATGCGTCCGAGCCCACAATTGCCGTCGCGGATCCATCCGTTCAAGCTATCGATCTTGCCTCCACTTCCAATTCTCAGCCTCAAGCCTCAAAGAAAAATAAATTTTCTCCAAGTCCTCAAGCTGAATCCAACCCTGTGACTTCTACTCCCAAATCTAGGACCAGACCTATGCCAAAATCTCCCTCAGCTCGGTCTCCTGCTAAACGCACTAAAGTTGTACCCCAAGACAGCACCATCCCTCCTGTAAATGATAAGGCCCCTGCTATTTGCCGCCCACCTGGGGCCCATATGGGCGCCGTCATCTAGCGCCCATATTGCCATATGGGCGCTATATACAGCGCCCATATCCTCCGAAAGGAATGTAGGCGCTATAATATAGCGCCCACTTGAATATAGGCGCTATATTTTGGCGCCTACATTCCTTTTGGAGGATATGGGCGCTGTATCTAGCGCCCATATCTCTAGGCGCTAGAATCCAGCACCTATCCTGACATGGGCACTATAAGTGAAGTTGAGGCTTTCAGATGATGTATTACAGTAACACTCACACCATTTTCAAGTGAGTTATTCACCTATATGCATTCCTACCGCAAAACAATGTCTGCTCAGACTGGAAATCTTTATCACTTTCAGTGGAAGGGTACACCAAATTTATTAATACTATCAACTTGTAAAGTACCTCTCAGGCTTTCAGATGATAGACTCTGGAAGCCCTGTCTCCAGTTTTAAGCAAGTTAATCACTCTTACACATCCATGACTCACTACTTACTATGTGCCAAACAGACTCTTCAATATTTTCCTTTCTTATTCATGACTTCAGTAACAAAAATATCAAATTCCTTGAAGATAATCTGATATTCATAAAGACCTGTGTGTGGCCTGATGTGGGCTGATCTACATATGCACGTGTGTTGTAAGACATCCAAAAGTACATTGCTCAACAACATACATAGCACATGTGATTTCAGGCTCAAATTCATATATACAACACTTTCACTAGGATTTCAAGAGCGCTACTTTTCAGCGCCCATATTGTAGGCGCTGAATTATAGCGCCCATATATACATTTCCCCATATGGGCGCTATAATGTAGCGCCCATATTTGCACATAGGCGCCGTAATTTAGCGCCCATGTGCAGGTAGGCGCCGCAATTCAGCGCCCATATGAGTAGATGCTATATGGGCACTGTATTCAGCGCCCATATTGCCATATGGGCGCCGCAATTTAGCGCCCATATAGCAATATGGGCGCTAAGTGATGGCGCCCATATGGGCCCGGGGTGGGCGGCAAATAGCAGGGGCCAATGATAATAACTAAATAAACAGAATATGTAATTTCCCATTCCCCTATTTGTTTTACCTAACTCAATCATGAGTTTTCAATCTATAAAGTGAAAACTACCCAATTTTGGGCATCATCTCTCGTCAGAATGAAATTTTCAATTTGTAGGTTAAGCCGGCGCCTAATGCCTCATCTCTTGTAGCTCTTATTGTTAAATTAAAAACATCAAATCAATCATTCTACAAATTCAATGTCACCCGAAGTTTAAAGTCAGCCTGCGTTCACGTCAACGCATTGACCACTTCAGTGTAACATCTCTATCGGCATAATATCCGCCTCCATATTTAAATGTAGGCTTCCAAATCAATTCAACCGTACCCGTTACTCTCGAAATATATGCCTCAGACCATTTCCGGCCTGGTGATATTTTAAACTTCCTTTTCCACCTAACCTACACAGTTAAACCCTGCACGTAAAAAATTCATACTTCTCATAACATAAATTGCCATTTCAGATGTAATCCTGTCTGCCTTTTGCGTCACTCAACCAAGTTCAATATTGATGGGAGTTTAAAAGAAATATGTCTTCAACTGATTCTTTGCTCGCTAGAAATCTTATTTTAACTGAAGGCTCTCATTACGTTATACATCTCATTCTAGCCTGTGTCAACCTCCATTCTCTGATAATTCCAACACAACATATCATCCATATAAATATTGTAAGCCTCATGCTCCTTCTCTCAATTTCTCCAGGTATCATCTGACACTGGTCGCCTCCCAATGGAAATCTAATCCTTCGGGAGATTAATAATTTCATAGATTCAAAGTTTCCTAACATTGACGACTAAGCCAACTTAAACGCAAATGGGGTTAATCAAGTCTCATTGAAGCGCAGTCGTCTCGGGCTTTGGATTTGTCCGGTGGTTGAATCTCTGCTTAACAGACCGTTCAATTCCAGATTGGGTTATAGCCCAATACATTGTACTCTACCTTGAAGGTAAATACACTCAGCTCATATCAGTCGATTTTGTATTGACTAATAGTTTATTAGATTCTCAGTCCCAACCTCCACCTACAAGTCAAGTCAAAAATATTGCATTCCCAGATCGGAACAGCGAAATATGGATCAACATATCTATTTCGCTGTCGAATGAAGTGGAGGTCATTATTACTTAAGCTCTATAGGCGATCCTCCACACTTTTAATGTTAGTCTAGCCTTAAACTTTCCCCTATGCTCATGTCTTCTATGCAATATGTTTCATCCTTGAACTGGCATCTATCGAAGCCTGTCATAGAGATAGGCCAGGTCCTCCTCCTGGCCATCTCTCCGCTGTATTGTAGTGTTTCATGGTGAAGTAAATATTTTACCATATTTATATCGATTTGCCTAATTCGGCGGCAACCTCCCTCACATCAAGCCTATTTTCCCCTGCATTTAAGTTATCAATCTTGACCTAATTGCGAACTATTGTATTCTATAATGGTCTACTTGCAACGATCACTTTTACAATATTCTTAGACACATTACAACGTTTTCCACCACATCATTCCAATTTCTTCAGCCCGCCGCTTTTTGGACTTATGGCAGACATCGTAGGATTGGTGGTCCGTAACTCAGAAGAGAACAACGAGCGCTCACTCCACGAGCGATTCCCGGCCTCTCTCCCTCATTACCTAGGACCAATGAACCGGAAATGTCAATTTTGTGGGGCCTGTAGATGGGGACAAGAAAGAACTAAAAAAGACATTAAAGACAATATTGATACTTACACAAATTGCTGCCAAAAAGGCGATGTGACACTTCCCATCGCTGATTTTGAAGGTGAACGTATCCCCCCATATCTTCTCCAACTGTTTACTGGAGATGACGAAGGTGAATTGAATTTAGCTGCAAATCCTAAAAGCTTTAACTAAACTGATCTGTCCCGTCGCAATTCAAATAAAGATGCCAAAGAATTTCAGAGAAACATCATCCGTTACAATAATGCTCTCGCCTTTGCTTCAATGTGCATCGACGTCGACGAGAGCATCACGGGACCCAACGGCTCTCATACTTTTCGAATGTCGGGCGAATTCAAGCATCTCATTGGTGCTATGTATCCGGATAACATTAATCGGCCGGCGTTTTCGCAAATTTTCTTCCTTGGGGACGGAGGAGAAGACGAACTGAATAAGCGAATGGTTCATCATATTCAAAGGACTTGAAACGCACCTCTTCGCGAGCTGATTTCTCGACGCACACTCCGTCGGCTGCAAGACTTAATGAATGAGGTGAATGTTTATGCGAAATATTTCAAGATGGCGGCTACAATCCTCCCGCCAGGAAGTACCAAACGCATCATGCTAAAGACACTTCCCCCCGGACCTCGAGAATCACGCACTTATAATAAACCCAACATGAACGAAGTGGCGGCTTTGGTAGAAGAGAATGATCTTATTGATGACCGCCCCCGACAGCTCATATTGCATTGTCACGGATCTGCCCTAAAGCCTATCACTGACCTCCACACTGCCTACTTTTCCCTCCGCTATCCGTTGTTGATGCCCTATGGATCCCAACAATGGTATGAAAACTATGAATCTCCTACAGCAGGAACAAACACTGGTCGTTAGTATTCACTTTCAACATTTTCGTCATCCCAAGCTAATGGCTGTTTCGCAGGCAAACGTCAACACTATACGGTAACTAGCTTAGAATGGGGAGCTTACCTTTTGTTCGACCGCGAGGCTTATTTTGTGCCATATCTACACGCTCGTCGCCTAACTCAACAATTTGTGGTTGACTTGTATCTATGCGTGGAAAACGACCGTATGCGCTTCTTCAAGAACCATCAGAGGCAAATTAAAGCCGACCTTTATAAAGGCATCACAGAGGCCTTCGACCGCAAGGATAATCCGACGGGCCGCCAGTTTATACTACCGTCAAGTTTCAAGCCTGGTCCTCGCCACATGAACGCACTCTACCACGACGCAATGGCTTTAGTTCGCCATTTCGGCAATCCCAGTTTCTTTATCACTATGACTACAAACTCTAATTGGCCTGAAATTCAAGAAAATTTAAAATATGGAGAAACCTGGGAAGACAGACCTGATTTGGTTGCATGTGTATTCGACCAGAAGCTCGCTGTTCTGTTGAAGGAAATTGTGGATAATCGTAGACTGGGAGTTACTATTTCAGACTTAATGGTAGTTGAGTTTCAAAAAAGGGGATTACCCCATGCGCATATCTTAATAATAGTAGATGAGAGCTCTCGGCCTAAATGTCAAAATGATATTGATCTATTAGTATCTGCGACGATCCCGGATTCAATTGAAGAACCCAAGCTTTATAAGTTGGTAAGCGACTTTATGCTACATGGCCCATGCCGCGAACATATGGCTTGCTACTCTGATGGACGATGTAAACTTCACTACCCTAAACCTTTCGCCGAAGAATCTTGTCTGTCAAATGACTCATACCATACTTATTGTCGGCCCAACAATGGCAGAACTATCCGGAAGAAGAACACTGTTTATCATAATGGCCACGTTGTTCCATATAACAGATACCTGTTACTATTACTCGAGTGTCACATCAATGTGGAAATCCCGGTTGGTACGAAGCCGATAAGATATCTCTACAAATATCTGACGAAAGGAAGTGATAAAACTAGGGTTCAGCTCGAAGTTGAGGCAGATCCAGCCTCTTCTACAGGTGAGTTCAAAACGCACTTTTTCAATGACATTATCCATATCTTCAATTTACATTTGGTTACCTGGTCCATCCATTAGACCCTCCAATCCATAATGAAATTAGAGACTATCAAACTTATCGACATATCAGTGCACCCAAAGGTATGTTGATTTAAGACTCTTTCTCCATCGTCATTTTGCAGTATGACGCAATTGCTCAATTCTAATATTCCAAGTACTCAACAGCTGCGATGCGATTACTGAAACTGAAGATGAATTCCCACTCCCCAGGGGTTCTGGCGCTGCAAGTTCATCTTGAAAATGAACAGATGGTATATTTCAGTGACTCCGCTGAAGTCCAACATAGATTCACAATTAAGCCACCTCCATCTTCCACTCTGACCAAGTTCTTTAGAATCTGCCGTGAAAACATTTATAATGAAAAGTCTAGGGTCTACGCCCGAGACTTACTGTACGTGGAAGTCCCCCAATTTTTCCGGTACAGCAATGGGAAGTTTGCCCCTCGAGTTGCGGACGTTTTAGGAATTGGGAGGTTGCACTATGTCAATTTGAGCGACGGTGAGCGTTATTACCTACGCTTGTTGTTATCAACTGTCCGTGGTCCACAATCTTTCAAGGACCTTTGGACTGTTCACGGCATCACGTATGGCACGTTTAGAGAGGCTGCGGACAAGTTGGGGCTTCTAGCATCAGACTCTCACCACGAAAAGGCAATGCAGGATGCAGCACTGTGGGCTACATCTCATCAGTTGCGTCTGCTCTTTGCGCTTATATTAGTTTACGGCGATGTGGCTTCTCCCGACACCATCTGGTTACAATTCCAAAAAGACTTATCTGAGGATTGTGAACAGAAACTTCAGCGTTTAGGCTATCCCGATCCGATACCTGAAGATACCTGTTGGGCTTATTCAATGAAGCTCTTTGCGGAACTGGTCGAAGATATGGGTGTCGACTTCCATGACTGCGGGCTCAGTCAAAGTCTTATTAAAAGTATCCTCAATTTGTCAGCTTTTGAAGGTGGAACTTCGAGCTACTTTCCTTCTATCTCATCGGACGATAGCAAGGGCTTATTCATTGCACAAGAAGCTAAATTGAACGTCGAGCAAGAACAATTCTTTAGGTACATACGTTCAAATTATGAAGTAGGGATTCAAACTATCACCTTTCTCGACGGCCCGGGGGGTACAGGTAAAACATACACTTTAAACACAATACTGCATTATTTCAATGGTTATTGGACGGCACCTCTGGCGGTATCTTCGTCCGGAGTCTCCGCTCTCTTACTCTTAAATGGTGTTACTGCTCATTCAGCCTTCAAATTACCAATTGATGTAAATGAAGATTCAACTTGCAATTTGAATGGTAGAGACAAAAAGAGTAGGAATATAATTGAAGCATCAATTATTGTTTGGGACGCAATATCTATGCAACATAGGCACTGTATCGAGGCAGTTGATAGAAGTTTGAGACATATATGTAAATCTGATTCACCATTTGGCGGAAAAAGCATTATATTTGCAGGGGATTTCAGACAGATTTTACCTATTATTCCAGGTGGCGCACTTGTAGATCAAAAAAATGCCTCTTTTAAAGGATCAAAACTCTGGGGTTTAACTACAACATTCAGGCTAAAAGCTAATCTCAGGCTCCGCGCTGCAGACGGAGAGATATCTGAAGATTTATCTACTTATGCTGATTGGTTGTTATCTCTGAGCGAAGGGACTCTTCAAAACTCGAACCGAGCAGTTATTCCCTTACAATATATGAAAGTTGATATTTTACCGCCCTTCACGCCTATTCCTGATACATTATTGAAGTGGGTATATGACGACTTTTTGCATGTCATCACGACCAGTGGGTGGAGCCAATTAGCCACCTATTACACAGACAGATGTGTTATCACGCCGTTGAATGTAACAGTGGAGGATATCAATACTTTTATGCTCAACCAAATGCCTGGAGATCCCTTTAGTGCTATATCAATCGACGAAGCCGATCAGGATTTCCATGATCCAATATCGGTTGAAATGTGCAACTCAATCGATTTTAACGGTTTCCCGGAGCATCGCCTTTTGCTTAAGGTTGGGCAGCCCATCATGCTGATAAGGAATTTGAGTTTAGCGTGCGGGCTATGTAATGGCACCCGGCTCCTGGTAATGGCGGTGACCACGCGCATTTTACGATGTAGAATCATCAATGGTCCGAAATTGGGACAAATCATTGCTATGCCCCAAATGAAAATGATCCATCGGGGGACGGTAGAGCAACCTATTCCTTTTTCGCGTAGACAATTTCCAGTGGTCTCGGCGTTTTGTGTAACAATCAACAAGTCGCAGGGGCAAACGCTCGGTAAGGTAGGTGTGTTTTTGGCAGCTACAGTATTTTCTCATGGACAGCTTTACGTTGCGCTGTCTCGCTGTAAGGATGTTAAAAAACTCTGAGTGTCGTTGGCAACTTCCGCAACGACAGCCTGCACACCGAACGTCGTTTGCAAGCAGATTCTACGCTGAATGGTACGTTCCCTCTCAAGTTGACTTTTTATTCTTGAGCAGATGGTGAAGATGGCCGGCTGACCTACAATGTGATATTTGCGTTTAGTGTAATTATAAATCGTGAGGCGATGGTCTATTTATAAGTTTTGTATTTCATCTTCATAGGAATCATGAGATCGATTAGTTTAGAATGAGGCGTCCTCTCAGTAGATGGATTCAATTCTACACCTCAGGTTGTTCTGTGGCTTTTAGCATCTGGATCACAACATACTTTTACCGCTGTAATGTGGATACTATGTATTCGTCCTTAAAATTTGACGGATTATTTTTTGTACGTTTTTGGTCCCTCTGAATGTAAAGCTCTAGCTTCTGTCTATGTGGATTAGGCAGAAGGTAAGGTATGAAAGAATATCTTGTAACCGTCACTGTTACGATTCTATATTCATCTAGCATAACATAAGCCTTGAAGAATCCTATGTCTTTATTATAGTATCGAACAAACATGGAAAGTTTCAAATTGAAACGTTGCGAGAGCGCTATAAGTTTATAAACACATACGCCTCCTCAGACTGAGGGTACAATTGATGTCTCAGTGTTTTAAGTAAATGAGAGAAACGCTGACAGCTTGAAACTAGCGGTGTATGGGAGTAGGTACGGATTTGATGTGTAGTATCAAATAAATTGACATTTATGGATCTCTGTGATGAAGCCAGACATATTCGACTCGTGGAGTTGATTGCTTCCGCTCGCATTCAAACTTAAAGAATAAGTAAACTTTGAGTCTACACCTATTAAAGTAATAGGCCTCTAATACATCTTAGACTGAGGAATTTGCGTCTCATCTGTGTATTGATCGAGGACTAGAGAGCTGAATTGAGTGTGTTCGATGAGGATAACACTAAGTTTATTGGCCAACCTGAGAAGAAAACTAAGTTTGTCGGGGCGGGCTTGCCCGCGTAAGGTCTAGTTCATATGTAATATGGGTTTTCAACGTGTAATAACTTACAAAATAAGGTTTTCTCATTATTTACAACTCAATAACTCCATCATTACTCATCAGAAAGTAGGATTGTAGCGTATGATCTTGGTTGGTAAAGAGAGCTCTATTCAATGCACTTTAGTAATCAAAAATCAGTTATGGCTTATTTAGAATCAAAAGAAGATCAAATTAATAAATGAAGGCGTACTATAAATAATTATGATGTAATAAAGATGAAAGAAAGCAATATTAATCATAAGAAGAAGCTATGACGTGGATGAATGAATATTGAAGTGGTAAAGAAGAGGTAATGAGGCTGTTTACCGTGTATTTCTTTTGAGGAAAAGGTTATATATAGCTGTGGATTGATTGTAAAGAGTTTTCTTTCCTCTTTTCCTTATCTTCTACGTTGCTATCATTTTGTTTATCATTATAAACTTATTTTAGTAGTATCAGATCACTTAAATACGCCATTTATCAAAGTTAGAGCATCTCCTATCGTTCAGTAAATTTATGAGTAAATTTTCTGTACGTAGCGAATCGGTACAGTATCAATCGATACAGAATAGTGGAAATCCACTATCGTTGGAAATAAATCGACTCGGTACGTATCAAATGTACAGAAACCTAATTTTCCCACTATCGTGGAAATTTTGCGCCTCTGTAAGCTTGAAATTTGGTAGCTTCGGTATATCATGTATGATACAGGGAGATACCGACTCGGTAGAGGTCCAGTATATTTAATGGATCTCTACAGAATTTTGACCGATTTGGTACGTACCAATCGGTATATTTGCCACGATTGAGGATTTTGACCCTCGGTACGGTAAAATATACCGTACCGAGGCTGTTTACCGAGACGATAGGAGATGCTCTTATAAAGAGAAATTTACTTTAAAAGAATTGTATTGTAAGACTCAAAAGTCATTGGGAATAATACTAATAAAGTATTGAGTTTATTAAATCAATCAAGGCGCTTTTCTCTTATAATTAACAATAATATTTCTTTTATTTACTTATCAGTACTCCATCAATAAATTCTTATTGATTGGTTTTAGAAGAGCAGTCTTAGACAGCTTCTACTATTACAACTAGTAGATTATCCTCTTCACGTGTTGTATAACCCTTGTTGGGTTATAAATACTACAGCGTCTCTACGCGTAATGTGCATAAGAGATCATTATGTGATCTCAATTCATATGTTGTCTTTGTAGAGGTAGGATGATGGTGATGAGTAAGGATTAAGAAAGATGAGATGATATGAATATACACATGCTTACAATCTATCAATAAAGAGAAAAAATGATTTCTATAGAAAAGAGTGGAAGGAAATATCACCGATGTTAAGAACGAATGAGAAATTGAAACTCAGGAATCACATTTGTCATTTTATATTGATGGAAGTCAGAGACTCAGCTTAGGAAACTTACAATCTGAAGATTAAAAATCGACTAGGCTTTCTGTAGTGTGAACTTCCCCTTGGCTCTGTTAATGATCATTCATTGACCTTGACTTCATCATATTGAGAAAATGGAAAATCTTTTGTCTGACTACTTGGTTCCAAACAACCAACGCGGCAGGGTTGGGATAGATCATTTGAAGAGGTATTCATATTGAAATATGATCAGGAATCGATTTTTTTTTAATTTATGATAAGTTTCAAACCTGAAAAAAGATAATTCATGTTATATTAGATTAAAAAGAAACCAAGATAGAAACAATCATGATGATATGAGCGCAACTAGAATCATGATTCAAGTCAATCACAAGATGATTTTTACACTGTGAAAGATCCTTAAAAGGTTTTACTTTTCTTAAACACTTCAACTCATAGAATCCATTTTAGTTTCATCCTTACCTGTTGGATGAGGATTGCCAATATGGACTGTAGCTCAGCAAAAGTGACAGCGGATTTGTCAGCTTCGAGCTCTGAAGATTGGATGGATGTAAGACTTTTCTATGGGTTATGAGACAACAGCCTTATGGGGTTACACCAGTCCCAAGAAGGGCTCATTTCTGTAATCAATTTCTTGATTTTTGAATTCCGATTTATTTTTTTTGGATTCTCAAGTAAAAAGAAGACTTAGATCGAATGTTTGAAGTGTTCATTTGAAACTTGATGAACTTCATAAATCCTATTCATTGATAACGATTAACTATTCTATCTCAAGAAAATCAAATCAAATTTAACCCAATTCATCTAAACTCTTTCTCAAGATGTCAGGTCGAGGTGGAGGAGGACGAGGAGGAGGAAGAGGAGGAGGAAGAGGAGGAGGAAGGGGAGGAGGAGGACGTTCAGGAGGAATTCACGACTTATCACTTGGTACATTAACCTTTGCAGATTTATTAGCCACTTCAAGAGCAGATATAGGTGATGTACTTTATCCTACTCAAGGAGTTCAAATCCCGAATACAGATGGACCTAGTCTTCATGAAGAAAAATCAGTTCGATCAGATGTAGATCGATGGTTATTTTCATCGGTTAAACCTGAAAGAAACAAATGGGTGATCGAAGGTGAATTAAAGAAACGAAAGAGATCCAATCCTGGAATCATCACTCATCAAATCTCTAGACTTGGTATCAATTCAACCACCACCACTACAACCACAAACAAATCATCATCAATTCATGAAGATTTCCTTTACTCTGATCGATATAAATCTAATCAGACTCAATCAAAATCACCATCAAAATCAAATCAAACTAGTTTACCTGATACAAAAGTCTTTCTAGATTCACGATTCTTTCCTACTGAGCTTTGGACAAGTTATATCGAAGGTAAGAAGACGATGATGAAGATTAAGAAACGTAAGGTGAACAAATCAAACGGATTAGATCAACTTGAAGATGATGGTGAAGGTGAAGAGAAGGAAGGAGAAGAAGAAGAAGAGGAAGTGATCCTTGAGGAGGAAGAAGAGATTGATGAAGATGATGTGAGTGTGGATCTGTTTGAGATTTCGATTTTAGATTTCAGTTTGGATTTGAATCTCTTCTGATCGGTAACTTGATTTTTGCGTCTTCGGTCTTCATCATTCAACCTTATATTCACTATCAGCCTGATTATGATAACAATTACTTTGATAATGGTGAAGATGATGATGGAGCAGGAAGTGCTGGCGATGGTGGTGGCGACGAAGGTTTGTCTTCACTAGCATATCTTGACATAATGAAACATATGATTGAGTGAGAAGTTGATTCTAACGATGATTTCTCGCAGGCGGCGTGTTTTGATTAGGTAGACGATTACTTTATCTTATGGTTGATATTCCCCCTCTTATTTCTTTCACCTCAACTAACAAGCTGTCAAACAAGAAGTGTGGTCTATTCTTGTCATCTATCTTGTCCATAACAACTCTCAATATCTCCTTACACCCACCTCTCCATCAACGCTTGTTGTTTGATTCATAAGTTGACAAGAGGTTATATACATTTGAAGCGCTAAGCAAAAAAACAGGACATGATTGATTATTGTAGTACCACCTGATGACAACAAAGATGAGAGAAAGGATAAGAGAGTCTGTGAAAAGGAAGAGAGATGAATGAAGAGGAAGGAAGAAGATGGTAGTATCAAAGTTGTAAACCACCACCTCTGACTACTCTCCGATTTGCACCCAACTGAACCCCCCCCACCAAAAAAGAAAGATCAAAATCAAAAAAACTCAATTCAAGTTGAATTATTAAATCGAAAAGTGAATCGAGATCGAAGAAAAAAAACACAGAGAGAAATTCAAAACTTACTTGACAGCCACAAAAGATTAAGATCACTAGATAAACGAATGCAGACATAAAACAAACTCTTGCTACTTTTGTACCATTCTCAGGTGAAGTGATTGAACCCATTAAGACATGTGCATGGTTTTGAAATCCAAGACCGATTGCTAAAAGAAAGATAATACCGATTGAAGATAAGATTGAACAACAACTAGCTAAAATTGACCAAAAAAAAATCAAAAAGAATCAGTATGGTTTTTCAAAGTTAAATGATGGGTTTGAATCAATCCTTTGTTCTTTTCTTTACCTAATCCTGTTCCTACTAATGGCATGATTTTTGATTTTTGAATAAAAAAGGATAAGTTTGAATGAATTGAATTCTTATGATAGTGTGAATCGGTTTCCTAAAATCAATTCTCCCTCTCTCCTTCCCCAAGCGATTCTACTTAGAGACCGTATGGAGAGACAGCTCTGGCCCCGGGGCAGCAACTGTGCCTTTGAGAACCGGTACCTGTGGTATCCGACTACATAGTCTTCAGTCGGATATGAAATGTAACATGATCAAGGTACACTTCATTACATATAGCTTGAAAGACAACTCAAGGAATATCCAATTTGAATGAGGATGTAAAGAGTATTTAAGAACTTGATGAACTTTTCATATGATCAGATCTGTGGTCAACTACAAACTGATAATTGTGCTAAAGGGGTTGGTTAAACTGAGGAAATCCATGAAAATTCAATCCACTTTACTATCATATAATTCCGCTAGGTGTACAAGTTCAAGAGGATGTAGGGTGGATCAAGACGATGTACCGCTACATTCTCCCTAGGTAGTCCCGGCTATCACGCCCCGGACTACCAATGTTCGGGTTTTGCTGAAAAACCCCCGAGCCTAATAATCTCGACAAACTTTTGGATTATTGGTCTCGGTTGTGACTCTCTTTCTATAATTTAAATTTCCGAGATACTGATGGTTTTCCAGTATCTCGATGTTAGTAATAAATTTTCTCTCACTTCTAAGGGTAAGACTGGACTGATGACATTTGTGTCTATCGTCAGGACCGTCTTAGAACTAGGTATCTCACTCCGATATGTTGAGGAGTGTGTACCAAAGAAATGAGACAATTTTACTGTAGTAAACATAGAAAGAGCTCACGTGGTTCTCAGAACACTCTAGAGGGATAAAAGAATAAGATTCACGGTGTGAATCAGGTTATTCTGGTTTCAGTTTACTCCACACTGTTCCAGAGACCTCATCAATGAACAACGAGCTTTTGTTCAAGACTCGTTTCAATCAGAGATTGGAATATTATTGTGAAGGGTGGGTGGGCGGTATACAAAAAAATTTTATTATAATGTATAATAAAAGAAGTATTAAGATATGATCCTGGTTCTCAGGTATCAATATCTTTACTATTCAAGTTGTAGTGTCTGGTAGTGGTCTGTTAGATGGGGTGGGGAATAGAGCCGATAGAGGGAAAGATTTAGATTTCCAAGAGGGAATCTAAATCTCTCTCACATGGTCTTTATAATCCATCTTGTAGGGTCTAGACGGCCGTGTACTCAAAATGACTGGCCTGGCATGTGAACTACTACCTGACCCAGGCCCTTATGGCTCGTATTCTGTTGCTGAGCAATGGGATTCATCGCTCAGTCTAGGCTGGTGTCAACAAGTGGATTACAGACCACGGATCACGGCTTCATTACCCGACCCCGTGGACCTTACTTACCTTCGTCGTACCTCCTGCGGAAAGATACCATGAGTTTTAAGTGTTCAAATCATTAAATTTGATTTCAAACTGAGCTCAAGGTGTTCAAGTCATTAAATTTGATTCAAACTTAGTATTAGGGCAGTTCAAGTTTGAAAAAAGAAGTAAAACAGAAATAAGTCTTCCAAAAAAAAATCCAACTCATAAATTTATCTTTTTAAAAAAAAAGTCTGAGGAAGCCCCCATCCAAGACCCACATGCATGACACCTGTATTCCATGATGCTGAAAATTTTACAGTCCTGAGAGCACAAAGTGCAATAAAATTTTACAGCATTTTTGGCCAAAACTTGAACTGTGCCCTATTTTGATAAATCAAATTTAAAGAAAACCCCCCTTGTTCATGTTTACTCTTTGATCTATTTTCACTTTAAAATTCCATTCAAATTCAAATTCAATCCAATCACTTCTTTTCTCAATTCAATTCACTTATAATCTCTTTTTCTTTTTCTTTTCTTCACTTATGTTTGTGTGTGTGTGTGTGTGAAAAAAAAAGTCATAATTTAAAACCTCAACTTTTCTTAAATTTTACAAAAATAGATAATAATAATACATAAAATGATTGGTTTTTCAATCCAAATTCCAATACCTTAAACTTCTTTACAAAGAAAAAACCCCCCCACCCCAACCCCCCCGCCGGCGCCAAAGGTTTCAAACTTTCAAATTTGTTCCCAAATTAATCCAAAACCAAAAAAGAAAAAAAACCCAAAAAAACTTCATCAAGATCTTACTTCAAGTTTTTCTTTTTCTTTTTTCTTTTACCTTCAATTTTTTTAAAAAAATTTTGCTCAATCAAAATTCAATCAAACCCTTTCTCCAAATCCATTCAAGGTATAAAACCCCCCGATTCATCTACTTAATTCGATTTGAAATCTGATCTAAAACCCATTTTGATTCCTTCTTTTTCTTCTTCTTCTTCTTCTTCTTCTTCTTCTTCTTCTTCTTCTTCTTCTTCTTCTTCTTCTTCTTGTTAAAAAAATTTAATTCACTTTTTTACCTAACAAAAGTATTCCAATCTCATTCGATTTCGTTTCATTTCTCTTAACCGGACTTAATTCAGGTGGTAAGCCTAACATATTTTGATCATTCTATAACCGAAAAACCGAAAAACCAAAAACCGCAAAATCCATTTCATCAATTTTCTTTTCTTAGAGAGCAAAGGAGAAGGAGGGAAGGGGGGAAGGGTCTTTTTCTTTTTTTTTGAAAAAAGAAAAAGAGACGAAAAAAAAACACTTACATCTAAATCTTCTTGATTTCCTGACCAATTCAAAATTCGAGGTCCAACTCCAGTCACTCGATGATGGTTTTTTAAACCAAAAATCTTTCGTCTAATCATCATCCCCCAAAAAAAAGAAAAAAAAATCTTTCATTAATTCATTCCATTCTTTTACTTCAACAACACAAACTGTTCAATCAACAAAATCACCCACTTTTTACTTGTAGGGTTTCCAATCCCATCAATAGCAGTAGCAGCAGCAGTAGTGGTAGCCGTAGCCGTAGCTCCTTCTTCTGCTCCTTCTTCTTCTTCTTGTCCTCCTCCTCCTCCTCCTCCTAACACTTCTTCCTTCTCATTCTCTTCTACAACTTTCTTCTTCACAACCTTCGCTCTAGCTCTAGGTTTGACATTCTTCACATGAGCCTTCTTCACTCCTTTACCTTCTCTCACTTCCTCTACCTTTTCTTCTTCCGCTTCTTCATCACACCCTTCTGATCCCTCATCCTCCACCCTTTCTTTCTTCTTTTTTCCTTTAACCTTCTTCACCCCTCTTCTCATCTCGCCATCTCCTTCCTCTTTTTCTTCTGAACATCCTTCTTCCACTTCTTCTGATAATCCTTCCTTCTCTTGCTTCTTTCGACCTTTGATCTTCTTCACACCTTTCTCCTCTTCTTCTTCTTCTCTCTCCTCCCGATTCCTTTTTCTAGCTCTCACATTCACATCTTCATCTAAACCTTCCTCTTCGGATTCAGCTTTACCTTTTCCTTTGATGTTCGCTTTCTTAACAGTCGGATGGCTCAAGGCAGCTGGTGAGCTAGGTAAACCTTCTAGATCGAGTTCTGATCTGGGACTATGACCTTCAAGAAGAGGAGTCGAGATCTTTCCGATGTGTCCTGGACTTTCATGATCCTCAATGATGACTGGATCAAGTACAGGTTTACGTGGTCGACCTTTGATTGGTTTGGTTGCAGGTTTAGCTCTAGATCCGGTGGCAGCCGCTTTCTTTCGTCCTCTAGTCGCTTTAGTCGCTTTAGTCGGTGGTGCAGGTTCTTCTTTTGCTGAACCATTCATCGAACCTATCTCATGATCCTCATCTTCATCATGCTCAGGTGGTTGATCTGGTTTAGTGATACAACCACTAATTGAGATCCATCCGCCATTAGTGATCATTCGGTTCAAATCAATTTCTCTTTCTTCATGTTCTGAATCGGAGATCACTTCGAAACGATCGTCTACCTTCTGTCATCACACAATCATCCAAATCAGTCATGAGCTAAAGTGATTTGGGATCAGAGATCACATCGAAAAGAATTCACTAACTTTGTCTGATCGAATCGGTCCTTTCCTTGATTTTCCAGTCACTTTCTTTGTCACCGTCACATTCGATTTCTTACCACCTTTCACTTCTACATTATTCTTCTTACTTCCTTCACCCAGAGGTTTACCAGCTTTGTGAATCGGATTAGATCTCTCACTCATCGTTCCAATCTCATTCTTGTTGAATTCTTCAGGTTTCTTAACAGATTGTAACGAATTCGAATGTTCTCTAGATTCACGATGTGAGATTCGTAGTTGACGATTAAGAGTTCCGATCTGTTCTTCCATCTCACTCACCACTGAATGAGATTCTTTTAATTCGGTTAAAATGATTTCATAAGTTTGATTTAGGTCACTTTTTTTTTGCCGGGGGGTGGGTCAAAGTAGGATGAGGTAAAGAAGAAACAAAGTCTCGTTAGTATCATCACATCAAACTTTGTCAGTTACTTTATCATCCAAAATTCAATCTTACTGATGAGCTCGACGAAGTGATTGATTTTCGGTCACAAGCTCTTTAACATGAAGTTTCGAGCCATTCAAATCATCCTCTAAACTGTTCACTCGACTCTCCGAATTCGATAACTCAATCTTCAATCGCCCCACCTCAAGTTCAGATAAGTGTAAGTTTTGTTCGACTTTCTTCACTTCACTTTCGGCTAATCTCAAGTTTTGTTCCACTTTACTCATCTCATACTTCAATGAATTCAATTCAATCTTAGGTTCGATCCCAGCCACGATCGATTCCTTCAATTCTTCCTTTTCTCTTCTTTCGATCTCCAATAATCCTTCAAACTCAGCCCCGATCTTAGCCCATTCTTGATCTTTTACATTTAATTGATTTAATTCGGAGATCAATCGTTGATGTTGTCGGTTCAGATCTGATTGAAACTTTTCCACTTTCTCTACTATCGATCGTCGATCTCTTTCTTGTGATTCTAATCTTAACTTTAACAGTTCTTGATCCACAGATGAGATCTTCAATTGACATTCTAGATCATTAATCACCGTATTGGTTCTAAGTAGATCATATCGATGTTCGATCTCTCTCACTTTGGCTAATCTTTCCGGTTCGTGTTTAGGTGAGTGAGCATCAGATTCAGAATCGAGACCGGTTTGAGCCCAGAGAGCTTCTCGTCTAAGTTCATGTTCCTTTGCATCTTGAGTTAAATCAAGTTGATGGTTCAAGAATTCTAATTGTTGTACTCGTGCTTCAAGTTGATGGATTCGATCTTCATACATCATCTTTTCTTTTTCAGATAATCCATTGATCAAAACCGTTTCAGTACTGATCTCCGTATGATCCTCTAGAAGGTTTTGATTGGGTTTTAAACTTTCTAGATCATGAAGCTTTTGAAGTTTTTGATTTAATTCAAACTCGATCTGATTCAATCTTTCTTCTGTTGATTTCCTCTTCTCAATCTCTTTTGAAAGTTCTTTAGATTGTTCGATCAATCTTGTTTGACTTTCTAATATAGTCTCGCGTTGAAGTTTAGATTCGATTTGGATCTTGCTTAGTTCTTCTTTGAGTTGATTGGATGGATCTGGGATGAGGGGTTGTTGGAGATAAATTCCGACTGGTTTTAGTTTGGGAGATTGATAGACGGTTTGGTTAGTTATTGAATGAGAAGGGTTGTTGAGAGTGACCTACCTGTTGAGCCAGAAGGTTGATGAGTGAGTGATGGTGAAGGATCTTTGATATGCGATGGGTATTCAAGATGTTGATGTGGATGAAGCTGTTCAGTCAGATCCGAAGAAGGATGGCAATTGATTTGAATCCGATGATCTGGTAGAGTAGAAGTAGAAGTTGAGGTTGAAGTTGAAGGGATTGGAAGATGTGATTCATGACTCAGTTTGGTTGGAGAGGGTGGCCTGATCAAGACAGGTATTGAAGAAGGTTTGATGGGATGAGATTGAGGCAGATGGGATTGAGGAAGTGGAGGATGTGTTGTAGGTTGAAATTGAGAAAGAGTGGTTGATGGGATAGCTTGAGAATCTTGTGATTGAGATTGTTGTGGTGGTGAGTTTGGTGGGTGATGAAGATTAGAGGTAGAAGTAGGAGGAGATCTTTGAAGTTTTGAGTTCTTCTTGAATGGATCTTGATGAATGAAATCGTTTGAAATCAATCGTTTAGGATGGTTTGGTGTTGGAGGTGGATCGGTTGGTTTCGGAATCAATGTGGATGGTTTGATGATGGATGGTTTTTTTGAATTTGATGGATTTGTTTTAGTGATGAATTTACATTTGAGTTTAGGATTAGTTTGAATGGGTGGTGATGAAGCAATCGAATTGAAGAGAGTAGGTTCGATTGGTTTTGATGGTTCTTGTTTTGATGGTGATGGTGATGGTGATGGTTCTGATTGATGTTGATGTTGATGTTGATGTTGGTTTTGAATGATGATGGGTTTGATGGGTGATGAAGTGATGGGTCGAGGTGGTGGTGTTCTTGCCAGTCCCATTCTGATGGAGTTGGTTGGTTTCTTTTGAATTTTGGATTTTGGATTTCTTTTGGTCACTTCACTTCACTTCTCTCTCTTCGGTCACAATACAGAACTCACATCACGTGATCCTCACCCTTTCATTTCATTTCATACACTTCAATCTTACACACTTCTCCCTTCACTCTCCTCTTCTCCACTCGTCTCATCAATTCACTTCGACAATCCTAATCCACCACATCTCCTCAGCTCAGAACACTTCTCTCTCTCTCTCAAACCAGTTTAGCTCCCTGCATCCTCACACACTCTTCTGCTCTACTCAATCTAAACTTCACTTTTCTTTTACACCCTCTTCTTTTCAAACCGCTCTGAAACCTGTTTTTTTTCTTTCTCACAAGGCTTCAGATTGTGGATCACGAATCTCATCTGATCGAAAGAATATGATAGATTTCCATGTACAGTCCTCAGAGTCCAATGGAAGCACAGTGATCTAAATGAACTTACAAAGCTCATGAGCAAGGGTCTGATTCTCTTCATCAAAGTGTGCGCAGGTTGCAGAACAATTGGACGCTTGCAATCAATCACCGATCAAGTGAGTGACAGATGATTGACTTCATGTAGCACATCTGATGATCCATGTAGAGCCAGTGCTAGTCAAAGGTTGTGCTAACGGACCATGAGGAGATCCTCAGGAATCATCATCTACATATGGGTTCTGAGCCATGCCAAAGACAGAGACACGTTAATACCATCCAAGTCTTTTTCAGATACAAAAAGACTACTTACAAGCTAGGTTGAAACTTCATTGAGGATCATTTTGAGATTGGCTTGAGATCATTCTGAAATTTGCTTGAAATCCTTTTGAAGCTGGCAGTACTTACTCTCTGGCCTGCCAGTCACCAGTAGATGGGGAGATGTGATTTAGTGATCGAAAGCTACAACAGTTGGATTGTTCACATACCGGTTGCTGTGAGGCTGCTTTTGATCATTCCAGACAGGAATATAGAGGCAAAGGTATGATGAATACCCCAGTGCTTTTGCAACCATCCTTCATCACAATACAGTACAGATGCAAGGCAAGGGAAGATGAATGAGGATTGATCATGCTGACTGCTATGACCAAGAAGAGGTTAGAAAGCCCACAGTTTTGTGGGTTCAATGGTCGAATCATTCAAACTTTCACTCCTATACAAGAATTCATGGAGACTGTGGTGTCAGTCAACATTGATTCTTGCCAGAGCAAAGTACAAATTCTATTGACATCCCAGATTGTCAGTGGTTTGCAAACAAAAGGGGGTTTTAAAGATTTGTTTGAAAAAGATCAATCTCATGAAGGGCCTCCTGGGTTGAGTTTTCCAGGACTAATCAATGTCTTCCAATCTTTATCTTCTGTAAAGGATCCCAGGAATATGATCAGCCCTGATGATGATGTGGTGCTTTGAACGCTGTGATCATTTAAGAAATCTTCTTTCGAATGAAGTCACTTCATAGCACCAATTCATCTTCACTCACATATATTATTATTGGAATAATGAATATCAACTTGGTAAAATAGTGCTGTAACAGTAAAATTAGGTTTTTATCACAAAGGAAGGACTAAGTGAAAGGATTTGAGGTCTTCAAGTCTTTCTTGCAGCAGATAGAACACATATCGATAGCTAAGGAAGGAGCTCCTCCTGATATCAGTGACTATCTGCAAGACTTGGTTCATGGCAGTCTATTAGTTGTTATAGCTTCAGAGTGATATGATTGATATAAATTTATAAAACAAAATGAAGGAAAGATTTCAGTAAAGAAATTCAGACGGATGATAAGATAAATTCATTCAATTTAAAGAAATGTTTGATGAACACCTTGAGTTATTCGGAATAGATTCATCAAGTTTGATTTCAACACATAAGATTAGGTTACAAACAGATTGAAAGGATGATCACACATGATGATCTCCAGTAAAGAACTTCTAAAGAGACAATCTCAAACGTTTCAACATAGTTTAAGTTGACAGGATTCAAAAGGAAACTCAAGAGAGATAGAGACAAGGAACAGGGATCCATTCCTGGATAGGATAGATGGCTTTTACTGTCCAACTGTATTGTAGCGGTATGGATGTGCCTCAGTGTCTAAAGGCAGCACAGATTGACTTCAGTATTTGAATGGCAAGATTTGTGAGTTATTGAAAACGTACTAAACACATACTCATCAAGCGAAAAATGAGACGCTGGTGCAAATGTTAGGTATAGATACTGTAAAGAAAATTCTCATATCAGCCTTATTGTTGCAACCTTGTAAAACACGATGCTTTGTCTTCTTTTAGATCAGGAAAGGGAACTTCTCTTACCTTGAATGTCTCAGCATATCTGCGTTACGAAGCAAGGTGAATGAGTTCAAAGTGAAAAAATTGGCTATTTCTGTTAACCATTCAATGAAAGGAAGGTGACTTACAGAAAACTTTCAGAGTCATCGATTTGTGTCAAATTCTCTGCATCGTTGACATCCATTATGGCCGCATAACTAGCAGGTGCTTTACAATACTTGTTCAACGCTTGGAATGCGGACCATGCAAAGTCTTGATACCGTTCATCGCCCGTCATACGCCATGCGTAAAAGACTGACTCCAAGACTTCAGGTCTAAAGTTAAGTAAAAGCTTATCTCTATAAGTTCTTCAGAGTGAAAGATATCGAATGGAGCTCAATAGACAAGACTTGCCGTAATACGTAATAAGCATTTGAGATATAAAAACCGTGCTTCTTGTTAAATTCTCTATCCTGTGCATTGAAAAGGAAAATGGATCAATGTATACCCCACTAAAAGATTACAATAATTAAACGCACCTCCTCAGTCATATTTGGTCCGGTCACCTTTCCGTTAGGTCCCACAAAGCGGAACACTTCCGGACCCAGCCCAGTCTCTGTACTTGTGTACTATTTCAGGGGATTCAATTTAAATTATCACCTAATTGAAATGAGTTAAAGGGTACTAGAATGACTTTGTGGATACGGGACTCAACTGAGTGCATACAAGTATCGATTAATTGTAGACCATATCTGACTACCGTCTGATCACCAATCAATTTCCCACCTAAGATCCAATTTCCTCCGACAAAGCAGGCCAAATGGCTAAAAACGTATTGTCGTCCTTTTCGCTCTTTGGAATAAGCTGCAAGATAGGTATGCCCGTCAGACACAGTTAATAAATGTTTAATTGATGAATAGACTGCTTTCTTCCACTCTAGATCCCGAGAACATCCCATTTCGATCCAAAACATCAGTGTCCGCACAGGACAAAAGGATGAGGATAGATCGGAAAGTCAATCAAAGTTTTCAAATACCTTCAAGATATCTAGGGTCCCGATCGTCCACTAGGATTGCATACTTCAGTAAGTATTCAAAGTAAGAGCTATACACATTAGGAAGCGAGAAAAAGATCAGCATCACATCAATTGACGGTACAGGCTACTTCGATATTTTTTTCACGGGAGCAGGATTAAGGTGTGATGACTTAACTCTACACCTCCACCCCATGTGATGTAATCACCAACAAAACTAGCATTTCCGGGGTAGATTTCCAGAGAAGGCAACCCAGGAAAGTCGTCGGGCAGATCTGTTATCAAAGCGGATGATTGTGTTTAGATAGTCACGTCCTGATGCTTCTAGTCTCAGCGATTGGGCTTACTCATGAGTGCTTTCATAGTCTTATCTGCCAAGGCTCGAAAGGTGTCATTACCAGTATAGAGACTCAAGCGGTCAAACTCCAAGATGAGTGTCCCAGCCTAATAATCAAATAAAGGCAGGCAATGTGTCAGAGATAAGAAAGATAAGAGAAAATATCCAAGTGATCCTCTGGGACGAACCTCTGCTATGTTGCTGGTATCTATCACCGGTTTGTTGGTGGTAAAGTTTAAAAATCCATAAGGAATGGGTTGTGAGGAATTTGCCCATCCATATGCTAACTTGTTACCCAATTGATAGGCTCTATCGAGTAGGTCTTCTCGAGTATGTCCACTCAACTCATACGCTGTCTAAAGTCGTTCAAAGCCTTTGGTAAGTCACATCTTCGCGTCATTCCACACTTTACTGGCGCAAAGGCCATCACCACTCTCGACGTACTAATATTCCACCAAGGTATCGGATGGTGGTTTCAAAGATGGATACTGTCTAGTGTTGTGTATATGAGATTTGTCAGCTTGCCCTCACCTGAACCGTGCTAGATCAGGGTATCCAAAAAAAGGGCCGTGTTTGGTAGGCGGTTTACCTGATTAACGTAACTCCGACTGAAATCAATCTTGGCTGTGTGTGAGAGGCCGTCTTCAAATTCATCCTGTTTTGTAGACAAATTTCGTTAAGATTCAGTCACATGAGACTTCGAATGCTACCGTTTATGTGGCTCACGTGTAAGCCCATGATGTAAAGTGTGTCCAAGCTGTCTACCAGGGTAGCGCCCCTGAAGATCACACCCAAAATCAAATGAACGAAATTGAACACGGCGCAGAGAACTGGAATGATCAAGCTTATGATCGTCCACTGACCATCCATTACGTGTGCTTGAGCCATCTTTAGACAACGGTGCCACTGAGAATCACCACAAGAAGGTTACAATCATCACTCTCAAATCGTTTATCACGCAAGATTTGGAAGGAAACACACCTTCGTCAGCAGGAAATCCCCAGCGAATGTAATCAGCATAGGCCTCCTTGAGTTTCTGCTTGATTGTTTCTGCGCGGGATGCGGCAAGGGTGGATTGGTTTAGTCCTGATTTTTGGAATTGAAACTCTAATGAATTCACTCGAAAGAGCGTGAATGAAAGGAGTAAGACCAAGTAGGTGGCGCGAAGCATGTTGGGCTTATGAAACGGGTGATGATCAAACCGTTTTACTGGAAGAAAGTTGAACTGAAGCGAGATCAAGATCGGTATAGCTGTCTTGTCAAATGAGTTGAGGGTGAGAAAAGCGAGAGCCGGGATATTGACGAGAGGCGGCAAGTTGGATGATCAATTTACTTGTGTGATTTGTCAACTTTTGTAGCTGCCAAGTCTCAGCTTGACAATTGTCAGCTGGTAGCGCGAACGTCACCTCACAACGCCACAAGGATCAACAGCCCAAGCGTGGCGTGAGCTTTATAGATTGATCTTGCGTGGAAGCAAGGCGCTCGAAGGCAATAGGAAACCCACTGGTGCGGAGATGCGGTACGGAAGTGTTCAAGTCATCGAAAATTGCTTGTTCCCATCAAGTGATTGGTTTTTATGATGTAATAGGAAGTGTTACTTGCTCAGCTCCGGAGGATCTTGTCTCACTTCTGTGGCACTCAAGAGGAGAGATTGGAGATGCGATGTAACTCCTAAGATGCTGGTCGAAATGATCATCAGTCAAGATTACTCCTATGGAGAGATTTTCTCACTTTGGGAACTGTGATCAAGAGTTGAAGGATATTGGGTCTTGATTGAATATTTATGATCAACGATAGTGTCCAGAACCAAAAGTCAAGGAAAATGAATATGGAGATGGTCTGAGTTTGTTTTGATCAGATTTGAAGAAAAGTGTGAAGATTGATGGTGATTGAGATGATGCCATCCACTGTTTCCATCAAACATAGAAAAGAAAGACACGTAGTTACTGTGAGAAGGAATGTCGTTGGTGGGTTTCACGTTGCTGAAACGTGAGGATCCCTGTCACTTTCAACCAAATTAAATTTTCAATTATCTTTCTTTCATCAAAGTCCACCATGGTCCCTTTTTAGTCTTTCAAATCCATTCCCTCTGATGTACTTTACAAGCCACGGCCGTGATGGTCTGCTGTATACACAGCTTTTCACATTATTTAAGGATACAATATTTATTCCTTTGCAATGAGACCCTCTGCAGTGTAGATATGATTCCCTCGACTTGTCTTAATCTGACATAATCAGAGGGACATCCGTGGCATCGTCAGGGAAGATTAAATTGTTTCACCGAGGAGTAATGGAGAGGGTACAGCCCGTTTCATTAGAGAGCAATGAAAACCCTTACACCAAGGCATGATTGCGATGTATTACGCTGCAGCAATTATCATTCTTCGTAGGTCGACCAACGCCACTCGGTGACCCATTTTTCAGTCACTACGTGCGCGGCCCTCCATATTTAAACGCGTCAGTTTACGGCGTTGCATCTTTTCGAAGACCACTTCAAACCCTACTCCGTTCATAAGAATTGTTTATCATTTTTTACACTGAACGTATTTGACATCATTAAAAACTTACAGAGATTATACTTCGATGTCTCGGACTGCTAACAGACAATTATCGCATCCGTGCCGTGTTAATTTCTTCGGTCAATGTGGTAATGAAGTAAGTAACCATAATTTTATTATATCAACAATGTCCATTAATCTTTAAGTTCTGTAGGGGCCAGCTCCAAAAGAATGTAACAAAGGCTTTTTATCTCATTATGGCGCAATCACAACTTCAGGCATGAACGGCGGAGAGTCTTTTGCCAATGGGCTGTTTTTAACTTCATATGGTAGTCAAGCAGATTCATTGAGTCCTGGTGGTTTATATGCTATGACCTGCAAGATGATTGGCACGAACGATTCCAACGAAGATCATTTTCATTTTGAAAACAACAACCGAATTAATCTAGGCGCAGTTGAACAACATTCAATCAACGTAACGTCCGAAACAATGGACAAAGTGACTATGATTGGATTAGGTATCATCGTAGGCAAAGACGTCATCAGAGATCCGTTATACAAAGGAAAACCGACTGTAATTGCTACATTGAAACACACCGATTATGATCCCTTTGTAAGTGGCCGATAACTTTTCTCTCTATTTATTATGCTGTTTGACGTTTTATCAATTTATAGACGCGTATGTCCGTTAGTTGGTGTACTAAGCACTTCATCCCCCCTATGAAAAACATGGAAGCAGCTCAAAAACTGTGTGTAATCGGACGTGAGGCGCTGTTCAGTGGTTTGATAAAAGATTATGATGCTGAGAAATTTATGTGGGAGTGCGAGGTGCGCCATACTTTCGGTCTTGATTTACACCTGACTAATGAGAATGCAATCTAGACCACGTCAATTAGTATTACGTCCGGTCATCTTAGTGAAAACGTCCATACGTCTGTCCCAGCTGTTGGCAGACCAGCTGGCGGAAGAATTCCACTAACACCGTATGTACTCCTTTGTTCAATGCAAATGATAATTCTTATTGATTCCTGATTCTGTTTAGTCGATCAAAGTTACCGGTAAAGGTGCTTAATGATGATCCGCGACCTGATCCTTACACAGGATCCAGTGTCACTGGTGGATCAGGGTCGGATGTTGGCTTTACTTCCGAAGCACACGCAAGTTCTTCGGGAGCCGATACGACCGATGTTATCAAATCAACACCTCCGCTGCAAAAAAGATTGCGTCGAGAATGATCTGCGGTTATAAAATATCAACATTATAGCAAGGGATGATAGTTGATTCAACTTTATCACACAAATCCACTCCGCTTGCAAATGTAGTCAGATTGGTTTTGTTTGAGGCAGAGAGAGCGTTACTCTGCTCAATTGTGACATCTGCGTTTCTTTGAGTTGTAAATCAACATCTTGAAAGCCAATTGTTACTGTTCATAGATATAAGTTTCGAAACCGCACAAAAAATTTGTAACTAACACAATGTGTTGCCGCAATAGAGTCTTTTCAGATTGCAATGTTGTACTCCTATATTGATACCTTGACGCCGAATCTATGACGATATTGGGAAATACCGTACAGGCCTCTCAACGAAGACGTACTTTCTCACTGACGATGTGATAAATGGTTAAATCCATCGCATGCATATATTATCGTAATGTGCCGCACAAAGACCGCGTTGTATTTTATCAAAATAGATTATGGTTTCAATATATGATATACATCATTTTTAACTTATTTTGCATTGATTCTCACAGCATGAATCTAACGTATCCTTTAATTTTTACATCTAATTATTTCAACACAGAATGTTATCTCCAGAAATCATCTCGATATCGATTTCTGTGGATCAACGGTATATTCTTTTTTCAATGGTGTCTTTATATCTTAACCGAGTGATTATCATTGTTTAAATGTACCACGGATATGATATCCGTTTGGTCTTTGGTTATAATTATGTTTTTTCTCCGGAATGATCGGACGTTGTCTCTGTGATAAAAAAATTCTATCAGTTAAAAGCCTTACATCGATAAAAAATTGACAATTATTTTCAATTCGCTTCTACCTGCCTCATCTATTGGTCCGTTTCGCGCCATTATCAATTATTCCTCATTTGAAATTCACACTATGATTGATTTAACACCTGAACAAGCTGCTTATTTAAAGACTTTATCAGAACGAGACCAATCTGAAATACGACCACTTCGTATTACTAATCAAGCTCATCCATGCGTTTGGGCTGGCTTGGATCAATGTATTCGCTGTGGTGGATTTGGACATTATCGCAGTAATTGCACCGTTAATTTCAACAGGATCGTTAATGGTGAAAAGCCGAAAAAAGCGGCACCATATCTTGATTGGCGTTTTGTAACCAACGGCAAGAAGTATAGTTTAGATGTTTTATATATGACAACAGCTGATCTTGCAAAGGTTTCCGTTGGCGATAAAAACATATGTGAGTAGTTACAAATTTGCAATGACAGTTCTGCATCTGACAATTGATTTACAGACGACCACCACAAGTTAACATTTGAACTTGCACCATACACTCTGTCTGAGGCTGAAGCGGATGTTTTGGATGCCATTGACAAGGCGAGTTATCCCATGTGACTCTATAAATCTTGAAAAAATCAGATACGTTAGAACAACAAATAACAATGCTTTGTGCTCTAATTTAGTTGTGTGCCCCAAAGGTACAAGATATGTCAAAAGACTAAACATGAAGCAAATTATTTGATTAGCGGTACCACAGTATTGATGCTCAGAATGGTTTACTAGGTTGTATATTCGACGTGTAGAGCATTATTCGACAAGTTTTGGTTATCATCTTAAATGACTGTTGGAGCTAACATCGTTGGATTGTAAAGAATCATATTGCTAAAAATACCGTAACGCATGACATCTAACTACCGTAAGATTTGCGACCTGAGAAACGCATGGTGTCGTTTGGAGCTTAATACTGAGATTGACAACTGACCTCATAATTGTTAAAAAAAAAGGTACATTGTTGTATTATCCTGCTAAGGAAAGATCAGAGAGTTTCAACCAATTCGAAAACTTGACAAGTTGTTGTTTGACAATATAATGGAGTAATATTATGTAACAACATACATTGGGCGTTGTATTGCCAACACTTTATTAAAGACACCACGGTAATTTTCTAGAAATAACAGTGCTGAATACGCCAGGTCAGTCAACGTCATCCTGCATTGTCCACGCTATGCGGTTCCAGGGCAAGAACAACGCACGGTGTGGTTTCCTTGGCATAACAATACCTGAAAATACGCAAAATGTTGGCTCATGCCGTTAATCATTAGACTATTTGAATCACGAACAATTTTGGAATTTCAGAACTAAAGTTAAGCAATTATAAAAAGAAACCTCGATAAAATCAAACTTTCAACGTTGGTCTGCGTCTCCTTTTTTGCATCAAATCTTAATTACATTATTTTTTTTGATCAATTCTACTTTGTTTTTCAACACGAACGGCATCATTGAATTTAATAGGCACCTTCAAACAACCTTGGTCGATTAACATATTGAATCCTCTCAATGATGAACACTACCGATGAACATAGTTGCACATTAGTTCAAGGGAAGGCAACCACTGAGGTCCTGGAAAACTCTACATCACAAATATCTGTGACTGAATTCCAGAAGCGAGGTAGACCACATTCACACATTATTTGCATTTCTACAGTAGCAATAACGACGCAATCCTGTCATGCACACCATTCCGTTGTGCAAGCAGAAGGTTACCAAAGAAGTTCTGATTAGTGTTGAAAACAACCATCGGTATTCAGTATGCAATAGATTATCTTTCATGTACGATTCAATTTCCTTTTTGCACAGTTTGTTACCGACTTTATTTTGTTCTAAAATGTTTTTTTTCTTGGTAATATATTTGTAACCTGAAGTGAGGATGACAAATATTAACGTTTCAATACATGCTTCAGCATGGTCAAATTTACAGTTGTCATAAGTTCAACGTTACAATTTGATATGTGCTATCAATATTATCATAATTTCGTAGTAAAGGACTTTTATGTTCCTTTCATCCAAACTAGCTGCTGGTCATCAAATAAGTTATAAATTATTACGATGAGAATGTTGTTACAAAATAGTTGAACAGGAAATTGCGGCTCTGCAATAGTTGAGCAGAAATTAGACAAGTCTTCATTATGCAACGAAGCAGCCGTTCATTGAACAGACATGATATAACAACAATGACACTTTTTAATGTTGTTTCGCATAGAAACAAGCCGACTCACGAATTTTGTCAAAATTTAATTAAATTGACGCATTTAATATTTAACGCCAGAATACACAATGCCGTGGCAATCAGATTGAAAACGAACCATGACATATGACTGCAACAGTGTCCGCATTGAAGGCATGGATGCGGAATAGCGTTGCATGATGCTTTGCTCAATATTAATACTTCATAATTTCAATTTGTGGATGCTCCGTTGCGACAATCAATAAGTAATATGCATCAAATTGAAACACTTTGTTCCAATTCAAATAGTCCTATCATTAAAACAACATTTTCGATCTACTTTTGTATAAAAAACTTTTACACTTCGAAATCAAAGATTTTAAAGCACGTATCTATTGCTCAAAAGATTTTCCAATTGTCACATTATGCCTAAGGTTGCTGTTCGTCATCAAGACGAAAACAAAGAAGAAATTATCATGCAACGGTTCAGGGTCGAAATTCCACACAACATCGGCAAAATGGACGACGTTTGTGACCATTGTGGGGCCTTGCATTTCCAAAAAGAAATTGTAAGAGGGAGAGGTCCTTTATGTCCGCCACATTATACAATGTGTTGTCGCGGTGGAAAGGTAGAGTTGCCTCAACATTATTTCGATTTTCCCCCAGTCCCAGTATTACTATACAATCTTTTGACAAAGAATGATTGGGGTAAGTGATCATTGTTCATTCGGCATTGTTTCTCAACTGAAATTTCGTTAGATGGGAAACATTTTAGGAAAAACATTCGTGCTTACAATAACGCACTCAGTTTTACATCGCTTGGTATCAAACTCGACCTTTCGTTAAATGGCAGAGACGGTGGACGTTGTTTTAAAATCGCTGGTCAACTGGTACATGATTTAGGTTCTATACTACCCGCTAGGGAAGGAGAATATCATTTTGCTCAGATTTACATGATGGCGCCTGATATTGAAGATGAAGCTGAACATCGCGTCAATGTTTCCGGAGGAGCAACAGATTCAAGAATAATGAAAGCCTTAATGGAGATGATGTATGAATTTAACCCGTACGCGCAACAGTTTCGAACAGCGTACGACACAATGAAAACAGCTACGACGACGGCAATTTGCCTTAAAACAATAAAACCGTCGGTTGAGAACGCTGCCAAACATGATATTAGAACCTACGCACGGCCATCAGCTACTGAGGTTATGATGATTATTGGTGATGGTGGTGAGATTGGAACTGCGGAAAGAGATATTGTTTTATATTCCACCGAAAATAAATGGAAAAGAATTTCTGATTTGCATACGGGCTATCTGCCACTGCGTTATCCTCTGCTGTTCCCTTTTGGTCAACAGGGATGGAACGAGCATTACCGGATTCCTGGAAGAGAAGGTATGTTGTGTTCTCTTGCTTTTTATGTTCACTGCTTAACATGTTTATTAGGTAAAGAAGCAGCTGTCACTTCTCTAGCGTGGTTTGCTTATCTATTTTTCGAAAGAAAGCATGAGTTTTCAAACATAATGGTGTCGCGATACCTTTTGCAAGAATTTGCAACAGATTTATACGCTTGCGTTGAACACAGTCGCTTAAATTATTTTAGAACACACCAAGAGGAGATTCGGTCAGAGTTATATTCGGGTGCCATAGAAGCGTTAGGCAGGAATGATTTTGCAATTGGACGTCGAGTGGTATTGCCAGCATCACACATTGGAGGACCACGAGCAATGATACAATTGTATCATGATGCAATGGCGTTGGTCCGACATTTTGGACAACCAAGTTACTTTATAACTATGACAGCCAACGATTATTGGCCGGAAATCCAAGATAATTTAAAATTTGGTCAAGCTGCGATGGATCGTCCCGATTTGGTGACACGAGTTTTCAATTTAAAACTCAATGCGTTGATGGAAGATATTACAGATAAAGGACGTTTGGGGAACTGCATCTCACATATTTCGACAATCGAATTTCAAAACCGCGGAAGACCACATTGTCACTTTATCCCCATCCTCTCCAAAGAAGAAACACCAAGAACACCTGAAGCAGTTGATTTGGTTGTCCGAGCAGAAATACCCGATAAGGAAATTGAACCATTGTTATATGATTTGGTCACGAAACTAATGTTGCATGGGCCGTGCAGTGAAGGTAGTTCTTGCTGGCGAAATAATCATTGTCGTTTTGGTTATCCAAAGGAATATGCTGAAACCACGACAATGACAGATGATTCATATCCAACGTATCAAAGAAGAAATAACGGTGTGACTTTTGTAAGGAATGGCTACACCTATACGAATAAAGATGTTGCACCGTACAACGCGTATCTTTTAATGAAGTACAACTGTCACATCAATGTCGAAGTAGCCGTCAGCTTTCATGCCTTGAAATATCTTTATAAATATATAACTAAGGGCCATGACCGAGCATCTCTTTCAATGGTTGCTGAAAATGAGATTCAGACTTTTGTTGATGGACGAAGTTTAACGGCTACTGAGGGTAAGTAGATTTATAAATTGATTACAGGTTTGCAACGAATTAATTAAAATTCTATTACAGCCTGTTGGCGGCTGTTCCAGTTTCCGATGTCAAGTCGATATCCAGCAGTTCAAAGATTGGAATTACATATGCCGAAGGAAAATCCTGTTTACTTCATCACGAATGAATCGTTAAGACGGCAGGTTGAATCCGGAAGAGCGGCAAGAACAATGTTAACGGAATTCTTTACTTTATGCCGTAATAATGCCAACATCATAATGGGAGAGCGCAACATAATGATCAAGACTTTGACATATCCAGAAGTAGTGAATTATTTTGCCTGGGACAAAACAACTAAAACTTGGAAACCAAGGAAAAACAATACAAAAACAATTTCTCGAATACATTTTGCGAGTTTATCTCAAGGGGACCGATATTTTTTGCGGTTACTTCTATTCCATGTCAAAGGTCCAACTTCTTTTGAAGATCTACGAACAGTCAATGGAGTACTTCATCAAACGTACAATAGTGCAGCGGCGGCGTTAGGTTTGCTTCTTGGTGATGACCACTATATAGCTGCAATGGCAGAGTGCGCCTTGGTTCAAGGCGGTGGGCAATTACGACGCATGTTCTGTATAATATTGAAATATGGACCGCCGGCGGATCCACATCGAATTTGGAAAATGTTTGAATCCGACTTAACTGACGATTGTAGATTTGCTATGAAAGAAATTAATCACGACATTGAACCTACGGATGAAATGGTTGAGGCGTTAGGTTTATACCGCATGCAACAAGCGCTAGAAGAAGTTGGACTGCAACTGCAATGTATATCTATGCCAAAACCAGATTTGATGCAATTAACTGGTTTTCCAACTTTACTCTCGACAGACAATGACAATATATTCACTGCGGAAGCAAGTTATCAATACTTGGAAGGAGCCGTTTCAATGATGAACATAGAACAACAGGCAATTTTTTGCGCGTTTAAAGATGCTGTAGCAAAAAGGGAGAGTAAGATGTTTTATTTAGACGGTCCAGGTGGAACAGGAAAGACTTTCGTGTTGAACGCCGTTCTGCATTACTGCAATTATCTGGGATATGCCACAGTGGCTGTAGCATCTTCAGGAATTGCTGCGCTGCTGTTATATCAAGGAACAACCGCTCATTCAGCTTTGAAGATTCCATTAGATTGTAACGATGAATCCGTGTGTTTGTTTTCGAAGAATGACAAGAATGGATTAAAGTTGAAAAACTGTCAAGTAATAATATGGGATGAAGTTTCAATGCAGAATAAAAGTGATATACATTGTGTGGATAGGTCAATGAGAGAACTACGTGAAATCGATTTACCCTTCGGTGGAATCACAATATTGTTTTCCGGCGATTTCAGACAAACATTACCAGTAATTCCCAGGGGTTCTACAACGCAACAAGCGGCAGCATCATTCAAGAGATCTTATTTGTGGCCTTTAGTTTTGAGATATGCATTGATACAGAACATTCGTCTATCAAGAGATGGAACAAATGCGACAGATATGGAGCGGAATGCTGCTTATGCAGAATGGTTATTAAAGCTAGGTTCAGGTGAATTACAAGATAAAATAGAAGCGAACATCGAGTTGGAAGGGTTGAACGTCACGTGTGTGCCAGATAACAAGATTTACGAAACATCATTGGCAAGAAACATCTATAGAGAGGCAAGCACTATGGTTGACAGCGGCGCATGGTCACAATTAGCTACATACTACGCAGAAAGAAGTATTATTACTCCACTCAACAGAAACGTGATGAGCATCAATGAAGATCTTTTGGATATCATCAGCGGGAAAATCTACGTATCAAAATCTATCGACGACAATGACAACAATACAACATGTGAACCTTTAACACCAGAAGTGCTGAATACTTTCTCAGTGCCAAATTTCCCTGTTCATGAATTAAGATTTAAAAAAGGAATGCCGTTGATTCTGCTTCGAAACCTGAACATGAAAAGGGGACTGTGCAATGGAACAAGGTTATTAATTACTGACGTCGGGGATTACACCTTGACGTGCAAAATAATTACAGGACCATATAAAGGCAATAATGAAGTAATTCCTCGAATCCTGCTTCGACATAAAGGTGATGCTAACTGTCCACTGAGTTTCTACAGATTTCAGTTTCCAGTTTCATCAGCGTTCTCTATGACGATAAATAAGTCACAGGGACAAAGTCTCAATGAGGTTGTTGTGTTTTTGCCAAGTCCTGTGTTTGCGCATGGACAGCTATACGTAGCCTTATCACGGTGCACTTCGTATCAAAGGATTAATGTATGCTTGTCAAAATCAGAGCCGTCGTACAGTACTCATAATATTGTTTACAAAAGAATTTTGACTGAATGAAACAGTTTGTTTGTTAACAGTGTTGGAAATAAAATACCGTGATGGACAATTGTCAACTTATTGCAGCTACTTGGTTTTAATCATGTAAATTGGCTGCACCGATGTATATATGATTTTCTAATTTATAATGACCATAGAGTGATTTGAACAATTTGAAGAACGTCTTAATAAAGTGAATAATTTTTATGTTATGTCACGATCAAACATCGATTTACATATTAGTGATTTACATTGCATCGCTCCATAAGTCAAGTTGGTGGAAAATACAAAAACAGAGTGCATATTTAAAATAAAAAAAATAAGATATAAAATTGGTACAAAAATCTAAAGTTTACGTTGAGAAAAACGATTGATGAAATGCCACGTGTTTCCGAGGTAAAATAGTACAATTTTGAACCCGAATTGATTCAGCAATTAAGGGTCAACTTGGTTGCAGTTATTGAGAATACACTTGAAAATGACACGGGTCCACGTAACGATAAAAGAGAAAAGAATACATCGATGGTAGTATGAATCCCGTTGATTGCCACTATAATAACATTGAGGTTGTTTTGTAACGAACCGTCCTTTTGTATCCACCTGATACGTTGTCTTGAAATAGCTACATTCTCAACTTTACTACTACTTTTGGTCCTTCAATTATTTGGATCTTTGCTTAAATCCATCGAAACACAATATAATGGCACATAATAATCGAATGCCATTATCGATGCGGTTGAATGGAATAATAAAAGTAGATCAAAAGGTATGTTCAATCGGAATTTGTTGCTGCGGTTGCGATATCTTAATTGTTATTATAGGTCAACAGTTCAACGTTAGAAGATTCGATATTAATAACGTATCATACAAAAGTGTGGTTCAATCAAGGGAATGGCAACGGAATCGAATTGCTGATTGCTGCAAGAAAATTTGATCACGCTTTGAAGGATCAACATTATTACCGCTTTGACGGACCAATCATCTCACGTCAAAGCGCAGAGGGAACGATTTTTTTTCCTGAAGAAGATTTTACTGTTGATGTCGGACCAAACTTCATTCGACCAGTATCATTGGCAGATAAATTGATTGTGAATAGCCGTGGAATCATCACACAAATGGCACATCATTTTAAAGGAAACGTTTTATATCAGAATATTGAAGTCACGGTATTGCATCGTCACTGGGATCCAGCGGTAAGTGACGAGATAAATATTAAAATGAACATATTCACAGCTGATCTGTAGATGAAGTCGGGGAGAAAAGAAGAATTTTATACAGATTACATAATCGGGCCGGTGATATTATTATCTGTATGCGCAGAAACTTTATTGCTTGGCAGTATCTTCGAATTCAGAGGAACGTTGACAGGATTTTCGAAAAAGAAAAATCGACTTATAGTAAGAGTACGTTGCCGTTAAGTACGTCAATGTTGCAGAAATCTAACATTTTGTTCGTTACATAATATTATAGGTATCTGATTTAGTGACTGTACTTTTGTAAATAGTCAAATGCTATGGAAAGTTGCCTCCATATGTTCAGGTAAGGCAAATACTCTGAAATTGTTGATAAAATAGTTTAACGAACTTGCACGTCATAGATATTGTTAGTGTCATTCATAAAGTATCAAATAGTTATTGTCACTATTAAGATATCAGGAATATTACAATAATAAGGGTGTTGTAATATTATTAAAAGCTGTGATAGCCAGTTGTGTGACACATTATACGTTAAACATTCTAAAATTCTACATGGAGCAAAATGACTGTAACACGAATGATATGGGCACCGATAGGGCGGCAGGCCGCCCCCGATGCGCTAGTATATCACTGAAAGTGAAGACCTCTGATCATTTTCATCTCAACAGCCTATCACAGAAAATTGTGTAAGCATGAAGGGAGACCATCGATTTCTTCCTGATCGGTCCTGGTCGGGAATATCCAGTACAGAGCTCGAGTCGGGTTACGGGTATAAGGGACGATTTGAGAATTGCAGAAGACTCGGGTCGATCAAGAGAAGGTTTAAGTACAACTTTACTTTGACTTTGACTTTGACTTTGACTTTGACTTTGACTTTACATTTACTTTACTTTGAATGCAATTGACACTTTACTTCTCAATCCTACTTAACTTCCTGATAGACAGAAGATACTTCCACTTCCTTCCTCATCAAACCATACTTCCTGACTTCCTTCATTGGATTTCAGATGAGAAAACATCATGGAACACAATCATCAATCTTCAACTTCATCATCATCATCAAATAACTCATCAAGACCCATCAATGCTCTATCATTCTCTTTAGCAAACTCAACTTCAACTTCAACTTCAACTTCGGCTTCTCCATCTCCAACTCAATCTCCATCTCCAACTCACTCAATCAACTCAGCCCAATCACATACATCAAACCAATCAATCAAATCAATCAAACCTTTGAATCTAACAAACTCTTTCAACCAATCAAATCCATCAATCCAATCAACCTTCAACACTTCAAATCCAATCAGATCGAGGTCGTCTCCTTCCACTAAGAGACAAAAATTCATATCAGATCACTTACATCTATCCACCTCACCTACCCGATCACATACTATCATCAAATCTCATTCACCCATAGAATCTCTCATCATCCTATCTAGCTTGTTGTTATCAGCTTATCGAATCTATCAACTATCGACCTATAGTAACACTGACTCAATCACCAAGGACAATGATCATCAACTTCAACTTCAACTTCAAACTACCACTATCCCTTTCGATCTATATCTCATCCTAATCTTCATTTACGTTCTTATCAACTCATTTCGATCGACTCATTATCATCTATCTCACCTCACATATTTCAGAGTGCCATTCACTGATGCAAGAGGTTACAGGGATCCATCTCAAGCTGATGATGGTCTATCAATTGCAATAGGCTTACCTCTCATAGTCTCATCTGCTGTACTTTACAGTTTAACTAGGAAAAATCAATCAAACCTAACGGATGCCTATCATCATCTCATTCACACTTCAAATCTACCTAATCTAATTCAACTTTGGAATCATTCTCATCAACAGGAGCAACAGGAAGGTGAAATATTACTACCATCTTTGTCTACTCAAAATCTGATCCAATCCCTATATTCTTCAAGAATTAATCTCTTCTCATTCACAATCATCAACATCTTCAGTCTCTTGGTCGATCTCTCCTTCTCATCAGTAGCTAATTCATGCGCTTATCTACCGATCAGTAACTCTACTCGTTTCTTCGGCTCTACCATCAAATCCTTCATTATTGCTTTGGTCTTCAGTCTCATCATTCGAACTGATAGTTTTTCTCATCTTAAGCTCTCAAGTTTGGAAACGGGCGTATCCGTTTTCGCCTTCCTATCATGCTTTTATGTGATCTCACGACTCGCAAGGAGAGGTTTTACACTAGGAGAAACTTCTATCTTTGCCTCAACTGCTGTAGCTCTTATGCTCGAAATGTTCAGATTGACGATTTCTAGAATCAATTATCGTACTTTTGTAAACTCAATGACTTCATCAACCATTCTAAACAATCAAACTCTTCCACTTGATCTCTTACCCGGTCTCTTTCGATTTCCTACTCCTTTGGTTGCCATTCAACATGTCTTCATCTCTGCAACCTTTATAATAGGCTTTTCACTCTCCCCATTATTGATCTGGTCACGTAGATTGGGTCAACAACCCACTAAGAGACTTCGTCCGACTCGATCACAACCCTCAACTCTACACCCACCCATATCCTCACCCACCACAGCCAAATCTTCACCTTCATTAATCAATAGTTTAACTAGAGATGCATATTATCATCAGTTTTCAAATCCAGCTGGTCATTATAACCATAAAGAACATGCAAATCAATCAAAAGATCGAATGAGAAAGATCCTCTCACTCTCCATCTATCTTGGGATCATTTATTTTGGTTGGCTGATCTTGAGAGCTTGGTTAGGATGGTTATTGAATCTGAGTCAATCTACTTCTTTATCATCCACCACTTCATTTACTGAGAAATTCTGGGGGAATGGATTGAATTGGGTTTTTGGCTTTTGTTTTGGTGATTGGAAAAGATTGATAATTATGGGATATTGGATCACTTGTTTGATCATCGGTATTGGTGGTTGGACTACTTATCTAATTAAAAAGAAACGAAACCAACGTAAAGAAAGTGATGGACATCGTCATCTTCTTCATCATCATTACGTAAAAGATCGTGTATTGAAGCGGTTTAGAATTAAAGAATTAAGTTCGACTTGGATGTGTAGTACATTCTTGAGATTGATCAAAAAACTATTTAATTCGAGTTGGCCTTCTACGTCTATTACCAATCCTTCAAAAGACTCAAAACCTGTTGGAGTTCAACATGATCCTGATCAATATCATTTAATTGTCAATCAAACTAATAATAATAATATTAATAATGGTTGTCCGGAAAAGAAAGTGGTGGGAAATGGATTGAATTTTAGACGAAAGTTTTTTCATGGATTATCATGTTTGATGTTTATTCCTGCAATCTTAATTGATGTAAGTCTTATCTATCTGAATTTATTTGTGTGTGGCGATCATCTCAATCCGGTTTTTGTTTGGGTTTTTTTTGGCTTTTCTAGCCTGGGTTCACTTCTTTAGCTTTCACAGTCGCTTTTGTTGGATTCACTTTCCTAGAGTTTTTAAGATACTTTGCCGTTTATCCAATCGGTGTCTCAATCCATTTATTCTTCGTAAGTATATTCTCCTTTTAGTTCTCTAATCAAAAAATCTGACAAAGTTCATATGATTTTGTAGAATGAATTTATCGACTCGAAAGATTCAGGACCAGTAATCTTGAGTCACTTTTACCTTTTAACAGCTTGTTCCACTGGGCTTTGGTTAGAAGGAAACCGGTTAGGGTCTTTAATCGGAGTATTTGTTGTTGGTTGGTCTGATGCTTGGGCTTCGATTATTGGTAGGAAATGGGGTAAAGGTAGAGATTGGTATTGTAATCGATCCAAAGTTTGTCATTTGATTTTTTGTTTCAGGGCTGGGTTGGTTTTCTAAATCTGATGAGTTGATTTTTTTCTCTTTAGACGGTAGAAGGTACTGCGGGCTTTATTGGAAGTTTGGTTTTTATTGGATTGGGTTTTAGGTACTTTAAGTTAGTTGAACAATTTTCTGTAAGTCGAATTTAGATTATCCCATTTTCTCTCTTTTGAATCTTTTTGATATTTAACAAGATGAGAGCTGATCGGTTTTGGTTTTTGAAAACCAGATTTTTAAATTTATTTTAGGTTCGATCTTGATTGGAAGTTTAGAAGCTTTTACCAATCAAAATGATAATTTAGTTGTACCTTTATTTGCTTGGTCTATTTTTGAATTATTAGATCTTTAAGAAGAAGAAAAAAGGTGGATGTAAAACCAAAAAAGAAAAGAAAAAAAGAAAACTCGAAAACATTTTAATGATTTAATACTTTTTTTTCTTCAAAAAAAGTATAGTCATCAATTTAGTTTTGATCATCTGTTTTTTTTTCTTTTTGTGTAGAATTTTTGTTTGATTGAAGAGAAGAAGAAGAAAGTGGGATTTTCTTTTTGGATCTGTATCAATTCTAATATAAGGTGTTTCTTTTCTAATTCTTAATTTTTTTTTTCGGTTTATCAATTGAGAATTTTAATTTTTTTTTAATTATAATTTAATGTTTAAGAAATCAAAAAAAGGAAAGTGAGATTTTTTTCTTGGTTGACTTAATTTTAATTCGAATTCATCATTGAAAATTTCTTTTGAAAAATTTAATTCATTCTCTCTCTCTTGAGTATAACTGAATTGATTAATTTATAATCAATTTAATACGAGAAAAGATACATTTAGATAATTGATTTGGTTTACTTTGAATAGTTTTTTTTTGAAAGTATGTATTTACAAAGTTTTTGAAGAAAATTAGAGATGAAAGAAATCATGAAAGGAGATTAAGAAATCGATTTGAATCAATAGATCCAAAAGTAAAATCTTGGGTTCCAAAGTTTATCTAGAAACCTCAAGCTCAGATCTCTCTAGTCCTTCATGATCTAACTCCGATTGGGAGTTGACATGCTTCGACCATTTTGACAAACCGTCAAAAAAATGTTGCACCCTTTGCATGGTGCACCCGACGGAAGTGAGATTTGAACTCACGCTCACAAAGTGAAGCAGCTGAAGCAGATCCCAACCGAGGGTTGATTCTAAACTGCCGCCTTAACCACTCGGCCATCCCGTCTATGACGTCGATTCGGACAGTGACAATTTAAAGAAAACCAGTCAAATGCGTAGTGACTGCGTGCAATACAACAGCAGCTGTACCGTACTCATCAGACCCCTCCCGATCGGTCGATCAACATCAGATCAGGAGAATGGTGACATTGCGATGAATGCCAAAGCCAAGGAGCACTACACCCGTCTGCCTGCCGATCTTACTCAGCAATCATCAAGGATAAACTGGAAGAATTCTATACACATGGTGAGCAAAAGGTTCGATTGTTTGAGCTGCTTATTAGTAATCATCTACCTGCATTGAGTTTGATCATGAACATTGTATCTATATTGATATTGGGATTTGTGTTGAGCTAAATTTCCAAAGCCTGTGCGATCGTCCTCTGATAGCTTTCTGGGCGAGCAGACAATTCCTCATGACAATTTCAACAGAGGTATGGAATAGATGTGTTTGGGATTTACGAAGAGCTTGGTTGCATTTACTCTTGATAGGATACATGACTCAAAGGGTAATATTATCAAAGAGTTGTGTGATTTTGGAGGAATTCCATCATCAACTCGTATGCTACAAAGGTGGAGGCTGCTGCTGGTATTCTATACAAAGCCAATCAAAGAGTAAGGTCTTGAGATAAGTGCCTATCTGGTGAGGTGAATGGGATCCTAGGAAGGTTGAGAAGCGGAGGAGATTGTAATACTCACGCTCGTATATCTGTCAAAGTCGAAAATATTGCCCAACCCAAGTTCATCAGTATTCATCTATCGAGACAGGTGACTGGTTTGCATAGTCAGGATATACACATACATGTCGGTGCAATTCCGCGTACCAAGGCTCGCCTACATTTCAGGAAGACTCGGGCAAAGTTCAATACCCCATACGCGATCACAATACGTATATCGACTTACGGTCCTTCTTCTTTACAAATCTGCCGCCATGTATCTGCAATATAGTTGAAACCTTTGGGTGGTACATCTGCCATCTGAACCCTACTCTTGATCACATCTGATGTTAAGGGTTACAGATTCAATCAAGTCAAATTTAAGAATCATGCCGCTCGTGGAGTTGAAAAGTGTTGATATATAATAAGAGACATGATGATAACTGAGATGAAATTTACCTAATGGATAACAAAATGTCCAGTATCCGATCCCACCTACCGCACCACTTGTTAAGAGCGCCCAGACTGGTAAAGGTGGTTGTGGAAGATGATTATGACGAGGTCTGTGATCGGAATCAAACTTCCATTTCTGAAAGGCCCTTTTTGTAGATTCAAATCCGGCGTAAAAACCTATATCACATCAACGATCATATTGGGGGATGTTAGATCCTTTGGTCAAGTTGAGACCTCAGTTTAAGATTTTGGACGCTGAGACTTGAAAGATTACCTGCATAAGCCGGAATCTCGCGCACCACAGTTACCTGGTGTACATACATGATTGCAATCAATATTGAGAAAGCCGGCGTTGATATCGATAAAGATGGTTCATGTCCACAGGAAAAAACTCACCCAGAAACCACGCATGATACCTTTCTTGAACCCCCACTCTTGCCAAAGCTCAGAAATGACTTCTCGAAGCCTTTCGGGATCCAAAAAAAGAACATACAAACAAGAGATCACATAAACGAGCTTCTTTGCGGTTCATCAGTGGACTTCACGTGTTAGCCATTTAGGGTTAGGCAGCCATATACAACGACTTGCATACCGTTTATCATTGGGTTTTCCATACTGAGCCTGCATCCTGATTTTCAACATCTCTACCGGAGAAGCCAAAATACTATTGACTGCCCCTGCCATCGAGCCTAGCAAACACTCAAAACGTTGAATACAATGATACGATGTGGGTGATGTCAGTGCAGTTCAAGTAAGCAATAGATGTATGATACATACATAAGACTTTGTCATGAAAGACTAACCGGCAAGTGCAGTTTGAGAGATACTGAGATCAGGAAAAGGGCTCACAAGCCGCTTGGAGATTGTATAAGCCCCGAAAAGTAATGAGTTGACACCAGCCACACCGATTAGAGGTGAGAACATGCCTAAAAATCGAATGGTGTAACAATCGAGAGATAAGGGTACGTCCGTTGAACGAGCGATATATATGAGTCTCGCAAAGTTTTCAAGATAGATGAATACGAAATCGCTGATCGAATCCTTCCTTCCCGTGAGGTCGATGCTAAAAAAATGGGTATGAAAATACCTTTATAAAGGGCCAGAACACCTTCTTGACTGATCGTCTTGCGAGCGACATCCATGGGTCCTGAAAACATTCCAACCGGTGCGATCTGAGAGCGAGTCTTGATAGTATCCTTTTGTACATTTTTCATCAGAAACCTCGAAATCATCCCTCTTCATTCATGGGTATTCGCTCACAAGTGGTTGCCCAACGAGTACTTGAGCAGCGCCTCCAACACTTCCACTAATCAATGAGGCTATCGTAGTAGGTCGACGATTCTGACTAACATCCTGAAGGGTATCCATTGATAGAATTCTGTCCCCCATATTCGATATAGTAGTTATAAACTTTGATCAAAGCTAAACGCGCTTTCCTTCGATCACAATGACCGGATCCAATGACCACTGAATGAGCCCTTCAGGTCGAACCGAGCAGTTTGCGGAGCGTGGTTTGAAGTGCCCCGAGAGCGAGTCAGGGCCTGGTGCTGTCAACTTGGAGTTGGAGTGGAAGGCCGCAAAATATCCGAAGGCCTTGTCGCCAACTCATCGATCCTGCAACAGAGTTGGCGATGGAGAATAAGGAAAGTTGTACTGACTACCTTGACCGATAAAAATCCTTGATCAAAGCACTTTCAGAGAGCTCTTAATCACGATCAAGATCTAAGCCATCCCAGCCCCAAGCTCAAAAAACTGCATAGACCAAGTTTACCTTACATTCTATGGTGAAATAAACTGGGTCGTGATGGCAGACATAAAAAGATTTATATTACCACTCTTTCTTGACTCGTCATCATCTTGTCAGTAGGAGCAGCAGCAAATGGAAGTTTGTCCAAGCCTCTCTTGTCTCTCTGCTAGACCTCTTCTTAAGCTGTGAGTTCGCGATGGAGTAACAATTTACGATCCTTATCAATTTCTCCAGACAAATGTCGTCTGCGGCGATCCCCTGTTTATTTAGGCCATCCTGAACAATATATATTGTCATCAACACTAGTTCATGATCTGATTGAAGGACATCAGCACCCTGATCAGATGAGTCACTCTGTGGAATGCAATCCCTACATCGAGCTAGAAGCCTAGCACCACCTTTTTCGCCCTATGTGGATTGTCTTTCGAGCCTCAAGCGATTCTCCCTCTACAATCTACCCACATTGAGGTATTCCATGTTTCCGATGCTCATTTTCAGGTCAGCGCCTTTTGATTCTGTCCTTTAAAAATCTGGATCGGAAAATTCAGCGCCGCTTGATCAGAGTCTAGACTTCAGGGCAATAAACCACCAGGATCAGGAACTTATCAGGCAAAAAATGTGTGTAGTTGACTGAAATTTGAGAATCTACACATTCTTTACCAGCCTATAAAGTCATCCTTTTCTTTCTTGAAATCATGATTTTTCTATCCTTGAATCCTATCTCAATTATTCGTTTACAAACTCCAAATTTCGATTCAATTCACGTCAAATATTTCACATTTCTTTAGCTAGATTATTCAAATCCTCACAATGTCTGATTTAACTTCTAACGCATCAGTTCAAAGCTCTGCTCAGGATTCAGAAACTCAAACTCAGCCCTCGCATGCCTTGGGAATACATCTTACAAAAGTGACAACTAGCGAGCCGTACTACCATGAATGTTATCCTCTATCTACACCTGGGGTTGATTTTATTATTGCCTCTTCCGATCTCGTCTCCTGCCGTTTCGCGATGTGTTCTACCAAATTGGCTTTTCATCCTGAAGTTTTTTCAAGCACTAACCGGGCCAAGATACAATGGTGTGCGGGCCTTCCTCTCATCCTGATGGACGGATCCAAGGAGGTCATTGAGATTATACTAGCATGCCTCGATTCAAGTCTTGTCCCTGACCTATCTGGGTATAAATTCGATGATCTCCGTAAGTCTTTTCCCTGGCACATGATATCAAGAGGACACCTTCTTGGATTTTACTAATTGAACCTTATTTATCACGATTCTCCTACAAGTTGGTGCATTGGAGGCCGTGACAAGCCGGAACGCACTTGAGCACGTAGAACGACTTTGTCTTCTTGCATTAGGGTGAGAATAAACATCCTACAGTATAAACCATGTCTTTACTTATGGCTGTGATTTCCTCTTTCATTCGATGCTATCTTTTCGCAGAGCGTACTACAAGCTTAAACCAATTCATGTCTTTGCCCTGGCTGAGAGTTACGGCTGTACTTGGATGGCCAAGCTAGCGTCCGAATTCACATTAGCATTGGATATTGATCTACCGGAGCACAAGCGTCTTCTATCGAGTGAGGCTTATGGTGCTTTGGTGAGTACTTTGAACCATTTCTTCCCGCCATCAATAAATTGAGAATTGACAAAAGATGATGATATCCAGGAGGAACTTCACTCTTACAGGAGGAAACAAGCTCGCCAAATCTTAAATCGCCTTCGACTACCTTTGATCTTACATCGATCGAATTGTGAGCCAGACCGACTTGCTGAATTTTGGAAATCTTCCCTTGGTCGAATTAAAAGAGCGGCATGGAACTCTTTGGCTGATTTAGATATGAGAAAGTTATTTTCAAGTGAATTGAAGAAAGCTTCAAGTATCTTACAATGTACTGAGTGTTTACATTCGATTTGTTGTTTGGTTGATCAAGCTGATCAAGATTTTAAGATGATCAGGTGTTGGGCTCTTCCTACTTCTTATGTTTCTGCTTCAAACCTTCCTCATCCTTGTTAGACTTTCTAAAATCTCACTTTCATATAAGGCATGTAGATAAATGTGAACGCTTGGGTTGATGATACATAAAATGAATTCTGTGGTCTTTAAAGCCTCTACATATGTACAAAATGACTTTCTATGCCGAGCCTGACTTCCTTGGAAGGGTTCAGGAAGCTAGAAGAAGTAAACGAAATGCGTGTCTTTGGCTTTGAGACGCGTGGATCAGGCTGTATTCATCTGGAAAACTGCTCTGCCTTACCGCCAGTCGGCTATCGTCAAAAGTATGAACTAGTAACCTACACCAATCATCAAGTGGCTGATGTGGCACACTCCTTAGCACCAATTCTTGATGAAGTCAAACTCTCACTTCTGAAGTGACTCTAGAAGGGATGAAAAAGGAAAGTCAAATGGAGTGTGAACATGAAGACCAGCTCAAGATTCTCCCTGATCATCACAATCTTTTGTTATCATTCAAGTTTCCCGAATGCAAATTAGGCAAGCATCATCAGTCTCGGACCGGATATATAATGAAGATGGGAATGAGGCCGTTCACCCGAGGTTTCGGTTCATCTTTCAAATCGCAATAACATTTTTAACATTCACAGCAAAATTAAAAGAAACTCAACCTTCACTTACTATCAGCAGCCTGAGCTATGCTTGAACCATCAACTCAACTCGATCAACAATCAATCGACCTTGGAACTATTCACGATGTCCCATTATCAGAGTCACAAGATAATGAACTCATTCGACTACCAGTGGAATGCAAATTATTTCATTTAATTTGTGATCAAGAATTGAAACTTGCTAGTGGTCCACTTTGTTTATTGAAACCAGTTCCAGTTCGACTCTCATCATCAGAAAGTGATGAATCAAGTAGACGGATTTCTGACTCAGAAAATGATACTGATGAGATTAAGGAAGTTTTGGTTATCCTTCAAGTCGGTCTCGCAACTTTTCCCATACATAGGCGTGAGTAGGTTTTTTCTACGAAAGCAGTCTGATGCTCAAAATTCGGAGTAGTTCAAATACTGACTCATAAATCCTTTACGCATCTAGATACTCCGTTCGGTACTACAGCTACTTGTTCATTCAGTTATCTATTCAAGCCTGATATTCCCGGCCTACCATCAGGATACATTAAACTCGTTCTACCCTCTAGGCCGATCGATGCGTTTCCTCTAATCAACGAACCTGGACTTACGCCTTCCCTTCCTTCTGAAACCGAGGACCTTGAACCGCCACCTGAATTGATCGCCTTGCGGAATAACTTTGAACAAGTATTAGTCGACATGGATATCTTACAAGACCAGAGTCTACTGGTTACCGCCGACGAGATGAGTCGAGCATTAATTGAACGATCTAAGTCATTAGTCAATCGCTGGGTGTCTTCGATTGGAAGCCCACGCTCGCCCGAAAAGGAACATACTCAAACTCCAAATGAATCTCCAAATGATCAATCAACTGTGCTTAAAGGTGCAGATGCGGTTGAACATGCTACTGGTACTTTTGCAAATTACTCGAGCCGATTCGCTTCCACACTTGACCGATGGTCAATGCGGTTTGGACAACAACTTAGTGAACGACTAGCCCCCACCTCACCAGATTCTATTCCCAAAGATGACACTCAGAAATCTACGCCTGGTTCCCTATCTCTCGGCGTCATTTCCGAAGCGAGCTCAAAACTGAGGTCAGGGATCACTGAGAGGTAAATGATCCCCTTTTTCTCATCTCTATGCGTCTTTCTTTGTCATCATCTGACTGATTATTCAATTTTTTGCCTACCTTCAGCACTAAAATCTTGGGATCAGGGATTGTGGACAAGGCATCAGAAATGCCTAACCCAGGAATCACACCAAATCTGCTTACTCGACTTGGACATTCCGTACAAAACATTGGCTCGACCGTTGGTAACACATTCCTTGCCACTTCTCCTGTAAACCACGTAAGCCGAGTAGGAATGGGAGCCGCTACCTCAAGTCCAGAAGAAGAAGAGGGAAAGTCGAACAAGAAGCATGAAATTCCAAATGAACTCCAGCCTGCTTTCGTGGTTGAATAGATCATACATCTTCATATCAAAATCACTCATTTCTCACAATTCAAGCGGTGCAAGCACTACGATCATTGAAAACTTAAGCGGGCTTTTTGTGTAACATTTAATTCTCTTCCGCTCTGTCTTTCTTCTTAACTCGTTGGGATCGTTGCCTCAATTGTATTACAATAATATTTTTATTTTTCAAGTTATACGGACCATATCCTTTTGAAAAACTCTGTGGTTTACTAGACTATTTTATATAGCTTCCTATCATATATGAGATCGAGATTCATGGATAATATAAATACTAGTGTTAGTTTGCATTACTAGCAAGAGGGAAATGTTGAATTGTCCAATACAGACAAGATGTACAATTCCACTATTGCACAAATTGTGGCTCATGCAAACAAAAGCTGTTCTTTCTTATGTCCATTGCCTCATGATCTGCATAACTCAAGTATGTCAATTTTGCCAAGTGTGCTTGTAAAAGAAATTATGGCTGATTCAGAAAAATTGGTGTTTGACTTGCAGAAGTTTGGGTGGGAATTTTTTTTCAAACCTCCATATCTCCTTTGCCTACTAACTATGGGAGGACCTCAGAATTGACTTCTTCTTCTACTTATCTTATGCGCACTCATAACTTAATTTCAAAAAAAACATCATCTCTGACAAGGCTATGCGACATGTTGCATAAGGTGGACTGGGATGTTTCAGAAAGGGACATTTTTGATTCTGTTTTACATAGATGCTTCACCAATTCCACAGACAACAGTGTATTTGGGTCAAGTGGGAGAAAATCAACTGCAGGCACATGGTTGAGGCTGTACTGTACGTATGGTGCTTAAGGCTACCTAAGCCGGCTTAGGGTGGAGGGGGGTCTGACTAGCAAACAGGGGGGGTCAGAATAGTGTGATATATTAATTCTTAGTATAGCTACTTCCAAAATCCAAGGCTGAATGTGAAATTCCAGTCTCACCTCCAAACAAACCAATTCACCTGTGACCCTTCAATCCTCCTTCTGGGAGTATGCTTTGAATTTTGATAACTCTGGGTACCATATTACAAAGGTAATATGGATGTTGCTTCTGAATTTAGTCTTCCAGCCACACCAACGTTCAACCCCTAAGCAACAATTCTGCTTACAATATCACAATTTAAAAACCAAAAGAGGCAAAGCCCACAATCTGGGTTGGTCACAGATGCAATTTTTTTCACATCATTCCATTTTATGGTCAAGGCAGGGATTGAGCCAGTCTCATCTGATAGCCCCAACATATGTGGATTTTTTAGCACTTGAGACTTCAAGGAAAGTATTAATGTGTAGTGTAAGTATTGAAGTTTTGTCATCAACCTCACATGTGGAATGCAGATATAAGAGATCTCAAAAATAACACACCAAGGAACCAGAAATTTCAAAAATAGTTCAGTCTGCCCAGCTCATGTAGTGGGTCTTGAGGTGATTGGTTTATAAAGGGGGTGAAGTCTGGTTTGCAGCGCAGACAGTAACACTTAGTGTGCCTAGGTCTAGCACTCCACACTTCTGGTACACTGCCCGGAGCCCTAGGGATCCATGCACTATGCTTAATGCTAACATTTCACCCCTGTCTCCATTACACTACACTTGCTGTTGTCCATAAGCCATCACTTGCTTTGAAATCAAGTGGCCATGGAGGTCACTGCCAGGTATGTACCAATTTCAATTTGCAAACTCTCAAATTCAATGCATCTTTCCCTCTCTTTATGTAATTTTTTGTATTCTTTTTCATCAGAATTCTTTTTGTTTTCTTGACACTTGTTTATAGCACTATGCATTTATGTTTTTGACACCACAACCCATTCTTTCTCTCTTTTTTCTTCATTAGCCTGTCTCAATCCCTACACCTGTTGACTTTTTGACTATAAGCTGTCAATAGTTGTCAGCTTGATACACAAAGTTGCTGCCAAAAAAGCAACTGGGTCTACTACGGTTTTCACCAACCTAGTTAGGTTTGAGACCGGCTATTGTTTTCAAAATTAAAGGAAGTTCTTTTGCCTGAAACATTGTGTAGTGCTGCACTGCCTAAAACAATAGCAGGGGCAAGTCTGAATCTTGCTATGCTACCAAATTAACAGCTACTGGCGCTATACACCAGGCTTGGCAGGGTGTGAAAAGCTGCACAAAACATGTAATGAACTTCTTACCTACTTTACATATTGTACCACACTTTTTATATGCTGGCATGAAACTTGCATAGTTTGAATCATCTGTGTTCCAAATGATGAGTGTTTCAGTCAAATAACAAATCTATTTTGCATTTCAAGACACTTGAACAAACAAGATTTGTTCAGCAAAAATTACAGGAAGGTTGAGTTTTGACTTATTAAGAAGGCGGCAAATCCCCTGAGACAGAGATTATTCCTTTCTTGCTTCATTATCAATTCTGACTCCATCCAAAAGGACAAAGAATGAAGTTGTATCAGTTTTTCATCATTAATTCTTTCTTTTCATCAATCTCAATCATTTATTCTTCACCTGTGGATGCTCCTTGGGCCTCTGGTCATGCCCCCTCAAAAATAATGGAGCATAAGGCTTTGATGGATGAACCATATGTACGGGGACAACATGTTGATCAATCAATCAACTCAAATTCAGAATATGTTCATCAGGATGGAAAGAGGGTAATGACAATCATGGATGCTGTATCCCACAAGAAACAAAAGGCAACTATGACTGAGAATTTAGAAAGTCAAGACTTCTTAGAATACAGAAATCTGTTTCCTCATGGACAAATCAAGGAATCTGTTCCTGTCCAGGAATTTGATTTTTTTCCAATTAGAACAGAACATTCCTCTGGAAGTCAATTTCAAGATCACACATCTGATACTTTGCATCATCCCAAAATACACAATGAAGATACAATGATACTTGAACTTTTCCCAGAACATCACCCAGAAAAAATCTGTTCAAATAATAATGAATTCTTATCCAAAGGTCTTTTGCACAAGCCCTCTAGTGGCAGTTCAGAGGTAAAAAGCTCTTCATCAATATTAAACCCATCAGATACCAGGCTTGGGATTGAAGGAGATCATGTTCCACCAAGTGTTCAGGAGTCATCAGATCACAATTCAAGTCTTAGAGAGATGACAGAGGGATCAGATCCAAGCCCTTGCCTCAGAAAAGTAATTTGTACACTTCCACTGATAGGTATATCATTCATACAAAGTCATATATTGCTTAGCCAAAATATTATCCCTTGGTTTCAAGAATTAAACAAAAACATTGCGGCCAAAGTACAACAGCTTTCTATTCCTAGCACTGCAAAAGATAAAATAAAAGCCCAATTTTCCAATGCAATTGAAGTACATGCGCATAGTAAACTGACCACAAGCTTCCTTGCCTGTTTGAAATTTGCTTACCAAAGGGAAAGCACTGATCTTGCCAAGATATATGAATCAGGTTGGAATTTTCTTTCACAGGTTCTTGAACAATGGAAATATTTGGATTTGAAAAAAGTTATCAATACAAGGCTTAAATCAGCAAACAAGAGAAGTCAAAAGGTTGATGCCACTTTTCTATTAGCTTATGCCCTGAATTCACCAAATGTGCCATCAAGTGGAATTCCAATGACTTCTCTATGGAAACTTTGTGCAAATTGGGACAAAATATACTCTAAGGATAATCATATACTTCCTCTTACACTGGGATTTTCAGATTTCTCACAGAGGATCGTTTCTGGAGTCAAAGAGTCAGGTTTTATGCCTGATAAGAAACCCAAGCCATCCATCAGCTCATGCCATCAAAGATCTTCTCAGGAACTTAAAAAGCCTTTACAAAAATTACCTTCAAGTGAAGAGGGTCCCCCACTTCAGTCAACTTGCTCTGACCAGCTCAACCCTTCTCAACCTAAGGAGAGAGTTTTGGCCCTGAATCAAGCCAAAAAAATAGGGAAAGATGTTGTATCAACAATGAAATCTGATGAATCTTGGAATCCAAAAGAATGGTTCCTCAGCCTTTTCAAAAAGATGCAGCAAGACTTTGATTGTATACCCTTCAAAGAATCAAGTGATGACTTGGAGTTAAGAACAAACTTTAAAGGTGTGAAGAATGCAATAGAAAGATGCATAACTCCCACATTTCTTGGAACCATACTTCTTCTTCACCCAAACATTTCCAGCCAGTCAGAGAAAGATACACTGAGTCTTAATGGGTGGAACTTCTTGAAACATTACTTAGAGTCTTGGAAAAGTTTGGATCTAGAAGAAGCTGTGAGAATGCCCAGAACACAGATTTCAAAGTTTCCCAATGATCCAAGGCCAAGTATACTGTTAAGGCATCTGTTGATCTACCCTCCTTGGAGATACAAACTAGCGTCTTACCATGTGGTTTGGGGACTTTGGGTAGCTTGGATGGAATGGGATGGTTGTATTGTTAGGAACAAACAGTACATTCCAACCGCTCAGACATTTTTGCAGAAATTGATCAAGGAATCTGAATCTAGCACTCAACACCAATGATATTTCCCCACCTGAATTGTAGACCACCAATTTTCAAGGATAATTTTCATGTTGCTCTGGTTCTTAACTGTATAGATAAAATTCTTCAAATTTTCAACAGATACTTTAGGTGTGAAGGTCTGGAAGACTGACTATCTATACATAGAATCTGTGTACCACTTGATCCCCTGACCGTAAAATGATAAAGCATAGCCACACATGAGTGGCTGCATTGTGAGTACCTGAGAGTTCAATCCATTCCAAGGCCAAAATTACAACTGATTACAGCCGTTGTAATATCTACTGGCAGATTTTTGAAAAATTTTGTGTTGCCAGATTTAACTTATGAAGTCAAAAACTTGAAATATTTCACTCTCAGACTGAACTCTATTTATTTTTGCACTAGAATGGACCAATGGACAGTAGAGTTATCAATCTCAAAAGAGATTTGAGTTTTTGACCTTCACATTAAATCTGGCAACGACACAACGACCTCAAAATTTGCCGATAGATCTTACAACGGCTGTAAGAAGTAGTAGATAATCACTTTTAATTATTTAATTTGTCCTACACAAAATTTTGTGGAAATTTTCCACAAAGCTTTCCACAAAGCCAGAAAAGAAAAATTTGGCTGTATTCTGGCATTGTGGGCTTGTGGAAAAAAATATTTGAATGCCCTTTGTCAGGACCCTGGAGAGCCCCTACTAAGCCCCCTTATTGGGTATGTAGGAATTGGGCTTTTTTGGCAAAAATGGTCCTAACTGTCCAGGTAGGAATTTGGGTTTTTTGGCCAAAATGAGCCTTACTCAGAATGTAGGAAAATGCCTAAGATTGAAGAAAAAAAATTATCATCCTTATTAGACATGTAGGGTTGAAGCGAGGACAGGTCACCCCAAGCCTCCACCCCATCCTCAACATCTGAAACTATAAGATTGCAATGAAAAATCTCAATGGGTATCTATACCAAGTGTACTCCCCCCAAGTTTGAACCTGAAGTAGGGTATATTTTGAGGGAGAAAAACCTTACTCAACAATCAAATTTCACAGTCAGTTGTTCAGTGAACACAACTCCACCATTGACACATCTTACCTGTTGCAACTGCATCAGTCATACAGTCAAAAAAACTTCACCATCAACACATATCCCTTGTCGCAATGGCATTGGTTGGTCAGTGAAAACAACTCTGCCTCAAGACATTGCACTCTTTGCAATTGCATCTGTTGTTCAGTGAAAACAACTCCACCATCAACACATCTCACTTGTTGCAATTGCATCGGAACGATCTCAACGGCTCTGTTTTTTGATCACTTCACCTCTACCAAATTCAAGTATTTTTGTTTCTTTTGTTTAAAAGTTCAACTGCCCCCCCTTACTTGGTTTTCAGATCTCTGATATCCACCATGCTTGGCGTTTGATTTTGTCCTCTCACTTTGGCTCTTTATATTTTTTCTATCAAATTGCAGAAAAAAAATTGAGATGTTAGATTGCTCTGAAACACCCAAAAACACAATTTTGATGGTCCTTACTCAAATGGAAGGAATTTTGGAGAAAAAGAATCAAAAAAAGAATGATCCTTACTCAGAACGTAGGAATCCAAGTTTTTTTCAAAAAAACCAGTGAAAATTGTGTAGGTAGGAAGCCAAAAATTTGGGTTTTTTGTAAGGAGGTTTTATAGGGGCTCTCCAGGGTCCTCCTTTGTCCCTAGGGTTCAAAATACTCTGATACAACTCCACATCCTCTTCATCTTCCCCCCTCAATCAGCACTCATCTTCTTCACCTCACTTCCAGCTTACACCTCCATCCTCATCCACCACACTATGGCCCAAAAAGGACACCACAAACAACATAAACACTACATACATCTGTGAATTGATCAAATGAAACAAGTATCATAGATTCAAGTAGTTACTCTGGCCTTCAAGAACAATAGGCATGCTGAAAGCCTTTTCATAATTTGATGTCTTTAAGCAATTATCATCAACCAAAATTTACATACCAACCAACAAGCAGCGGATAGGGAGAATGATCCTTTGGATGAGTTTGAGGCAAGGAGACCACTATTAGTTATTTTGCTTGGTGGCTTGGAGTTTCATTGGGCCAGGACAGAATCTATCAAACTTGTGCTGCTTGTTTGCTGTCTACAAAACCTTGTTGAAACCAAGATAGGTTGTCTTGAAGAAGCCCTCAAGATCTTACAGCTCACTTGCTATGTTGTACATGATTGGTCACCACGTCAATGTAAAGGTATCAAGGTATTTGAAATGTGACATTTCCTCAAAGACTTGCTGAGGGTGGCAATCCTTTCTTAGCTATTGTGAGTCTTTGGGGTTTGAAGTGTATTTGAAACCAATCACACCCCTCCAAACTCATGACTTCCTGACTTTTATCTAAAGAGTTGTTTGGATTGTCCCGGTGTGCACTCTTAACACTTGCAGCAAGCCTGGTAGCCTTGTCTTGTTGACCCATGACAAGCTCTGTTGTGTTATGTGTTGGACTTGGTTACAGTCATCAGGGCAACAAGCTTGCACAATCTATGTACCCCGTCTTCAAGATGGATGGACTGAAAATGTGACCAAAAAGTGCTGGTGATGGGGAATTGGAGAGTGCAATTTTCATCACAATCAATGCCTTGGATCTGAAGCATTCAAGTCTGTTCTGATAGAATCCCAAGGGCTTTGTGGATATATTGTACCGAGATGTGATGAGCTTGATTGAAGCTATGTATGTATGTATCTGCGGTTTGAGGGTAGATTAAAGTGTAGAATTTAAGTTAGCGTACATGGGCAAATCTGTAATCTAGCCAGGCTCAGCATTGTGACTCAAATTCTTCACACACTATCTTGTCTTCAAGGAAACCAACGAAGAAGAGAATTTCCAATTTCGATATCAAACCAAACCCACTTTAAATTCAAATCAAGAAAGGAACCATTCAAACTCAACTTGAACATCAGCACACAAAACTAAACAAACCTTCAAACTTGAACATGATCAATCCAAGCCAATCTCATTCCTTCATCATTCAACTCAATCATCATTAAATCAAACTCATCTTCATCATCATTCAAATCAACTCAAACACCATTCATCACTCAAAACATAAATTCAACAAAAATGGAGAAAACCGAAACAAAAGTGGATAATCCTAATCAAAAGCCAATCAAATCAAAATCAAATCAACTTCAATCTGATCAATTCTTCATCATCTTCGGTGGATTAGCTTTACTTTTACTTCTGATCAGACTCGGTCCACTTTCTGCCTTTCTTTTGATTGCAGTCTCATTGTAAGTTGATCATCTCTTTTCAATCTTAAAACCTTTGACACCCTTCACTGACCAATCATCTTCTTTTCTTTCTTTTCTAGCCTGTTCTCTGCTTTACCTGAATTCCGTTCAATCGTCGATAGCACTCTTGGTCGCTCACCTCTGTCTCAGGATCGCCTTCGTGATACTTTTCAATCTATTGCTAATCTCAATAATTCAATCGAAACCGATCATTCATCTTCAATTCATCAGTCTAACCACAAATCTCTCACTTTACCTGTCTCCTCACCCGATCTATCTCAAATCCCTCCTGAACTCGTCACGGCCCTTATGCCTTTGATTGATAATGTGATGCATGATTTCATCGAATCTTGGTATCTCAAACCTACTATATCCACTGGTGATCAAACCTTTCTAAATCATCTTCGATCATCCTTTCAACATATCTTGGTCAATACCTATCTGAAGATCTCATCAAAGTCAAGCAAAGAGACCTTGGTCTATCTCATCGGTTGTCTTTCCATGAACCTTGTTCGTCACATTCATGATCCACCTTCCTCAAACTCTTCTTGGGAATCAAAACAATCTCGCAAGTCTCAGAGAACACTTCAAGTTCGTCGAATCTCAGAAGAAATCCTTCTTACCCTTGGACCTCCTCCTATCACCGTATCTCCAATCATCCTCAGCTTGTTATCAGAAGTCTTGACCGTTCAACTCATCTCGGGGGTCAACTCACTAGATGACGACTGGTTCAATCGCACCATCATCACCTACTTGGGTACCGTCACTCCTACACTGAACCCGGTCGAATCTTCCTCGGAGGTCGAATCTTCAGTCTCATCAGATCCTCCTGACAACTTACCTTCCACAACTACATCTCTTCAAACGCGCTCTTCACCTCTCTCATCTCCAGTGGAAAGCTTTGTTCATTCAGTGAATCCAGATAATAGCTTATCGATCACTGGGCACAACCTCTTAAACCTTTACTTAAAATCAACTCCTGACGTACTCTCTGATGATCTCGACCCCAATACCTCTTCTGCGCGTCTTCCGGATCCCATTCCACTATTATTTCAAATCACTCCAATATGGTCTCCTCAGCAACTGACAATAAATTCACCCACCACCGCTTCTTTGCTTATGCTTCAGCATTCTTCGAATCATCTACCGACGGCTGAACCTTTCACTAATTCAAGAAATCCTAATGTTCAAAGCTTGGTCAAGATCTGGACACATCTTGATTCGTTTCGAAGGATCAGTCAAATCACCGAGTTGGAGTCACAATTGATCAAGGGTGACGCAATCTCTCTTCTAAGCTCATTGGTTGCCCCTCTTGACCAGATCATCACTGCGCTTATCGATCAAGAGGATGATCAAGCCACTTGTCACACTTTACTCAACACTTGGCAATTCGTCGTGGTCGAAACTCTCAGAAGACTTGAAGACGCTAATATCAACGGTGCCTTGGTATTTCAGAATATGCAAGACTGGGTGCTGGACCGGATACAACGGATTGAGACCGATGAGCCTGACCCACAACATCTATCGGTTACTAGCACAAAACTTTCGGAGGCCCACAACCTCTCCCGTAACGGACCAGCCGCTGAAGAGAATCGTGAAGAACGTATCGCTTATATGACCATCCCACGTATGCCTTCCATGGACAAGTCCTCGGATTCCTCGCCTAGATCTCAAACTCTTCCTAACCGATCAGATGACGCCTCTTTTAGCCGTCCCATCCATTCTGAAATTGCCACTGGCCGTCACCAGTCTTCGTCGTCATCCTCTACCCCACCAGTATATCTTTGTGAATCTCCTCCCTCTAACCTTCAACTCGATCGAATACCTTCCCAACCCCCGATCTCGCCAATCCGGAATCATACCTCGATTAAAGATGTCCCAGAGGAAGGCGATATGGCTGATGGCTTCTCATTTGACGATGCAAATGACATGGTAACCAAACATCATCAACCATCTCCTCATCAATCACTACAGAACTCACACATTCCATCTCAAGCAGCTCGATCGCCCGCATCAGATCCTAACGTCGCGGTTCAGTCAAATAGGTCTTCATCTCAATCATATGAAAGAGCCTCTACTGAATCTCAAACGGCTGCTTCATCCACTTTCAGCGTCTCTGTAACCGATATCTCATGCCCTACCGCGTTTGACACGAAAGGCTTAATTAAAAGTAGACGAGATCTTGAATTTATGATTGCTGTTGAAGTCTCAGGCGTACCTGGATTCATTGTGACAAGGAAATGGACAGAATTAGAAAAGATGGATACAGGCATAAGTAAATTAAGATTAATCGGATTAGGAACCAAATCGTTTCCAAGAGCATTATTACCGACGAATTTGAACTTTAAAACAAGTGATCATCTTGTAAGAGAGATCGAAGGATACTTATCACATCTTTTAAATCATGAAAGATATGCCGAATCATCACCTGTTGTGGACTTTTTTTCAAAAGAAAGATCAGGTTCTACAAACAAAGGATTGATTAATCCATTAGGATTAGGTAGTCTTCAATCTACTTGGGATACGATCGGAAAAGGTGTTGTTAGTGTGACTAAACCTGTTAATATGGCTGGTCAAGGATTAAGTCAACTTTCAAAAGGCGTCTTGGCTGGTTTACCGTTCGGGATGACGAACCAGAAAGAGATCGCACATGATGATGAAAGTCTTTCAAAAGTGAATCATACCGAACCTAAACAAGCACAGTCGAACAAAATGAATTTTCAAAACCGGTTTCAACGATTTTCGATCTCTGCTACTAGTTCTTCCGCTTCTACTTCTAATTCGTCTTTAGATTCACCTCCATCTGTTCCTGAACAATCCCAACCACAAGTTCAACTGACTGTTCTATACCCTAATCCAGACTCACCACATCTTGTGACGGAGAGTGAAGCTACTCCAATTCAATCTAGACAAGTCATTCCAGAGGCTGTAACACCTAAGATGAACAAAGGATATGAGTTTGAGGAAGAAGAATCAGAACCAAAAGTTTGCTTTACTCCACCATCCCAAGCTAGCTTGATTGAACCTCCTAAGATGATCAAAGTAGAAAAGGTGGAAGAAGAAGTGGGAAAGGAAATCAAACGTTTGAAAGAAGAAAGGAAGATTGAAGAAGAACTGATTCGAAAAGAGGAAATCAAAAAAGAAGAAATCAAAAAGGCAGAAATCAAGAAAGAAGAGATCAAGAAAGAAGAGATCAAGAAAGAAGAAATCAAAAAAGAAGAAATCAAAAAAGAAGAAATCAAAAAAGAAGAAATCAAGAAAGAAGAAAGTCAAATCAATGAATCAGATCTAGAAGCGATCCTAATAGCCTTAATGAGTGTATTAGAAGCAGCCTATGGATTAAATGAAAAACAAGATTGGTCGATGAAACGAGGGATCTTGAGAGTGTTGGAAACGATTCTACGAACGAAGAAGTGGAGTAGTGTTTTGAAAAACGGTCTTGAAGGAGTTTTAAAACAAGTTCAAGAACCTAAGATGATTCAAGAATGGATTGGAGAAAAGAAAGAATCATCAAGGGATGAGAAATCGGTTGAAGAGATTGATTTTTCGGATGAGGCTAAATCGAAAAGAAAGAATTTAGCTAAAAAATTGTTTGTGGAGTGTTGGAATGGATTAAAGATTGGATTAGGATCTAATGGTATGTATGACTTTTTTTGATAAAAGGAAATTTGAAAAAGGAGATGGATTCTTAGAAAATTCGATCGGTTGAACTGATCAAAGTTTGAATTTTTGAATTTGATGATTTATAGCTACTGAACTTGCAGCTACAAGAGTATTTGATGTGTTTCAAGGTGAAGAAGGATCAGTGATGATGTTACATAATTTAATGATGGATTTCATTCGAATTGTTTTATTGTTATGAATTCATTCAATCAATTAAACTTAACAAAATTCTCATCATCATCATCATCAACTGATGAGAATTGATTTGAATTTGTTTTTTTTTTCATTTTTTTGAAACCCAAAATTGCAGTTTTTTTTTCGATTTGATTTGATTTGATTTTTATTAAGTTTAAATGTTTGTTGTACTTTTTCTTTTCTGAAGAGTTTTGATGATTTGAAAAGTTGATGAAAATGGAGGAATTGATTTGATTTGATTTTCATCGAGTTTTTTTTTCTGTGTTTAATTGCGGAATTCCATTTTGATCATCAGACTAGATTCAAATTTGAGAGATTGAGAAATTCAATAGGGTTCAGAAAGTATATCTTGATATGGGTATTAGATACTATTACTACTATGAAGATTCAAGGGATGATCTCAAGAATGAATTTGAGTGATAGAAGAATTAAAGATAAAAGCTCTTGTTAGATGAATTTCAAGTAATTTGTGGGATTCAAAGCCTTACAATTGTCAATACAACTCAATATAAAATTCAAAGTGCTTCAAAAAGAAAGAGACTGATGTTTACTTTTTGGACAGATTAGAGAAAATAAATCCGGGCCTAACAGATGAATTTGTTTGTTGAATTCAGGTTGTCTCTTTTGTCATACGGCTCGAGTTATGAGCTGGTACGACTGCTGATATCAATCAGTAAATGGTCATTGGTCGGGAAACGGTCATGTTCTAACTTTGACTTTAGTCAATGATAACAAACCTGACAAGATGGAGGGTGGTGATGGGTTCAGATGATTGAAAATGAGAAGGTCAAGAAGAGATTGATAAACAAAGTTGATTAAATCTTCCACTACTTCTCGCAAATTCGTCTGAACCACTTGGAAACAAGATAAAGGGGGCTTGTCTATACAATGATCAAGTCTCAAGAATCTTGAATTTGGAGGGAGGAAATGAGAATGCTTGTGATAAGTCTCGTTTGATATTCAGGTAACATTAGGCAACAAATAAATTAAAGACATCTTAATCTGAGGTACATGGACAAAAAAAAAGAAGTATAACAAAATGAATTGGGTAAGGAATAAATAACAAATCCGTGAACGAGTCTATTGTCTGTTATTGTTATTGTTGTTATTGTTGCTGTTATTATTGTTATTACCGTTATTGTTGTTATTGTTGTTATTGTTATTGTCATTGCCGCTGTTATTGTTGTTGCCGTTGTCATTATTTCCATTGTTGTTGTTTCCATTATTATTATTGTTGTTGTTGCCATTGTTGTTGTTGTTGCTATTGTTGTTGTTGTTGCCATTGTTGTTGTTGTTGTTATTGCCACCTTGACCGCTCCCACGTTGGGTAAAAGCTAAACACCCACCAAATGGACCGGCTTTGGCTCCCTAGAGCGGCGGAATACAAAGCAGAAGCGAATTTAATGACCGAGATGAAAGACTAACTGAAGAAAGTGAGTAACGTACATTGAGACATCGAACGATACATGACTGTCCGTCTTGTCCACCCGTGCAAGTCTTTCCAGGTGGAATAGTAGCTTCAATAGGAAGATCGATGGCTCGAGCGTCCGATCGACCATTTCGACCGGGAAGGTTTACAGTCATTGGGATCGGCTCAAAGGTCAGACCTGTGGCACTGTAGTCTACAGCGCAACTATATGGTCCACCGCCTGGGCAACATCGATGCGAGTTAGTCAGTATTGATAAAGGATTTTGCAGGATATTTAAAAGTGAGCCTACCGTCAGCGTTGATTTGATGTCCTGTAAGACGAATCACTCCGTCTGGTCCAACGCTAGGTAATCCGGCTTTTTCAGCTACGATGTAGAAAAGGAAAAGAAGTTAGGATTGGTTTCCAGAAGGGAATTGCGTCAAGTTAGCGTACCATTTTGAAAAGACTCAGGCATCGGGACTGGTCCTCCAATAAGTGTTCGCCCACAAACTGTGGCGATACCTTTTTGAATATCTTCTTCTCGAATCACTGCACTGTCAAGCTGGAATGGATCACGGCTATACAAAGTAGATCAATAACATCAATAAGGTGATCAAAAAAATTATGATGTTGAATGGGTATTTTGCTTACGCTGTTCCGTCCCGACGAGTGGTTGGATCTACCCCAAAACCTAGACCACTGACCCCATTAGCACCTTGCATACTGACGAGAGTGAGATGCGCATTGACCGAGGTCAAAGTGAGGGAGATGACAACAGCGACGGATGCAACGGAAGAGATTGAAGGCATTTTGTCCGGAATTATTCAAGTAAATAATAAAATAGTTAAAGCCCAAAGGAATAAGTGAATGTGCTTCTGGAAAAGAAAATGAACAATGAAATGGATAATGGTAAAATATCACAAGAAAAGAAGAACTGAATGTGTTGTAAAGAAAGCACCAGGCTCGCTTTTGACCAATAACAAAAAAAATGATAGTACTGATAAAACTAAATAAGAAAGGTACGGAATGAGAAACAAAGATTTGTGAAGGATGAACTTTGAGGCCTTGAAAAGGGTTGAAGAGGTAAAGGATAAAGCGAATCAAGAAAATTTATACATCCATTCGGTATCTGCTGAGTGTCAAAAAATCGAGCTCATGCTATCGGCGAGGCATGCAGAAGAGCAAAAGGATAATGTGACAAGACCGGTTCGAAAGATCTTTGTAATGGATTCGAGTAAACTAGACCAGGAAGCCTTGATAGGTGTTACACAAGCACTGCCTGGAGATTGGAACAAAGCTGTAGATGACCACGAGTCACAAAACTTTAGTTACATACTTCGAATCGAATCACCAGTGCTACCTCTCAACACGTCCTTGGCTATGGATTGGATGGAGACCTTTACGCCTGGTGGGTTCTTTTGCGGTCGTACACTAAACAACACATCTTATCAATCCGTTCTGGCCTTGTCAATTGAATTAAGTGAGTATTCACTGTTCTTTCTGTATCAGGATCGGGTTCTTGAACCAACGAATGATTGATGTTATCACTGAATGTCGAGCATGGGCTGAGCCCACCAACTAATTGTGCTGCAGGAAACTACGAAAAACCCACGGTCCTTTCTCGCAAGTATTCAGCATGAAAGACGACATGGAGGTATAAAGTTCAAAATGGCCACGGTTTTAATTGCTCCTTTCTGACAAAGTATTGATTTTTATGCAAGAGAGGTTCAAAGTCCTGTTCTCCGGATTCGCTGCGTGCAAGTCTTAAGGTAGGTTTGAACAGAAAGGCTGCCTTTTGTTGCACACATCAAAGCGTAGTAACTATGATGTTTCAATTCGCCAAGTTGAGTTCTATGTGGCTGCAAGAAAAGTATGTCCACACTATATAATGACATGTTGAGAAATACCATAAGTCGACGATAAAGAGCAAAATTCACAAAAGATAGGAACACAAGAAGCTTTGATCGATGACAGTGAAATAGTAAAGCATGCTACTGGCCTGCTCACCGCTATCTTTTCCGAGAAATTTGTTGGCTGATACATATTCAGAACCTCTCTCGTGAACAGTGCGCTCAAATATGAGACATTCAGCTATAAATCAGGGTAGCATGAAACTTTTTGATAAAGCTTCTTTTGCCCACAAAACTCGATCTGGCGGCTTAGTTGAGTTTACAAACCTCAAGTAAGTTGATGTGAACATGTCTTTCCAAGCTTTGTAAATCAACTGTACACAAATTTTGGAAAGCTTATCCCGAATTCCAAACTGGAGTTTCTTGAGTTTTGCGCCATTTTGCGGTCACAGTTAGTTAAGCTTTTCTGGGAAATCGACAATTTAATCAAGAAAAAGCACTTTGCTTATCTCTTATTCCCTGTATATCATTTCATTTGCTGCTACAATGCCGAGCATGAATGTTTACTTATCTCTACTCTCCACCCCAAGGATGAGACGTGCGGTTCAATGCAAGGATCTTAGATCTCAATCCCTTCCGTTGAGACTTTTTTCCCTGCAAAACGCTTGACATGTATATTTGGGTGATAAGCTTCCGAAGGATGAAGCTCAAACTATAGGCAGCGTGTTTTTCAGGGCGAAAAAGACAAACAGATACCAATCATAGTTGATGTCTTGATCCTATCTTTGGTTCTTTCCTGTTGTTCCCGATCTGAAGCTCTGCATATTCATGACATGTTAGGGAGCTCAACAATGAATTGGTCATTTATGTAGTCTGAAGATCTATATGTCGCGCATGCAAGACAGCCGGATCAACAGCCATCAAATGTTTTAAAAGTTATTCAGTGATTTTAGGATGAGTATAAAGTGTGTCACTTTGCTATCAACTTGATTGATATCTTCGTCTTCAAGTATATTGAGAACATCTTCTAAGACTTTGACTTGATATCACTTCCTGATAGATCATCTTGATTTTATTCCTTTTACCTTGACTTATCAATAAGTCTGTGATCTTTTTTTGGTCTTTTCTGTCCAGACACTTTGAGATGTAACTAAATCTTTTGTAATATCTCTTCTTCACAGCTCAAAACAAACCACTAAATCCATCATCACCAAGACTCAATCCTGACATTAATTTATAAATTGTGAGAGCCATAGGCAAATAATTTGGATTGATCTCTTTGTGTTCAGTACTGAGATGACAACATCTCTATTTTCTAGATAAGGTCAAAAAAAGGCTCAAGATTCAATAGGTACAGCTCTGGCATTTGGTTAGTCACTCACTTCATGATTTGATCTCACATTCTGAACTTTTCTTATGGTCTTCAGGTGAACACAAAGATAGATTCACTTCTGGAATTCAAACTTAGGGCTTTGTTCATCTTAAAAAAACATTCAGAATAGTAAGTTTGACTCATTCCTGAAAGTTGAATGTAAATCTTATTGTCCTGAAGCCTCCAACTTACAAAGACTTTTCTAGAAATGTTTTTGAAGAAGTTCATGACCTTCAAGATTGCTGTGATGATTTTCAGCATTTCAACTCAGGTTTTGGGATTATTTGATGAAATGAAGCAATCATGTGACCACAGTGCTGATGTGATCATTGCATGGATTGACCCACAACCTTGTGGAGCCCGGTGGACAGATTCAAGATGTAGTCATGAATATGGACCAAAGAATGAGAGATGGTGTCAGAATATGGTAAGATCTTGGCTTTGGCAATGTGATTCTTGTAAAAGACAGAGAATAGAGAAAGATTGTAAACTTCCTCATGAGGTTTGTACCAAATGTTATCCCTCAAAAAAGAATGGAGATCAGTATGGAGAAGGGAGCTCTCAAGGATGATCTTCAGGATTTTGAAGTTTTTGACCATTTATAAAATCATCAATATCAAAGTTCAATTTTATTGAGGACTTACTCCAAGTCAAAAGGAAAGTAAAGTGTCATTAAAATACAAATTTTATACTGGCCCTACAGAGAAGAGCTTGTCTACTTTATTTTTACAATCATAACCTGTTGCTCCTCAGACCTATTGATTGGAAAATGATTTATTGGTGCAGAAGGACCCTCAAGGGAAGGATCTTCCCCAAAGTGTATGAGGAGAACGGTCTGTAGTCACATTGGGCTTTTTGCCAGGAATTAGATGGGTCCAACAAATATCAATTGATGACTCAAGCAGCAAAGTGAAGGAAGTTGAATTACACATAGACTACTGAGAATGTGGGGTAACATCAAAATGAAGACTCTTAGCTTGCTTGTACTGACTTAAATTGTCCATCTTGTTGCATCTGAAAGTTGGCAATTTCTAATTGCCTCCCTCACAATGCCCATTTAGGTAGAAGAAATATTTCACCCAAATGTGTCATGTCAGTTATTTCTTCCGCCCAAACCATGTTTGGTAAGAAATAGAGTCAGGCAGAAGATTTCAACCTCCCTCCCAAATTTTGTAACATAATTTTGAGTAGAAGAAGAGGGCCTCACTGGAACCACTTTTGACCCATTTGAGAGTGGAGCAGAGTCAATGCTGTAACACAGAGATACCAAACCACTATACATAAGTTGTCTTGTGGGATTGAGGAGAGATACATCCACTATATATCTTTTAGTGCAATTTCCTACTATCTAGCAAAGAAATAGGGAAAAGAACAAGCACAAAACCAAATTGTGATTGTAAGTAGACAAATCCCAGATCTGCCCCATAATGGCAAGGAGTCTATGTGCATTGGAGCAGAGGATCCACTATCACTACAAACATCAAACAACTTCCCTTGAATTGATAAGGGGAAAATGATTGGAAGTGTAATTGGTCATGAAGGGTTGATCATGTACACCTGAGCCATGAGAACATCATTACATATATGGAACAAGCTGAGTGATCTGATAGCAATCATGTACATACAGGTCTGCACAGTCCCTGGCTCATCTGAATGAGTAAATCATATGTGATACATTGTGTAACTTTTTCCAGTTTGACAAAATCCTCTCAAAAATTGACTACATATCACTCCAAAGCTCCTGAGGCAATACTCTAGAAGCATTCCAACAGTAACAGAAAAGGTGTTACATGAAGTTTAGTTGATGGAATTACACCAAACTTACATGTCAGTGTATGTAGTCAGTGTTTTGAATGATTTGTAAATACTGTTAAAGATTCCAGGTGGTATTACATGTGATTCACTCATTCAGATGAGCCTTCAGCTGAGCAGCTCTGTATGTACATGATAGCTCCTGACTTGCCCATCCTGGTGCACATATGTAGTGTGAGGGTAGGGTACTCTTTTGGAGTACTCTGAGCTCACTAAAGTAGTTGATATGGTATTTTATAATAAATTTTATTTATATTCCTTTTATTTCAAATATCTAGTATATACAATATGAAATAAGAAAGAGGAATAAATGAGGGAGAAACTGACTAATAATCTGTTTGGTTAAATTCAGACAGACTACAGTTAGTTGACTCCTTGAACAGAGGTTTATGAATATAATATAATTAATGAAGGTTGGACCCAAGGCCTTCCTTTAATCTTTGTACAGATTAAAGAGTGATTAAAGATCACTACTCTGGTTGTTCTTAAAGTCACCAACTTGGGGTTGTTCTTAAGGTCACCAACCTGAAGTTCTTCTTAAGGTCACTAGCCTGAGTTGTTGAGGTCACTAACCTATGTTATATTTCTACTTAGGGGAAGTAGAGGATCCAGATGAGTGAAGGATATATTACTTACTTTTAATCAAGGAACAGATTTAAGTTAGAGAAGTTAATCACTAGTCTTATATTTATAAGACTCTTGATTCTGTACTTCAGTTGAACTTTGGTTAGTTCTTAAAAGTAGTGTGTAATAATTGCTTGGGGGTCTTTTGGAAGGTTGAGAGAAGAGGGGTTTATATACTCTTCTTCTCTAAACCTAATTGTAATGATATTTGTTCATATCACTACATTGGTTCAGGGTTATAATAATAATATTTATTATTATTTTTGTTAATGCTTAATTACATATATGTGTTAAGTATGATATGTAGTATAAGTATATTAACTCTTGAGACTGAGTTATGAGTTGTATTTAATGGTTTTATATGTTTTTTTATATACTAGAGAACTTGCGGGCATGCCCGCACCAGGCTACTTGTTCTCACCCTTGAAACATTTCAAATAAATAGTTTGCAACCATATTGATACGCTCAAGGAAACAAAATCCGTCAAATTCTACCCAACTTAAGACTTTTTTGAATTCTTCTCCTTTTCATGTGAACAACGAACTTGCATCCAATAACGTCGAACCTACATTTAATGTATCATGTACATATTATTTCCTTGGAATTTTAACCTTTTTCGTTTATTCTCCACCCCAAGTACAATCAATATTCTAGTCATAAGCTTGATCACGAATTGTTTCTTTGAAGATCCTCAATAGCACAGTTCGCTATTTTATTTAGGTGATTTTGATTATTTATTCAGAGGCTTTCTCTCTAACTTCAGTCTCGAGAAATAATTCACTGTGAGCATTTATAACTGTGACTTGAACAAGTATTTTTTATAATTATATACACATGTTTCAAAATTACTATTCAAACCAACTTGGGACAAATTGAATTAATTAAATCTCGCTTAGTAAAGATTTCTCGCTTTGCTACGGCCAAGGTAACAGGCTTTATCCTTGACGATGTCACTTCGGATTTCGTTTCGAAATTAAAAAGCACGACGTCTAGAGATAAAGAGATTTATCAGTATTGAATAAAAGAATGATTGAAAAGGTCTTACGATCAGCCGGTGGGGATACGAGGACGCTTTCCAACCGGAACGCTACACAATCAGCCTCTTCTGTTCCAAAGCCACGAATTTGAAAGAGAAAATCTTTCCACCAATGCATTACCATCGACTGCCCAGTAGGTAATATAACAAGAGTTGTTGGTTCTGTATCTGTTTAACAGGAATTAGTACCCAGCTTTACCTGGATTAGAGAAACGGCACTGACATAGGTTAAATTGCCCATAGATATGATTCAAGAACCCTTGGTTGATGAAATAAGGACTTGTAAGGTTAAGAGTCGAAAATACAGGCATCGAGAAATGAAATCGAAGATTATGGATGTGATTTGTCAAATGAGTCAAGGTTCCTTTATAGTCCTTTAAGTAGTATTTATAAATTTATCTCGATTCAAATGCTTTTTTGTGTACTATTTCCAGTTCGAATTCGATATCATAAGCAACGCAAGTCATGGACCACTTAATACCATTGCCAATTTAGGCATTGGAACAACAACCCACGTTTTTTCGCAGGTAGGTACCTTCCCCTTTCGGAAGTTGATACAATAGGAACAGTAATTATCCACGGTCAGTCACATGTTTGCTATTAATTTCCTCTTCTTTATTCTTGTGAACCACCTAGAATTAATTCTTGTATCAACTCGCAATATTGAAAAGTTTTCTAATCCGGCATTTAAACATTGATCCTTTGAACGACTTGTACTTCAAAACCTTTCTTTTCTATTTGTATTGAAAATATGTTTTTCCATTTTGGGTGCAATCATAAAGTCCAACTATTTCTTGTTCTACACTTATCTCATACCGCTCCATTGTTGATTTCGACCATCACCTGTCCCGGTTATGATTGAGGTGGTAGCCATGAATAAGATTAAAGCCTCTATGAGCCCTCAACATTCACATTTTTAATAATCTTGCCCTAGAATCATGATCTGCCTTATTCGGCGTTTACTTTTTCATTATTGTCTTTGGTTGCATCCTATTCATCAAGTCATGTTCGATTCAAAGTCTTCCTCACTGTTAGGTTTATACTCGCCCATGCGACAGACGGTTTCAACAATGCTCATGTCTTTTCTTAGATTTGTTCTGCTTCTGGTCCTAAAACTTATGAAAAGTTTATATTAATCCAGATAGACTCAGTATCCCAACTTTATTACCATTTTTAATATGGACTACTAAGGTGAATTAATTGTTTGCCCCCATAAAACTATGCTCGTTTCAATTCATCGGGACTATATTAACTTTGTTTTGTAACGCGTAGTATGTTTTGATTCTATAGAAGTTCATATTTTGAACCTATTCAATATATCTTTGTTCCATATGTAAGAAACTACGAAATAAAAGTAATAATAAAATTTTCAGTCGCCAGCTCAAAAGTGGCGCGTCCATGGCCAACTATACCCACTTGAAGTCTCCCAATGAGTTACTCGGAGTATTTGCTTGCAGGAAATATTTTATTTCCTGGACAAAATTACACCAGGTTTATTCATCTCAACTCATAAATCTCAACCTTATATGCAGCATTCAACCTTTAACTTACATCTATATTTTTCTTTAAATATCCACCCAGATTAGTTTCCAATCTCCGTTTTCCCTTGTTAAGTATTCAAATCACCACCTTGTTCGAGTAGAGTTCAATTTAATTTTTATTTAAGACGGGCAATAAAAACTCGGAGTTATTATATTATTGTTTCTTAAAGAATTTTAACAGGATGCAAATTCTTAATATCTCAACGAATCACCTTAGCCTAGTTCTTTCTTGTTTTTGGTAATTTAATTGTTTCCTATGCCTGGCTGGAAAGTCACATCTCTATTTCTCAAATACATATTTATGCTAACTATCATGCCAAGAAAAACATTAAACAAAATCAAAATGTAACTAAAGATTGCTCGTAACTTACTCTTTGTTTCATATATCTAATCTAGTCTTTTTATTAAAGCATCTATTTAAATATCAGATACTGCATTAGAATTATACTGCTCTATTTATAATTTTTGTTTTCTTTGGTTCGATGTTTATGAGGTTGAAGCAACATTGGGTTAGTTCAATAATTTTTGTCATCAATTGGTACTAACGACGTTTAATCTATGAGAGCGTGCTTTAAAACTACATTCCTGGTTAATGGTGCCACCTCCGTCGTTGACAAAGAGACAATCATCTTGTTCATGTCTCTGCATCGAGATAGAGCCACGTAAAGTTGGCCGTGCGAAAAAACCGGGTTTGGTAGGAGAACCGCAACTTCCTCCAAAGTTTGACCTTGGGCTTTGTTAATTGTTAAACAAAAAGCTGGACAAATGGGAAACTGTTGCCTTGAAAATCTTACCGGTAATGTTTTGTCAGGTTCATGCGTTAGCCATATCTTTGGTATAAAAACCATAGTGCCCTTTTTAGGTCCTGATATAACTCGACAATGTAGAACCCTGTCGGAAAAGTCAATAATCAACAACCTGGTTCCATTACAAAGGCCATTCGCTACATTCAAATTTCGAAGGAGGATCACAGGCAACCCAACCCTTATTGTTATCACATGGTCAGGGAAACTGGGAAATGTCGCACAATGCAAAAATTCCTGGCCAATAGGTTCATAGCAGCTTTGATCAAGTTCGTCTAATGAGATTGATGTCAAAACTTTTCCACCAACTCGTTCACTTAGTAATTGATTGACCTTGCGCACGGTTGCATTCAAGGGAGTAATGATCATCCTTTCCTCGTAATAATTTCCTAACACTACCCAGTCTTTCTTACGAGTTAATTCGTTAATATTCGAGTAAACATGATTGATAGTATTTAAATCTATGTCAACTCCCGGGGAGAGCATATTGATTTTCACTTGTCCAATATTAACATTATCTTCATCGTGAATTTGTAAAGCCCCCGAACCTAGTTTCAACAACCACTTTGAAAAGTTTAACGATTCCGAGTCCACCCATTCATTTGTACCTAAGACTCTGACGTTTCTCGTTAGTTTATATTTAGCTAAGACCCTCCATATATTAGAGGCTTTTAGAGAAGCTAAATATTGATCTTGAAGATTTCCCCCTTCGGCGATGGGCAGGGTTTGGCGAAAATCACCCGAAAATATGACTGAAATTCCTCCAAATGGCCTGTGATCTTTAAGAAGTTGCTTTAGGGTCCGGTCAACGGCCTCAATGCAGTGCCTATGTTGCATTGAAATTTCATCCCACACTATTAAAGAAACACCCAGTAGATTTTTACTAAAATCATCGCGGCCTGACAATTGACACACCGATTCCTTCTGAATATTAAAAGGAATTTTAAAAGCAAAATGAGCTGTCTTCCCCTCTAATAATAGTTGGGCCGCGACCCCAGACGACGCTACAGCCACTGTTTTCAAATCCTTCGCCCCAAAAAAATTCAAGATTGTGTTTAATAGAAAAGTTTTTCCAGTTCCTCCAGGACCGTCGACAAAACACAAGACTTGTTCATTTGATTTAATACTGCCGGTGACCTGATTAAAGATAAACTTTTGCTCGGCATTAAGGAGCGGAAGATGACTTTGAACATACTCTTGATGATTAGCTAGCCTAATTCTGCGATCTTTATCAGGGTCTTCAATTTGTTTGAGAAGTTCTGTAACTTTTGCTTCGTTGTAATCAGGAAAGTCATAATTACTCCACATTCCTCCCATTTCTTCAATAAGAACTTTGACTCGAAATAAACCGTAAGCCATGATTGCCTCAACTTCTATTTCATGTATCCATCCTTTTTTCGCCAGTTCATATTGGCAGTCATCCGTTAGATTGGATTTATGCGCTGCCCATAACGTGTTAGGGTCCGACGGAGAATTGTGTACGACGATCATTGCAAACAGTTCACGTAGGCGGTGTCCAGTCATCCAGTGGGAAGCGTCCTTTAGGGCCCAATGATAGTGATTATCCGATTTCAATAAATTCAATTTCATCGCCGCGTCTCTGAAGGTTTCGTAAACAACGCCATCCACGGTTTTCAAGTGTTCGAATGACGTTGGCCCCTTGACATGAGCTAATAGTAGTCTTAGATAAAACCTTTCTCCGGCTTTGGGAGCAACATAATCAAGTCTGGTTACGCAAGGTATGTTTCGAGTTCTCGGCGTCCATTTTTTGGTTTTGCTCCACGAAAAATAGTCTGGCAAATCTTCGTACAATAAACCATGGACATCTGTTTGATCCTTACCTTTGCATTTTTCTTGGTTAAGTCGAAAGAAGTCGGTTAACATAGTTCTTGAAGCCTTCCCTGAGTTGACATTGTTTTCTAATTCTCCGTCATCCCAAAAGTATATCTCTTGTTCCTCTGGCAGATGAATAGGGAGATGGTATACTCCTGGAGACCGGTCGGAAAGTTCAAACTGCAACAAACGCCAAACAGCTAGAAATCCTTCTAATCAGTATTTGTTTACAACATGAAGCCATGAATTTACCTTCAACTGGTCCCACGTAGCGTCCTTGAATATATTCCTTAATCTCATCTCGAGCCTTAATTTTTTTTTGGGTTTTCCCATCATTGTCCGCTGAAAATCCTGTATCTTCAAAGTCATCAACGTCGACAGCTATTGTATTTAACTCTTCGGAATTAACTACTTCTATGTTGCTTCGGTCATGGCCTTTGGAAACATATTTATATATATATTTATAACCGAGTATACCTTGAGCGATTTCAACATTGAAGTGACATTGATATTTCATCAGGAGGAATCGATTATATGGTACCACGTGTTGGTTAGTAAAAGTGAATCCGTATTTGATGAACTTTCTTCCATTGTCCCTCCTTTGATAGAGCGGATAAGCATTGTCCTGTAACAATGTTTGACTTTGAAAAGCTTTCGGAAAGCGCTTTTGGCATGTTTTTGTTTCTTTGTTCCAGCAAGGACTATGGAATCCCACACCACATGGTCCGTGTAACATTGAGGTGGTGACCAAATGATATAGTTGAGCTTCTTCAACTGGATCTGGTAACTCAGCGCATACCAAGTCGTTGATTGAATCTACAGTAGTAGGCGCATGTTGTTTATCTAGAATGAGAATAATGTGTGCGTGGGGAAGACCTCTCTTTTGAAATTCAATCACGTAAACCCACGAAACGACAATACCCAAGCGATGATGGACAGTCAAGTCCTCTATCACCTCGTCCAACTTAAGCTTGAAGACTCTAGCCACTATATCAGGTCTGTCGCTAGGAGTTTCATCGTATTCCAAGGCTTCTTGAACTTCCGGCCAATTGGGGTTTCCGGTCATTGTAAGAAATAAGGATGGAGGACCATATTTCTTACTTGCGGCGATAGAATCTTGATATAATCCACGCATGTGTCGTGGACCTCCAATAAACGATGCCGGTAAGATGACTTTTCGCCCTTGAATTTGTACGTTTTGATCCAAGTCTTCTAATATATGTTTGTATTTTTCCGCTTTCATCTTGCTTTGATTGAGGTCGAAGTAACACAGTCGAACTCTTTCGACACAAAGATATAAATCTACAGCCAACTCCTGAAATAAGCTTCGACAATGAAGCCACGGAGAAAACCTTTTATTCCGCTCGAAAAGCAACCATGCAAACCATTGGAGACTTGTGACCCGTTTAGAAGAGTCTAAATTATAGAGAAATCAATAAAATAATCCACGAATCATAACATCAAGGTCTTACCTTCTTCCTCCGTACCATCCGGTTGACGTCGTTTTTTTCCCGTTGGAGATCTATAATGTTCAGACCACTGCTGGGCTCCATCTGGAAAACATAAAACATATCTCATTGGAAGATACCCAGTGTGCATATTGTTTATCGGTACTTTTTTTCCATTTTTACGCTCTAGAATGATTCCCCTGTTATCTCGGCTCATGGTACCATCTCCAGGAATCACCATGCCTACCTCATCCACGGTAGGTTGATTATAACGTTTGAAGTCGTCTTTTTTTCCTGGTTTAAGGCTTTTTATAACCAGTTTGCTACCGGGGTGGTTTGCTAAGATTTCCTTGGTGTTCTTAAATAATTTAGCGTAAGGATTGGTTAAATTGATAGTTGCCTGTAGGTGAAGTAATAAATTGTTGTTCAAGCTGTCGTTATAATGCTTTTGCCTCATTGCTGCTTCTATGGTTCCATTATCACCCAGCGTGTAAATTTGGGAAAATTTTGCTGGTTCACCTTGTATAGGAAGAGTTGATCCGGCATAGTGATGTAGTTGGCCTCCTACTCGAAAATGATATATCCCCTTTTGCCCTGTTACGGACCTGTCTTGTTGTGGAGCATACATTGAGGTAAAAGATAGAACATTGTTGTAATCCCGAATTCGCCTTCGTGCAACGACAGCCTCTGCGTTTGAATAGGTGAGTATTAAATCCAAAATACAGTTGAAGAGGAAATTGATTACCTTGGTCCATCGATGTTAATAACCACATAATTATGTCAGGAGTTCTTTGTTGCGGAAAGTAAAAGCTAGGCAGCATTACTTTGCCGCTTTGACAACAATTGGAGTATTTGTATGTCTTTGTCCCTTGAAACTGCTTGGTTCTTTCTTTGTCCCAACGAAGTGCTTGACAAGACTCACATACTTTATCACATCTACCAACGTTAGAAACAAAGCAATCGCCAAGAGTTGATTTAAGGGAAGTTTCAGACCTGGAAACTGGACCTCTGATTATAATAGGCATATGAAATTTGATACATATAAAATAACAAATTTCTGAAAAGACATTATAAAAGGTCGAGTCGAAGTTTTGTCAGCACAATGAAATAATAAAAATCAGATCTAAAGAAGCGACCACACCCTTAGAATAATGAGTACGCTCTAAAGTTTACTTGATTGTGGAGTTAAGTGTTTTAATTATTCCTATTTTGACTTGCTTGAGATGTGCGAGACGATGTTGTTAATAAAATAAAGATGGGGGAAGAAAAAATAACCAGTGAAACTGAGAGAGGTCCCTATTTAACAAAGATGGATGAGCTTTTAAACATACTCTCGAAGCTTATTGTTTTCCCGTTTTGTCACGTATAACTACCCGAAAAAGGAAGTTATTGATAGTCTCAGCATTATACGACCATGATGGGCATACAACCTCACATTAAACAAGCACGGCACCGGACGTCTAGGTAAATTTCAAAGATCTTATATCAATTGTCAACTCAAAGCTAATCGCTGGTCACATTTAGATTTTGCACGGAAATAAACAGAGTCGGATCCTACTCCCAAACAAGCCAAAAACAGTAGTAAACATTGAACCTGATCCTTTGTTATAATAGTTTGTGTTAAATTGGCACTGAAAACAGCCCCTAAAGTAAATATTTGAATATGGCATTAAACAATTCAAATCGGAGCGAGATGTTACAACTTAAACACCAACAAAAAGAGAAATTCCCCTAAAGGAAAAACAAGGCTGGGTCATAATATAATGTAGCTTAAAGCACTCGACCGACCATGTACGAATTTAAGAAATCTTTTTGGCTCTTTTACCTGATTTTGCAGTTGAGACCTCTTCTTGACCTGTTAAATGGTCATTTTTGTTTGATTCAGCTTCAATTTTTACCTTTTTAAAACTGTGTAATGATCGGTGGTAAGCGGCCTCTTCAATTGTAAAAGAAAGCAAACAGAACTAACAATTTTCCTCTAGCCCGCCCAGCAGGAGTTAAAACAGTATCCTCAGTTTTGATAGGCGAAGAAGAAGACTTTTCTGCTTCACGACCCGATGTCAAATTGATTCCGGTCACCTAAAAAACCATAGGAAACAGACATTCAAACGTCATGAAACGTAGGCAAATTTAAAAGTTAGGAACGAAAAGACTGACATCAACTACGAATTGATTATTGTCAGCGTTGTAGTCTACTATATAACCACTAATAACAGCTTCCCGTGACACCTGGAATAAGGTCTGCATAGCGAGCAGATTTCGTACTGGTCTAACATAGTAGGTAACGTTGAATACTACCATTTCCTTTGACTATAGACACGATGTTAGCCATAGAACGACCCAGAATAGGGAATATTACATACCGCGTTGTCATAATCGGAATGTTCAACTATAGCAACCACGGTAGGTTTGTCGTATGCTTCCTCTTGAACAGTATAGCGATCTATGATTAATCCGAGCCCGGAAACTGCGGTATTATCGGCTAGAGAGCCTTTTAAGTCTTTAGAAGTAGTAGTCCAAACGGCGTGATCAACTTCATAGTATAAAGTTGGGATTGAGTCTTCAACATTCGGGGCAATCATACGGGACTTCAGGACATATACACCATCAGCCTGCAACAAACTGGAATCGTTGCCGTACGCCGAAACCCGAACTTGATATTCATATGGATTGGTGCCAAGCAATCCTGTACACACAATTGAACTAAATGCATCTCGAAGGGAGTAATTGGCTGTAGAGATGCTAGGTAACTGTATTAAAACGAACAAATTGAATGTTGGTTTAAATTGGTATTAAGAAAATCTAAAAAACTAACGACTTCATATACGTCTAATGGACCCGAAACATTCAGTGTACGGGATCTTATCTTATTATTGACGGATGAGTTGGTGGTAGCCATTCCAAATGCAAATTGAAAGAAAATGGAATCTTCAAGGCAAGAAGTAGACCGAAATTAAACTCGGAATGTGGTAAGACGAAATATAAAATTGAACGAATGAAGCGACGATCCCTAGGAACTAAGAGAAGATATCTCAGGTTTTGAAAAAAAAATAACCAATGCAAAGGTAATCAATGGCAATATGAGCTTGTATTAAAGCGAAGATGGTAAAGAGCAATGATTGATATGCTTAAGAAGAGGTATGGATAGTTGCATACCGGCTCAAGTAACGATGACGAAACTATTTATAGTCATTTGTTTATAAATATTTGGCTAAACCAAAAAGCGACTGATGGCAATGCTTTTACGATTATGGTATAAGTTGAAATGCCATTGATATGAAATGGTGAAGCACGAGATTAGTATACGGCTCATTTTTACCTTAAACGGCGTAGAATCGTCTTCCGTTACCGCGCAAGCTCGAATCGGGTAATTATCAAGATTCGCAATTGGAAAAGTCATCAATTGGAGCTATTTGTCAAGCACCGCTTTGCATTTGGAAAAAACATCAATTGCTGACAGGGTGAAAAAAAACCGAGACACTGCACAATGTGTATGCGTGAGTTTGAATTTTGAAAAGGAAGAGAATAATTTACTTAAAGAGGAATCAAATCTATGAATAGAAACAGATTTTCATGAAAAGAAATTCAAAAAGTAAATGAATGCGATAAAGAAAAACTACCCCAGGAAAATAGCTAGGATCGATCAAAAAAAAAACCCGATATCGGACTGTATAAGGTAAACTCGAAGTATGCGAGTACCTTGCATCTTTTTGGTTTTTAGATTACATGTTGTTACATATGGTTATTAGGTTGTGTGTATATGTAATTAGGTTTTAATAACATCATATTACATATTCCACTTTGTTCTTATGTTATATATATATGTAACTAGTGTCTTCTTAAGTTTACATATATATATATAATGGTATTTTAATTATTATAAGTTAGTCTTTGGGTACATGTATATGTACCCAGGGCTGACATGTAGTGTTGGTGCTATGGCTCCAGTAGGCAGTAATCAATCCTTGATGACCAATTATACTTCCAATGATTTTCCCCTGCTCAATTAAAGGGAACTTGTTTAATGTTTGCAGTGCATGTATCATTTGGCCTGTGGATTGCAGAGCAGGGCCATCACTATTTATAAGGGTGCAGTTAGCAATCCCAAAACTGCTCTGATACTGCTCCACAAAAGCTTTTATCACACTTGATCATTCACATTGTTTTCTTTATTCTGCAAAGGTTTTTTGAATAATCCTTCAAAGGGCTTTAATGCATGTCTCATTTTGGGTGGGACAGCACATTAAGTCTCCTGCCCAAAAACTCTCATTTGATTCTTAGGTTAATAATGCTCTATTATGATGCCTATAGTAGAATCATCAGATTATAAAGCTGGTAGGTAGAGATGTATTCTTCTTGAAAAAATGATTTTGAGCCAAAGAAATCTTCCACTCAACAGATAAAAACACACTTGGGGTCAAAAGGAAATCTCATGCCCAAATGGATGTGATGGCATGCAACAATTAGAAAAACCCTAAAAAAAATGACCAACAGATGAAACTGCCTTAAATTTTGTATTTTGTTTTGCCTAAAAGGAAGATCTGTTAGAGGATTTGGAAAGACATAGAATTTTAAAGTGTTTCACAGTTGCTTGTTACTAGTATTGAATCAAAACCCATGATGTGACCAAATTGTTAAATAGGTTTTTTTTATATTAGTCTGGATATAAACTTGTGTAAAGCAAATTGGATGCTCAGCTTGAAGATGGTAATCATGTTAAGTTTAGGATCAGATTGCAGAAGATGAAAATTCAGTCAGATTTGATATCTGTCTTTTATTCAATTCTGATGACTCTGATTCAGAGACCAGTTTTGATTGAACAGGTCTTGATGATGTGATCAATGACAAAGACATTAAAGGGATGTTGTGTCAACATCCAAATCATTGAGTTACCATCACTTATAACTCAGTGTGCTTGATTCATTCTGAAGTTTGTTATTTATAATTCACTCTTAGATGTATCCTACAAGAAAAGATTCCCTGGTTGTTTTTTTCAGAAGTTTACTGCTGCTGTAGGTATGTATTACCAAAGCAGAGATATTGAATTCAAGAATCCAACATTTTCACTGAACTGCATAAGGTCTTTTTCCCAAGTGAAGAATGAATGGTTTTGATAGATGAAAAGGACTGATAAGAGATGTGTGGAGGTCTTGATGGTATCTCTGCTGAGTAGATATTGTGATTCAGGAAAAGTGTTGAATGAAGAAGATGAAAAGTTGAAGAGTGAATTGAGCTGGGTAAGTGAAGTTAAGTTCATTAATCTCATTTAAGTCGGTCTCACAATCATCACCAATCAAATCACAACCACTTCAACACACTTCAACACCTCAATTCACCTAATTCCTTGAAAAATGACCACTTCGATTCATTTAATCGTCATCATTCATGGACTTTGGGGTACAATCGATAACTTAACATGTTTAACCAATTCAATCAATCAAACCGATCATCAAAATCAAATCGAAATCTTCACTCCAAGTCAAATTCAATTCACCAATTCTTATGATGGAATCGATTTTTGTGCTGAATTAGTTTTACATGAATTAAATCAAAAAATCAATAATTTATTAATTGAAGAAGGTAAATTGGTCAAGAAGTTTAGTTGTATAGGTGTAAGTCAATTTTATCTTTCTTTCTTTTTATATACAATATCATCTGCTCAAAAAACCAAACCAAATGAAAAAAATAGCTAATCTTTAAATCATAGTATTCTTTAGGTGGTTTGATTGGTAGATTTTTGATTGGTTTATTACATTCAAGATCACCTTCATTCTTTAGCACAATCGAACCTATGAATTTTACTACTTTTGCTTCACCTTGGATTGGAATTCCACATCATACAACTATGATAGGTTCAATCGTACATTTCTTTGGATCAAGATCATTAAGTAGAACAGGTCAACAACTTTATTTAACTGATCAATTTCATACATATCCAAAAACCGATCTTAAAAGTCAAAAATATCCTTTAATCGCTTTATTGGCTCATCCTGATACTAATTTCTTTAAAGCTTTATCATTATTTAAACAAATTAGAATTTATTCTAATACGGTAAATGATAGAACTGTTCCATTTGTAACAGGTGCGATTGAGGAAATTGATGTATTTAATTTATCTAAAAAATTGGCTAAAACGTTTTTAAAGAATCATCGTGAATTTCAAAAATATGAATTGAATGGACTTCAACTTTTAACTTTAGGTGGTTTAGATATGTAAGTTCAATCTTTCTTTCTCATCTCACAATAAGTTTAATAATTGATTAAGATGCTGATGAACGATTCTGACAGTCAATTAGATCCAGATTATCCACCTATAATTCAATCATGTACCTTTAATCCCAATTCGATCCCATCAACTACATTTCTATCCACTTTAAACTTGAAACAAACTAAATCGATTTCAAGATACTTACCAAACTTACCCTTCTTCTTTAAACCTTCAACTTATCCATTCAAAGCACCTTACAATTATATCATCGCCATCATCTCACCCATCTTAGTACCTGTCTTTATCACCTATGTACTCGGTACGTTTTTCTTTCAATCACAACATTCAAAGAAACGAATTAAAAAGTATAGTGTTGGAGACTTGGAAGATCATCCTAAAAGATTAAAAAGGGTCGGACTTTTAAATGAGATGGAACATGAAATGATTGAAGAACTTTCTGGATTAGGTACTGATCCTTTGATCGGGATCACTTCTTCAAATTCAAATTCAAATTCAACTTCAACTTCAAACTCGAACGAAGTGAATTTAATTGAGTTAGGAGGAAACGAGAGTAGAATGAATTTCTTAGAGAATGAAAGAGGAAGGTTAGAAGATCAAAAGGAGATTGGAACTGAATTTAAGACGATCTGGTCTAATGAAGATCAAGCTGAAAGATTGAAGGCAATCAAAGAGAGTGGATTGACTAAATTACATTTAGAAATGATTGAAAATCTAAATCAAATCCCAGGTTTGATTAAACATTTTGCTTGTTTTCATGAGATTCGTCATTCACATGGTAAGCGATTTGATTAATTTGATAAATCTTTAACTTCAATTGATTTTTTTTCTTTGTTTCGGATTAGGTGCAATTATTTATAGAGCTATGTTAAATGGATCGAATGATTTTGGTGGTAAGAATGTAGTTAAACATTGGGTTGATCATTTCTTATTTTAAATCATCTTTTTCTTCTTCATCCATTTCATTTCATTTATCATTTCTTATCAAGTAAGTTGTAGGTCTGTAACAAACTTTCTTTTGTTCTTCTCTTTCTTTTTAAAAAAAAGTGAAACACCAATTTTTCAACACTTTTGTTTTTATCGATTTTGATTTAGATGTAAAATCTTTTTAAAATTTTCTTTGAGTGTAAGAGTATATATGTATCTCTAACTTTTTTTTGTACTTATGGCTTTTTTGTTTTCTTTCATAGATTTCATTATCTTGATTTCATAATTTATTAAATTCAAGTTAGTTGAAAATTCTTTAATTGATCAAGGTGGAAACAAAGAAAAAGAAAAGGTTTTTGAATGGTACTAGATGTGATTTTAGAATTTTGATTGATCAAACAAGTTGAAGGATCAAAATAGGTATATATATATATCTAAATGTAAAACTTTCTTTCATAGTGGTTCTAGTAAATATCGAACCCAATGCTGATTTCTAGATACTAAATAGTGCCAAGATTTTCCTTTGGACAACTTGAGAACAGTCAGTTTTAAACAAGAATTGATCATCCTAAATTCTGCTGCACATGAACTGATTGAGTTTAGCAGTCTCCGATCTTTTGAATCCCCCGTGAACACACCAGGTGAATTAAATCATATTTAGTTCTCTGTAGGGGTTTCCTCTGCCACCGGAACCTCTTCAGACTTTCATGACTTTTTAGGTCAAATATAGAAGGCTGATTTGATAAACAGTCATGATCACCTTTTCCAACATCTGGTGTTCTTGTCAATATTTGTAAACTTTACAAAACCATTGACTGTTTCTGAATTTCTTGATGACTTCAAGGAGATTTGAAATTCTCAATAGCTCTACAAGTTGTGAGACAGATTAATGTTTTGTTGATGTGAAGTACAACGTTTTAGAATTAATTCATCCTTATCTTTCATCTTTTGCTCCTTTTCCTGTTCAGCTGTTTTCACCCTCCCCATATTTTTTGTCAATGCTACGCTATAGATTTCACTTACGGTTGGATTTCAGCAAACCCGAAGAAACCATATAGTTTCAAAACCTTGCCAAAGTATTCATGCTCACAGTGAATTGATTACACGATGACAACGAGGCGGTGATGAACTATAGGGGTGAGTGGTATGGAAGGAAGGATAAGCTGATACCATGCGAGAGATACTTTCTCGGTTTCATTCAACGGGAAATATGGACGGACTGCTTACCCCTTTTGGTTTGATGGTTCATCGCACAGCTGCTATTGACGTGGCCGGAAGTACGGCAAACCGGGCAGGATCATGGACTTGCAGCAACGGAATCGACAAGCAAATTCACTCTCGATCTACGGCTACTGTGCAGACGGCTAGTATATTATCAGTCAATCATCCTTCATGTTTCATTCTAGGTACTTTGACAATGTATACTAGAAATATCGTAAAATGACTTGAAGGTTGAGAGTTCATTTGAAAAGTCTTCAAGGTTTCGTGCAACTTGACCCAATATAGAATACTAATTGATTGAAAATTTAGTCAATTCCTTCTAAGGAGGACAAGATGATTAACTTTTACAATTGCAATGCACAAGTTTGAATTCATCACTATTTGGGTCTAATTCACCTTATAATTCAATATGTTCCTCACCAATCAATGATGTTGCTGCTTCAAGCGGTTTCTCGTGGTTCCCATTTTGACTACTTTGAGGAATTTCTTCACCAAGAACTCCAAAAGATTAAGGATAATATTTTGATAATAATAAGTGAAATTGGTGAATTGGGTTCTTTTTGATGAATGAATTTCTTCAGTAAATCGGATCCAGATCACTCACTCACCTATTTCAGTCATGTACTTTCAACCCAAATCAAATTCCAGCACCTACATTTCTCTCAGATTTGAGCCCAAAACAGACCAATTCAATTTCCTGATATTTACCAGACCTACCCTTGTTCTTCAAACCATCAGCTTCCCCAATCAAAGCTCCCTACAACTACATAGTAGCCATGATATTTCCAACCTTGGTACTCCAGTCTTTATGACAAATTTACTTGCAACCTTGTAAAATGGAGCAAAACAATTCAGGGTATTCTAAGACATCGAGTTGGTCGTTCCTTATTGTGATCAATTTTGTTCTCCAGCATCAGTACACTTTCTTTCCATTGTGTTCAAGGACTTCAATCAACCTATTTTTCATTGATTGTAATCAACATTGTCTTCTGGTGTAATTTTATAAATTTCATTATCTTGATTTCTAATTTATTGCCTTTAGATTTGTTATATCTTGAATGATCAGTGAATGAACAGAAGTTTTTGAATTAATCAGATGAATATTAAATTCAAACATTGGTACAATGAGTCAATTAGAAAATAAGTGATGAATGACGAAGAGCAGTTGCAGAGAATTGATTTGTATGAAAAGAGAGCACGAGGAACGATGTAAAAGTTATCGTATCAAATAATACAGTTTACAGTTTCATTGTCAACCTGACCATCTGTAGATATAAAAGAAGATAATCCAAGGAGTGAAAAATCAAATAATTGTCAATGAGTCGCTAAGTTTGATTTCACGACTTTTGACGTAAAGTTGAATTAGCTTTAGGTTTCCTTTTTTTGAATAGAACCTTAGTTTCTTCTTCGATCAAGGGTTTGATGTCATCAGTTTGATTCACATCTGGTTTAACATCTTCTTCACCCAAGCCCGAATTCATTTGATTCAAATTTACAGGATTTGAAAGGGTTTCTTCAATTAACACTTCGGATTGAATTCCATCCAATCGGAAAGGTAAGATTGGTTTCTTTATATTCGATTCCGTTTCTTCTTCTTCTTTGAGTTGAACTTTTGTTTTCCTCTTGACTTTGATTTCTAGATTTCTGGTCGGATCAAAGTCGGTTTCGATTTTCCTTTCACTGAATAGTTTTGAAGGTGGTTCTAAGTCTGAATTGAATTGATTTGAAAGTTTAGATTTAATGGTTTCATTTGCAACGATTGACTTGTTAGTTGATGTTGAATTCGGTTTGGGTTTGGGTATCGGGTTTGAGATTTCCCATTTCCCCAACAATCCTTCTTTCATTCGAATTTCTTTTGCTCTTGCCTTTTCTTCTTCTTCATTCATCCTTTCAAGGTCACTTTCATTAACAAATCCTAAACTTTTCGCATCACTATAATTCATCACGTTTTGTGCTCCTTTCCATTCTTCTCTTTTGACTTTTTTCAAATTTGTTTCTTCTGATTCATTCTCATCATCATCATTGATTAATCTTTTAGAACTTGAACTAACTTGATCTTGACTTTCATGTGTTGCTTGTGCAGCATCATTAATCTTTTTCATCAGTCTTTTTTCTTCTTCTTTTTCATAATTGATTCTTTCTTCTTTTTTATATATATCTCGTATATATCTTTCTAAATTTCCTTTATGTCTTAATCCATTCTCATGTTGTGCTCTAGACGGTTTATCATCCTAATATCATAAAATACAAAACGTAAATATTACTTTGTTGTTATTTTTTTCCTGAAGAAAGATGGTTTGAATTGGTAAAGAAATAGACTTACTCTTATATAAATTTCACAATATTTACAATAATAAGATTGTTTTGATACCCAATATTCAGTCATGTTCGGATAGTGAGTTGAAGACTTTGAAAATGAGTTATGTAGAACAAGTTAAAGTATTCGATGATGTTTGGTGAAATTGTGAAAGCCTTCTTGAATTCAAAATCACAATGACTTAAAATCAAATCTAACAGTCAAAAAGCCAGTTAAGATAGTCTTAAGTCTTTGTCTATGGGTTTACATATAACTTCAAATGTGTCATATGTCAATAGCATTTTCATTCACATTTTCCACACCTTTTTGCATTCTTGATGATTATTGAAACTTGACAAAGTCCCTTGTGAGCTGTACTGGCCACCTCAAACAAGGGACTGATGTCTAAGGTCTCAAAGATGGCATGAGATCTGTCAGGGGTTTTTGCATAAAAACAGTGTCCTTATAAACTTTTCTTTTGCAATTCCAACATGCCTTGCAATCAATAATGAAAGTCTTGCATCTTGATCTACTCTACAATCTCCCACTCTTACTTTCTTCATATCTTGAATGTTCCTGTCAATACATGAAAAAGTCCATCAGGGCTCAGAGTCAGGAACCACAGTGCTGTGGGCTGCTCTGTTTCCAAAATTTGAGTTGTGGTGTAAGAATGATAAATCAGCTTTTCTGTATATCATTCAAACCAGTCAAGATGCAGGGAAAGCAAAAGTGAGAGATCACAGCAAAGATCAAGACACACAAGTTTTATTGATGATGTCAAGGCAAACTACAATTGCAAGAAAATGTTTATAAGGACACCATTTTTTTGCAAAAAAGCCCCAACAGATCTCAAGCCATTTTCTTTGACATTTGGTTCAAGTTGCTTGTTTGAGCTAGCCAGTACAGCTCACAAAAGGCTTTGTTAAGTTTGATGATTATTTGGAGATTGGGTCCATTGCAGATTTCTTTTGCAAAAAAGGCAACTATTTCCACCCATCAAGAGCATTATTCCATGGCATGGTAAGTTTACATATGGTAGATTGCATCAAGAAGCCCAAAACCACAGATTGTGTATCCTGTAATTACAGCTTTTTTTGATATATGATGCTTTATTTGTCATCAATCAATTTGATTCATATTGCTTTTGAGCATCATCTTCAGCTAAACAAGATCAAAATCAACTTCTAGGTTGCACTGGAGGTCCTGAAATACGCAAGCTTCAATTAAATCCTCTGAATCCCCTGCAAGGGGGAAAGCATAATCATCTAAATGGCAACAAAAGCTCACAAAGTTCAGTGTTTTCAGTGTTGTGGACAACATGGATCTGACAAGGCCAGTTTTTTGTTCACACCAATGTAATTATTGAACTTTCTGCTCACTTTAAACAAAGACTCAACAAAGCAACCCATCTCTGGTGATCAAAGTTACTATGAACATGTAGATAAATTTCTGTATATACTTTTTTTATCAGCCAAACTTTGAATATACTTTTTCTTTCCTTGCCAAAAAACAAGGACAAACCTATATATAGAGAACTATATATGTGCACATATGTAGCTTTGAGTGCCGTGATAGTCCAATTATTTTCAACTTTCATCAGTAGTTACCAAACTTAGCTAAGTCCAAAAATCAGACTGTGGTTTACACATAGCAGGCAATGAGTGAGGCACAAGGAGCTTACTCCTTACCTCAACCCTTTGGCTTGGTAGGTTGCAAAAATCAGTAAAGCAGATCTGTGATCTCCTTTAACTCCAGCCTCCTATCATGAATGTTTTGAAAAAGTTGGTGCATCTGAAGCACCTGCACCTGCTTCATCTCTCTCTTTGATCTCTTTACTGATTTCTGTTGTTTTTCTTTGTTCTTCTCAACACTGAAAATTTGATCACACAAAAATGTGGAGGTCATATTGTGCCTGTATTCCAGCTTTATATGTGACAAAAATTCTAGTTTTGCTGTGAATTTTTCAAGTCATCAATTCTGGAGTGTTGAGGAGAAGGCTGTGTATAAAACCAAGGAAACCTAATTGAGAGAAAGATGAGGAAGAAGCAGGTGCTTGAGATTCACCAACGTTTTTCCAAAGAGCCATCAATGGGATGTAGGAGTAAAAGGAAATCTGTGATTTGCTTTACTGATTTTCTCATCAAAGGGTTAGGGCAAAATTTTAATCCCCCAAGCCTTGGTCATCACTTGCTATGTAGAAACCCCAGCATGATTATTGGACTTAATTAAGTCTGAGTAGTTACATTCTATCAGGCTTTTTGTTGTTTCTGTAAATATTGAAAAAACAAGCATTTAGAAATATGGTCCATTGAGAATAGTTTGTGATTGTCAGCCCCGAGCCCTATTACTAGTACCAAAGGGCTGAAATATATGATAATAAAATAATAAAATTAATAAACAATACTTACAACTCATGGCTCAGTTTCAAGAGCCAAGTAAACTCGTAATTACATATAATTACATATGTAACTATATATGTACATACATGTAAAATCAAATGAAGACATTATAATTTGTGATATAAGCTTTCACAAGTGCACATCACATGAGTAACACAAGAATTACACAGGCACGTAATTCAATCATAGATCAGATGATCAAAATAATGATTACATACTACAAATAAGTATGTAATCAAACCACAGATTGTACATGAGGGATTTTCAGGGTTTTGTGTATATAAAGAGCTCTCCCACCCGCCAGGAAAATCATCATCATCATTACTTTTAACCAAATTATCAATACACTCATCAAATCAGATAAATAGAGTCCTTGTCCTCTTTTATTAGACATTGTATATTTCTCTGATTGATTTTAAACCATTGTTAATTGTTGAAGGTCTTTTGAAGACTTCCCCAACATCTCCAGGAGGTGATCCTTGCAGTACTGCTCAAGTTATTAAGGGAATCCAATAACTTGAGAAACTCTAAATTCACGGGAGTTCCTCTGTGTTCAGAGTCTAAAGAACTTTAAATATCACTAGGTGATATTTCCCTTGAGTCACAAACTCTAAAGTAGAGTGTTGTGGTCTTGGGCACGAAACTAGACTGTAGTTTCTACTGTCAATCCTGCTAGAAGACTCAGGTCTTGCATTGATTCCCGGAATTGTATCCAAAACCCTTTGTTTAAAGGTCATCTAACTGAAGTCAGTACGGATTTGATCCCACTGCTTCAATACCAGCCTTGTTTAGTACTTCAAACAAGATTTTCACGCTGATAATAAACCCAGTTTATTATCTCCAACCTTTCTTATAGTGATTTACTAGCCCAACAGACGCTAGTAGCTCACAATTTGGGGGCCTCATCGTGTTTTTTTTGAACCTTTATAATTTTTTTTGAGGTGTCATCTCATCATTTTTTATCTCATAAAACATAAAAAACAAAAATATATCTTTTTTACCTTATATCTACAATTTTTTTTACCTGTTTAGCTTGAAAACTGAGTGAGCTCAGCAGTTTCAAAAATCAGGATAATAGCTTGGAGGAAGGAATTAAATCATTTCCCCCCTCCAATTTTCGCATTTTTTTTATTTTTTTTTATTTTTTCATTTGTTTGGATCATTAGTTGATCCACTACATTTGAACTACATATTGAAAAGTGGTGTGTTGCATAATTAAACACCTGTAAGCCACATACTTCTGCATTATAATTGGAACCACACTTAAATTCCAATTACATATACAGTCAGCTGATCAGTACAGCCAAAGCCCTGCGCGTGGTCCGACAGCCACAGTACAACAATACACACCCAGTACCAAATTTTGGAATTTCAGAATTCAAACGATTTGATAAAACTCCAACCAACCATCCACCATCTCATCACGACTATCAAATACCACAAAACGACCCAATTGATACCTCACAGTTGTATTGATTGACCTGACGTGTTGTCGGCCTCTGAGCTACGAACCAACCAGGTCATACGTTCCTCTGTGAGGAATCAATTGCGGATTGGATCAAATTAACGACCAATTCATCAACCAGCTCGAACCGATTAAAACAAACTGATCAATCAAAACCATATTGATCAATAGAAATAAAACTGATTGATCAAAACATAATCGATCAATCAAAAAACATAGTTTTTTTTTTAGTAAGTTTTATCTTAATCTGATCTTTCAAATTAGATCAAGTAAGACATTTTAATAATTGACTTATTTTTTTTCATTGGGTCGTATCTTTAATCAAAGTATTTTTTTTAGTTTCTTCTTGAAATAGATATACATATTTTTTTTTACTATAAACGATTTATTAAAACAAAATTGATCGATCAAAACAAGATCAATCAATCAAAGCAACTACTTCTCCGACTTTGAATAAAGAATATCATCGTAGAAGTCAATTATTAGTCGTATCTTTAATCAAAATATTTTAGTTTCTTCTAAAATTAGATTTTTTTTAATCGATCGATTAAAATAAAATCGATCGATCAAAACAAGATCGATCGATCAAAGCAAGTACTTTCCGATATTCTTGTAGAATTGAATTATAAGTAAGTTTGATCTAATACAATCTTTTCAATTCAAATCGAATAAAACAAATTGATCAATTTTTTTTTCCTCTGTAATAGATCAATCAAGGAAATCAATCGATTGGAACAAAATCAATAAGAACGAAATCGATCGATTAAAACGAAATCGATCGATTAAAACAAAATCGATTGATTAAAACAAATTGATCAATCAAAGTCTCCTATTTTATAATTGATCAAGCCAAAAGAATTTTTTTTTCTCTATAATCGATTAATTAAAACAAAACCAATCAATCAAAAGTATTCTTTCAAATTAATTAATCAAATTAAAATTGATTTAAACAAAACCGGACGATATAAGCAATTAGCTCTTTTCTGTAATCGATCGATCGAATCAAGATCGATTGATTGAAGTAATTTATTTTTTCAATTAATCAAAATAACCACCTTCTGACTTCGAACACCGAATATCTTGTATAAATTTTTGATACAAATCGATCCAACAAAAAATTTTTTCCCATCATTAATCAATCAAAAAAAAAATTGATTGATAGAAGAGATTAGATATCTTTATTTTAAAGATCAGTCTCTTTTGGTAAGTGATACTTCACATTGATTGATTCAAAGTAGAAATCAATTAAATACTAATTGATCATTTTTTTTTTCTTCTCTTTTAGAAAAAGATTTTTTCGATTGATCGATTGGAGATTGCGATTCGATCCCACTTCAAAGTTTTTAAACGATTAAAACCTTTTTTTTTAAAAAAAAAAAAAAACTATCATAAATCAAAACAAGATTGATCAATCGATCAAATCAAGTTACTGTCAAACTTCGAGTAAAGAATAATCTTGTAAGATTTAATTACAAGTAAGTAATATCTCAATCAAATCTTTCAATCGAGATTGATTAAAGCAGATTGGAAAATTAACTTACCATCTTGCCCTTGGTTCATTCCATCTTATCAAACATTGTGATTAGTTTTAATAAAATTGATACCTCGAAAACCGTTTAAATATCAACAATCGAACAAAATACCACCACCGTTATATCCTCAAAGCGTGATTCAAAAGTAATTAAAATAGCTATATATATATAATCGATTGATATAGGCAGTAAAATTTTTATTGCCTACAACATACAGTGAATCACTGAGATTGTGCTAAAAGAAAGTAAGAAATTCTTTTCAAATTTTATTTGTTCAGAAAGAAAATCAATCTTCAAAACTGACAAATTCATTTTGATTGATTCGACTGACATTTACTTATTCGATCTTACCTTTCTTCAGTGGACGATAAAGGTATTGAACTAGACTTACCTGATATAGGATCTGATACCGAAGGTACAAGATTTAAATCAGTATCTCAACGAATTGGAAATCGTAGTGATACAGAATCACGAGAACCATCGCCAACTCCTTACCCGGAATCAATATTCCAAGGAACCACCCCAGGCCGATCTCCAGAGCGGTTTAAGAGCTCTCAACCAGCTGATATTGCTCGAGCAACCGCCCGAACTACAACAGACAGAGCAGGATTCACATTTACAACTGCTCGGTTCTCAGAAGGTCCCAGTAAGTGAAACTTACTTCCTTTGAAAAGTTTTTTTTTGTTGTTATACATTGTATCTTGTTTTGTTAAGCAATGTCTGATAAAAGGACATTATCTACTCGCAGCCGAACAGAACCAGCCCGCTATGGCAACCTCGTCAAGGATGGAGGACATACCGATGGCCGAAGAACAGAATCAATGGCCGGCTCCTCAGGACAAAGGCAAGACTCCCGTGGAAGCAGCAAGAGCTCCAAAGGAGTCTCGAACACCAGTAAGTCCCAAGCTGAACCTCCACCTCAACTACCAGGAAGCTTACCAGGGCTATCTTCAATTCTAGACAATAGAAGAGGTAGCAAAGGAAGCAAAGTATCAGGAAGTCTGGCAAAAGCTGAAGATAGCCTACTACGAATGGGAAGTAGCCCGAGGGATGAACGACTCAGATCCCAAGAAGCTCAGACTGTGCAAGGAGTCGATCTTCACCTCCAGGAAGAACTGGAAACTCCTGAACCAGGACTATGGTCTGAAGGACCATCAGATCATGGACTGGCTCCGAAGCTCTCTCAGGAACGGGATGACCGAATGGAATCCAAACAACCTATTGATTCACGGCTTCTTTCACCGGAGCGAGGAAGCTCAGGAGGTTACCTCTCAGCCTCAAGCGACCAAGGAGGCCCAACCCCAAAAGCGATCCAAACATTTCCACAACGAGAATCGTCACCGTTCGAATCGCAACGACGCAAGAGCTTATGTGAGGGCTCAGGTAATGATGGGTCAAACCCTCCTCCAAGAGGAAAGTTCCAACAGCTCCAATCAACGCCGAGGCAAGTACAAACCTCGAGGCAAATAAAGACAGAACAAGTAAGTCTTTTAAATACTCAAGAAAGGTCTATCATTCACAAGTTTTCTGAACTAACTAAGAATGATTTTGCCTTGCCTATGTTAGATGAAATGGCTAAGGGATTCAAACAAGTTCTTGTTAGATTTGATGAATTAGATAAAGTTGACCGGATTTTTGAAAACCATTTTTTGACTAGTAGCTCTAATATGGAGCAAGTTTTCAATAAAGTAGATTTAATTTCCCAATTAAGTAGAAAATATCTCCAAAACACTTATGAAGTAGTTGATAAATTAGATCAGAAAATATTTAGTGAGGGCTCTCCCTTTATTTCCGCTTTAGACTCATTTAAAAAATTTTTAAACGAAAACAAAAAATTATCTGTTTCAACTTCTTTTTCTAAAATGTCTCCAATGTCGAAAGAAATGAAATTTTCTAATGAACCAAATATTGAAAGTGAAGAGCCAAACAGTGAGAGAAATAAAGTCTTCATGACTGCTTTGAAACATATGCATGAACAACTCCTTGAGTCAATCAAAGACCTTTTGAGTGAGAAATTTGAGATGTTTGAGAAAGAATTGACAACTTTGAGTAATATTCTTGAAGAAAATCAGAAGATTTCCTTAGAAGAGAAAGAACAACTTGAGAATTTACAAAGAGTTCAGTCCAATAATATTCAAAACATTATACATAAACAATCTGAGCAAGAGAAATACTTAGATTTAAGATTTAACAAACTCGAACAAATGATTATTGACATGAATACCAATAATCAAAGAGAAAAACATTCTCTTGCCGAGGAGTTTCATCAACTTCGAGAGTCTACTCGAGCGAGTCCTAAAGTTGAATCTTTAGTGAATAACTTTGAAAGACTAAGACTGTCTAACAGAAGTATACAGAGAGATAATAGACCACATCCACGAATGATTCCTCCACATATGCAAGACTCTATGGGAGGTGAAACGTCACATATTCAAAATAGGAGTAGAGTTCAAAATCATGAACAAAGTTTTGTAACAGAAAAGCCTCAACATAGAGAAAGTTCAATTGTGGAACTTCAAACAACTGAAGCTTTGCAAGCGGCAGCATTGAGGAAAGAGGTTTTACAAAACTTCCCTAATGTTAAAGACTGGCCAGAGTTCACCGGTGAAGTTGAGTATAACCACCAAGAATTCATTGATTGGGTGGACCAAGTAAGGACTACAATGGATCCACCAGATGTTTTAATAACATCTAAACTGTCGTTAGTCTTCAAAGGAACAGCCCGACAATGGCTGTTAGATGTAATGAAAGAAGACGCCCCATATACCAAAACCTGGGATGAGTGGAAAGAAGCCATCCAGTCCAGATTTGGAAATTCTCAATGGAAGAATAATATGGAAAGATCATTTATGGCGGATTATTTCAAACCAGAAACTACTCAAGATTGTGTCAAATGGGCAAATCGACAACAACAAAGAATCAGAGCTTTCAAGCCAGAAGCTACTAGCAGTGAAGTAGTTGACAAACTGTTGTGGCGTGTTCCTGCAGCTATCAGAATTCCAGTTCGGAATAGGATTGGAGTAGATGGTAAATGGACCAATTTCATTCTTGCATTTGAAGAAATAAGCAAAGGTATTCCTCAAACCAGGAAAGCAGTGCCCTGGAAGAATACTTTCTCACGGAGTAATGATGTCTCAAAACAAGTGAGCAGTACAAGGGTACAAGCTCCCACAAGTGTGAAAAAACCGGCTCGAGCCTGCAACACCTGTGGAAGCACAGATCCAAGTCATGTTTGGAAAACATGTAAAGGGAAAGGTAAAGCCATCAACAATGTTGATGCCAAAGAAGCAGAAGAAGAAGAAGAAGAAGACTTCACTTCCTACAACATCGAGGAATATGAAGATAGTGATGAAGAACAACAGCTAGATTTTGACACAGCAGTTGATGCAATAGAAAGCAATTTCAAACCAGAAGTTAGCATTGCACAGTTACACTCCGAAGCAGAATTGCCTCTTATTACATCTCCAAGAGAAGGAAATGTGAGAATAAGTGATGCAAAGTTGCTGAAGTGTCGACCAGCCACAGGTAAAGCTCACACCATCGGGTACCATAGTCTGACCAGAGTAATAGTTAATGATCAAGACGCTGAAGCGCTTTTAGATAGCGGAGCATCTTGTTCCGTGGTGGGGAGTCAATATCTCACCACGTTATTACCAGACTGGAAATCAAGAATGGTTCCCTGCGAGAATAATATAAAATTTACAGGGTGCAGTGGAAGTTTGTTTCCTTTAGGCGTCATTTCTTTAAAACTTGTCTTCCCGCATCCTCAAGAATCTGTGAGAATAGATGCTGAATTTGTAGTTATGGAAAACTCGCAGACCAAATATCTCATAATAGGAGATGAGTTTTTATCAATGTATGGAATAGACATTTTTCATAGCAAAGATAAATACTTTACATTTGGTAATGATGTAAAGAAAAAGAAATTTGGACTTCCAATTCAAAGACCAAAATTGACAGGACTTGTCTTAAAAAAACAAGAGGTAGTTGAAACCCCGCAAGAGGAGAAGACTCCTGCAATTGAACCAGTCAATGTAACTCCACCTTTGATGGAGAGCGTCCAAGAAGCCAAATTTGGTCCCAAGCTCACAGACAAACAACATGAGCAAGTAGTCAGACTGATTGCCAAGTTTAAAGCTCAATTTGGTTTAGGAGAAACCCCACTAGGTACCATTGAGAAGCACACAGTGAGTATTAAATTGAGTATTGAAAAGCCTTATCCACCTATATTAAGGAAAGCAGCTTATCCGGCTAGTCCTAGGAATAGAGTTGAGATTGAAAAACACATTGACGAATTATTGAAACTAGGAGTTATTCGTAAAGTTGGAGAATCAGAGGAAGTGGACATTACCACACCAGTAATCATTGCTTGGCACAATGGAAAGTCTCGATTGTGTGGTGACTTCAGAGCATTGAACACATATACCTTGCCTGACAGATATCCCCTACCTAGATGTGACCATGTATTGATCAATCTAGGAAAGGCAAAGTATATCACTACAATGGATATCTTCAAAGGATTCCATCAAAATGTTGTAGAAGAGGCATGCAGAAAATTCCTGAGGATTATCTGTCATATGGGTATCTATGAATATCTGAAAATGCCTTTTGGAATTAAAAATGCACCGGCTTTCTTTCAAAGAATGATGGATCTTGAATTCAGTAAAGAATTGCGAGAAGGATGGTTGAAAATCTTCATTGATGATATTATCATATTCCATGATAATTGGGAGGACCATATCAAAGCCATTGAGCAAGTATTGCTCAAAGCTAAAGCAATGGGAATGACGATTTCTTTGAAGAAAAGCAATTTTGGTTTCCACGAAGTACGGGCACTAGGACATTTGGTTTCAGGACTATGGATTGCAATTGACCAAAACAAGACAGCCGCAGTATTGCAAAAACCTCCACCAAAAAGCATTAAAGATATGCAAAGTTTTTTGGGGTTCGCAAGTTACTATAGAAACTTTTTAGAAAACTACGGTAGAATTGCAAATTGCCTGTATAAATTGTTTGCTAAAGGTGTTTCCTTTGAAATGACAGATGAGAGAATTCATGCTTGGCAAAAGATAAGGAATATGATCACCACTGCACCAGTATTATTACAGCCAGACTTTTCCAAACCTTTCAAATTATATGTTGACGCATCATTTGAGGGTCTAGGAGCAGCTTTACACCAAGTGCAAATTATTGATGGTAAAGCAAGGGAAGGACCAGTGGTGTTCATATCAAGACAGCTCAAGGACAGTGAAACCAGGTATGGTTCACCTCAATTAGAAGCACTAGCTTTGGTTTGGGCATTGGAAAAGTTACACTACTACCTAGATGGAGTGTACTTCGAAGTTATTACTGACTGTACTGGAGTGAGATCCTTGATGAACATCAAAACTCCCAACAGACATATGTTACGATGGATGTTAGCTATTCAAGAGTACAGGCCATACATGACAATTACACATAGACCAGGTAAAATGCACAACAATGCAGATGGTCTAAGTAGGATGGCTTTGCCAAATGATAGCAGTAATCCCGCGTGGGATCCAGAAGACGCAGAAATAGACATACCGGTCATGGGTTTGAGTTTAGCCGAGCTCAGCACCGAATTTTTTGAAGAAATAAAAGAGAGCTACAATTCCAATGTCAACACAACAAAATTGGTATCAATGATGTCAAAAGATAAAGCTAATTTAAGTCTAGCAAGTAGCCTTGAGTCACCATGGAAAGAATTGTACGCAGAAGGGAAATTCTTGCTGCAATCCGGTCTCTTATACTTCAGAGAAAAGCATAGCTCAGTAGTTGTTCTTGTGTCGGAGAAACACATCAAACAAATATTGCAAACCTGCCATGATGAGTTCCTATCTGGACATATGGGAGTAGACCGTACTCTAGAAAGAGTGAGTACCACAGCCTGGTGGTTTCAATGGAAATTGGATACTGAGAAATATGTCAGTAGCTGTGACAGATGCCAAAAAGCAAATAAAGCTACGGGAAAAAGGTATGGACTCTTACAAAGTATTGAGAAACCAACATATCCCTGGCAAGTGATCAACATGGACTTTGTTACTGGGCTACCACCAGGCGGGAAAGAAAATTACAATGCCTGTTTGGTTGTAGTAGACAGATTTTCAAAGCGTGCAAGATTTCTACCATGCTATAAAGAATCGTCAGCAATGGACATTGCGTTGCTCTTCTGGGAAAGACTTATAAGTGATGTTGGATTACCACGAGTGATAATCAGTGACCGGGATCCCAAATTTACATCTGAATTTTGGAAAGGACTATTTGACATAATGGGTACAAAGTTAGCTTTCTCAACAGCATACCACCCGCAAACAGACGGATTAGCAGAAAGATGCATCCAGACATTTGAAGAAATGTTGAGGAAATTCTGCGCTTTTGGCCTAGAATTCAAAGATAAAGATGGATATACGCATGATTGGACAACTTTATTGCCAGCGTTAGAAATTGCATATAACACCAGTGTGCATAGCTCTACTAAGAAAACCCCCTTTGAGATAGAAAGAGGTTTCTGCCCTAGGTTGCCTAAAGACAAGTTCAGGAGCAGAGATGTTGAAATTCACCCAACCTCTTTGAGTTTTGCTACAATGATAAGTAAAGCAAGAGAATTTGCAAACCAATGCATCAAAGAAGCGGAAGAATACAACAAAGAGCGATGGGATAAGACTCATAAGGAGCCAAACTTTAAAGTTGGTGATCAAGTACTATTGTCAACAGTCAATTTCAACAATATACAAGGACCAAAGAAACTGCGGGACCCTTTTGTTGGGCCCTTTGTTATCTCCAAGCTAGTGGGACCTAATGCAGTAGAACTCATATTGCATGGAGAACTAGAAAGAAAGCATCCAGTCTTTCCAGTATCATTGATAAAGAAATACAATGACCCAACAGCAAATAAGTTCCAGAGGAAACCAATGGTAGTGATTCCACCTTTTGAACCAGAAAAGGAAAAGAAATTCCATAAAATTCTTCGAGAGAAAAGGGTGAAGAACAAAGACAATAAAGATGAAATTTTGTACCTAGTACGGTACAAACATCATGGAGCGGACTCTGATGAGTGGTTACCAGCGGACAAAGTACCCAACTCTAAAGTAAATCTGAGAGCTTTTCGAGCAGCAAAGAGAGATCATACTTCATGAGATTAGTATGACCTCCTTTGGTGGTGGGGAATGTCAGCCCCGAGCCCTATTACTAGTACCAAAGGGCTGAAATATATGATAATAAAATAATAAAATTAATAAACAATACTTACAACTCATGGCTCAGTTTCAAGAGCCAAGTAAACTCGTAATTACATATAATTACATATGTAACTATATATGTACATACATGTAAAATCAAATGAAGACATTATAATTTGTGATATAAGCTTTCACAAGTGCACATCACATGAGTAACACAAGAATTACACAGGCACGTAATTCAATCATAGATCAGATGATCAAAATAATGATTACATACTACAAATAAGTATGTAATCAAACCACAGATTGTACATGAGGGATTTTCAGGGTTTTGTGTATATAAAGAGCTCTCCCACCCGCCAGGAAAATCATCATCATCATTACTTTTAACCAAATTATCAATACACTCATCAAATCAGATAAATAGAGTCCTTGTCCTCTTTTATTAGACATTGTATATTTCTCTGATTGATTTTAAACCATTGTTAATTGTTGAAGGTCTTTTGAAGACTTCCCCAACATCTCCAGGAGGTGATCCTTGCAGTACTGCTCAAGTTATTAAGGGAATCCAATAACTTGAGAAACTCTAAATTCACGGGAGTTCCTCTGTGTTCAGAGTCTAAAGAACTTTAAATATCACTAGGTGATATTTCCCTTGAGTCACAAACTCTAAAGTAGAGTGTTGTGGTCTTGGGCACGAAACTAGACTGTAGTTTCTACTGTCAATCCTGCTAGAAGACTCAGGTCTTGCATTGATTCCCGGAATTGTATCCAAAACCCTTTGTTTAAAGGTCATCTAACTGAAGTCAGTACGGATTTGATCCCACTGCTTCAATACCAGCCTTGTTTAGTACTTCAAACAAGATTTTCACGCTGATAATAAACCCAGTTTATTATCTCCAACCTTTCTTATAGTGATTTACTAGCCCAACAGACGCTAGTAGCTCACAGTGATAGACCACAATGAGAGCACTCCAACAAAATTTTGATTTGTCATTTGATTTTTTTTGCAACTTTTTTTTCATATTCTCTTGTGTGATGCATTATTTTGAAACCCTAATACAAGACTTTCTCAAACAATCTTGGATCAAGGCAATCAACTCAAAGGTGTATGGCATCAGGAGAAAGATTCATGGTTTAGTTTATCTTTTCCAATGCCCAAGGTGACAAGGATCTGAGTGCATTATCTTGTGCAGATGTGTTGAAACAAACACAAGAAATTAGAACAATCAAGTGAGATATATTAAGTCTTCTATGCCTCATTAGGGCAACACCTTTCTAAAATGATTTTTTAATTAGAATACTTGGAAAATTCATGTTTTGGAGCTCATCATGATTATTAGTGCATGTGCCAAAAATGCTCAAATTATTATCTTGATGACCTAAAATTCCAGATTTTTAGAGATAGCACCAAAAAAGAAAGACCCATGAAAACACTTATTAGAAAAACATAATTGCATTATTAATTTGATACTGTCTAAGAATTAAGTGACATCCAACAGTGTTTTGAGGTTAAGTATTGATATATCTTTTTGAGCTTCTCAGTAGTGGATAAAAGTTCAAAATTTAGCTCTGAACAATATAAGATCTTTCTCTTTTCAAAGTAACTTTGTATTTTTCTTTTTGTTTCATGATCATACCTCTCTAGTTTTGTATTCCATTTCACACTTGTAAGTCTTTTGGCATTCTCAAGCCTGTTCTTTCCAAGTTTTAATGATTCACCTATATCAGGAATTGGGAGATGATCAATACCTTCATCAATCCACATCAAATAATCTCCAAACTTCCACCAGGCATGTTGATTGTTTCTACCATCATTTGAAAATAGTCTATAAACATGGCTTGAGTTCAAGGTTTCAGAGGACAGGATGATAACTTCAAATCTCTCTTGGTATAATTTCCAAACTTCAGGTTGACTTTCTAGCCAAGCTCGCTCAGGTGAATCATGCCATGGCAAGGCATTTTTTCGAAGTAAAAACTTCTCATACAAGGTTTCCATCTTCTTTGGAACTTCCTTCATGTTTAGAAGTGAAGTCTTACCAATATCTGGTTCTCCAAACTCCAGAATATCTCCAATTCCTAATACTGTAACTATGTCTAGACCTTGTTTTCTTCCTAATTGTAACTTTTCTTCATCCCACCACTCAGATGAAGGCTTGCGCTTCAACAGGTATGATATGATCTTCTTCCGTATTTTGAATTCTGAACCCATGATAGCTTTGAGGTCCTCAACATCACTTGGCTCTTTATAGATATCCTCAATCTCATTGCTCAGGTTTCTCAATTCTTTCTCACTGAGATTTGTGAAGGTTTCCCAAGGTACATCACTTTGAAATAGTGATAAGAGTTTCTTCATCCTCTGTGAGATTAAATCTCCTTGATCCTCTATCATCTTTGCCATCCGGAATTGATTGATCTGACATTCCATGGCAACTAATCTTCTTGCAAATTCACCAACACTCAATTTTGAGTTCTGTTTCATCAGATCAAATAAATCTTTATTCACATTCAAAGGATTCACAAGTTGATACTCGTCTTCAGTTATATCAATCGGTAAAAGCTCTTTCTTGTTTGTCAATCTGAGAATACTTGAATAATATTGAATGACCTCCCTATCACTTGCACTAAGACGTTTCTTGGGCTTTTCTCTGGAAATATGATTGAATTTTTTTCCAGTGGTCCTTTGAGCTGTGAATGACTGAGTTTTTTTCTTCACATCAGCCTTGGATTTTGAGTTCAAAGACAAATTCTGGTCCTGCTCCTGGTCTTGCTTCTGTACACCTTCTTTCATCTGCTTTTCAGAAATATCACTCAAATCTTTTGAAGGTCTTGTTTCTACTTCATCAACTTGGTACTCTTTACCACTTTTGGTATTGGCTTTCAAAACATGACCCTCCAGCACTTCATCATGGTAAACCTCCTTGGTATTCTCTCCAACCTGTCTTTGATACCAAAACTCTTTTGCTCTTCTCCACATGGGCTCTGGTGTTTTTTTCATCCAACCCCAAAGTGAATCTACTCCTGGCTGGATTAGTGGAATCCCTACACAGCCAAATGAATGCTTTAGATCTGAGATTTTGGCTGTAAGCTTGTTTGAAAATCCAGGATTTGAATGAAAACTAGTCATTGGTGTCTTGGTTTGAGTATCTGGTGAGTCACTACTTGTTGACTTTGAACTCAAGTAATCCTTTGAGGCCCATGTTGGTATCCACAACTTACTTGTTTTACTCAATGTGGGTTCTATTTCTGGTTTCTTCCAAATCCAAAGTGGAGTTAAATATTTTTGCATTGATGGGATCTTTTTAAGAGAATCTAATAGGTTTTGGTCTGGAAATTTTTGCAAGATTCTCAAGATCCCATGGTTTGACCAAGAAACCATTTCAGGGGGTGTGGTTTCTTTATCTAAATCTGCTGTGTTTCTTCTTTGACCCTTTGAAGCTACTTTGATTTTTGCATTTGTTTCATAAATGTTAGACTTCTTTTTACTTTTGGATGATTTGATACTACTAGGAACTATGAATTTGTCTTTGATCTCCTTGATATCACTGTGTTCCAGTACTTCAAATGTGTTCTTATCAGACACTGGTTTGTTGAATCCTAGTTGTTTTGATAAAAAATTACTAAAAGGAGAAGATAGAATCTGCTCAGTCATCTTCTAGCACCTTATTCTCCCTGAAGGAAGGAATTTACGTCTTTTGAGGCTTACCTCTCATTATCATCTTTTAGTATATCATTTGCTTTTGTGTTTGAATTAACTTGTCTGTTCCCTTCCTCAGGGATCTTTTCCGGGCTTTGAAAAGAAATTACCATTGGATTCTTCTCAATCTGGTTAAATTCATTATACTTCTCAATTCTCTCTCTTGTATTCTCTTCTTGTGAGATTTTTTCAATGAGTGGTTTTCCTGGGAGTTCAGCTCTGTAGTTTCAGGGAGATCAGTTTGATTGCTTATTTGGAAACAAATCACTCAAAAACTCAAATTTTTGTACTTACTTTTTCACAATTTTCTCTGGAGGAGATTTACCATCTGGTATATTTTCAATCTGTTTATCTGTAACCTTTTCAACTCTTTCAACTTCCACTTCAATCTTTCCTTTTGATCTTAAAGTAGACCCCTTCAATGCATTTGAAAGAATTGTGTCCTGTCTCATATCTATTGTTGGAGGTTTTAGATTATCTTTTTTGACATACACATAATTCTTGTTTCTCCATTGAGGGGTGTAAGACTTTGTTTTTATTTTCTTTCTCCATATGTTTTGATTGGAAGTTGGTGCTACCAGTACAGGAAAGGGCTTTGCTACAACTTTTTCAACACTTGCTGAAGCCTTTTTTTCAGTTGGGATGTGATCAAAAGTGTCTGAAATCAATTCTTTCTTAGGGTCTTCAAGGTTATATAAATCCTTTCTGGTATGGAATTTTAGGTAGCCTTCTGCCTCTTTCAGTTTACAGATCCAGAGATCCATGTTAAGAGTCTCTTGACTGATGCGCAAGTTGTGTTTGTCTGTTGAACCTGAATTCTTGCCACTCAGCCCAGAAAAATTGATTTTTGTATCATGTTCTTTTTCAGCTGGCCAGAATTTACAGATATTATGGGCTGAATGGGTTGGCTCTTGTTCATTTGATTGTATTGCAGAAGTGTGTGGTAAATTATTCTGTGGTTTTGGGCCCACCAAGTCTTCTCCAAACACTCTTTCACTTGGACCAACACATGTGTTTCCTATGATCTCCTGACTATCATCAAGATACTCTGATATACCACCCACATTGACAGGAGCGGCTATCATGTGATCTACATGCTTGCTGTAGTTTACACCTGGAGAGTAGAGAGGCCTCTGATTCTTTCCTTGATTCAACTCAGAGCTGCACACATCAAGGAATTCATTCAGTTTTCTGACAGACAAAGCATACAATGAGAAATCCTCACCAATTATGCTCCTCAATCTTGTTTTGAGTTCTATCAGAGATCTTTTTGAGATCCGATACTGAGGCCTGCCCATTCTCTGAATTTATTTTAGTTTCCAAAAGAGGGGGATGATTCTTGTCTATCACCGTTTTTTGCTCAATTTGTTTTGAAGGAGTGTTCTCTACAATCATTCTACCATCCATGGCTGGGAAATGAGTCTTAGATTCTATGTCAGTTTGTTAAACTTTTGTTTTCAATAGGGTGAACTGAGACTTTCTTTCCCTGAGTGACCCAGAAGAGCAAGAAAAAAATTTCTAAGGAGGTGGGAAAGATGAACCATTCACCTGGCTAGGATCCAAGGTAAAGTGACTATTGTCACTTTGCCAAGGCACCATCATGCTATCTCCTTGATGTGGTTTCCTCAGCTCTACCTGGCAATTCACACACTTTTGCTTTTTAGAAAGCTTTTCTCACGAGCAGTGATTCATTTCAGCTAGAAAAATCCACTTACCACATTGTTCTGGTGCCAAGAGTACAAAGGGGTGGACGCAGTATATGATTGAATTGCTGGAATACTCTCTGAAGACCGAGAAAAAGCCAAAGGATGTGTGGGATATGGTGATGAAATTGACACAGCAGGATAATAAGGGACATATGTGATACCAGAGATTGGGTCCACCAAGGGAGGTGGTATGTGATATCCATACTGTGTTGAGTGATGAGGTGGGTTATTGATGGGGATGATCCGATGAGCGGAACAAATAGACGATGACACCGCTTCTTCCTTTGAGACAAAATGCTCGGATTCATAATCAAGTGGATCTCTGTATATATACATCGAACCATATCTGGGTAGATCTACCGTCACCACCAGGATTATGACCCAATATATCAAGATCATCAGTGACGTAATTTTTTTGATAATGGAGAAAGCGATTTTTTGCAGCACTTAGAAGGAGGTTCTTTCAGCACCCGCGAATGGATAAGAGATTGACGAAAGCTGGGCTCTTGGACCTCGGCGGTCTGATTGTACTCCTTATCATCGCGCGCAGGTTGGTTGGAGTAAATACCCAAAGCTTTCTTCTGAAGCGTGTGGGAAGCTGAGTCATATGAGAGAAGGGGTTAAATGTTCAAGACATGTCCGCCTTGAATCGATGTAGCGATTCAGAGACAGGCAGATTGACTTACAAATTCTTAGTTTGTGTAACTTGTCTGGGTTACAAACTTGTCCGTTCTCCCATTTTCTTATGTACAACGAAATTTTGATAGAAGCTGACAAAGTTTGAAACCCTGCATCGAATTCGCAAGCACCGGTCAGAAGGTAGATGAATCTGAAGCACTTGGAAAATGCTCAGGATGATGACTTTTCGGGTGATAAGAGTTATAGGTTGCAGACGAAGTGGAGCTCATATTTTGTTGCTACGTTCGACATGCCCCTAGCGATACTGCATTCTTCTTACCCATAGATTATGCTGTGAGGGCCAATTGTTTTGCGGTCTTTGGGTTCCCATAGGTCCCCATGATGCTCGGGACTTGAAATTACTCCATGAATCTTGCGAGGGTCTCTACTTGGCTTGTTTTGATGGAAGTTAAAGACCGAGTTCCTTCGATCTTGCTAGGGTTACGTTGACGATCTTGTTGTGGGATCATGGCACATGTCTTTTTTGATCTGGTGGGTGGCTTTGACTTCGAAAGCTTTTTTAGTATGACACTGCTCATTGCATTTCTCTTTCTTATGTTCCTTCGGAGTCATTTCTTCATCTTCAATCTGAATATCAGTTACTAGTGATCATGATCAGTGTTGAACCTACTCTGAGATTGGTGTTCGGCTGTCTATTGGGAGCGCGATGAGTGATGCATCGATTACAAGAAATTCGCAAATCTAGTCACAGTGAAGCTAAACAGTGACTTGATGGATGCATCAATTGGAATCAATATCTCCACAGCAGCTGCAAGACAGATTGACTCATGTGTTCAAGGTTTCTCAGTGTACCTCACCATTGCATATTGAGTGTGAGGACCTAAAAGATAAAACAATAAAGTATGACCCCAAATTACTTGATGTGCGAGGAGATCAAGTGTACTTCCATTGTGTCAAAACAAAGTCCACAACGGATGAATGTATGATAGTTTTGAAACAGACGAAGAACAAAGAACAAAACAAACAAAATATATGCATCAATAGATAGCCAGAAAGACAACCACAGTGCCCGTGTGGGCTGCCCCAGCCGTCGGGGGCTCCAACAGGTATAAAAGCGTGCCTTTGTACTCTTAAGGTCCCCTGACGCCTAGGGCGCCCTCCACAGGCACTGTGAACCACACATCGAACTGAGTAGTAGAGACGCAGATCATAAAAATAAATGCATACTCAAAATGGAAACAATGACAAAGTAAGAAATGAGTAGACCTACCAACTTGAGATTGACAATCAAGATAAAGAAGACCTATCAAAACTTCAAGGAACTTAGCAGGGGTATGTTTTGATAAATTTGAAACAATCCAACTCTATCACTCAATCAAACCCTTCAGAACCCATCATAACTTGGGTTTTTTTTCTTATCACAAAGGATTATGTACTAAAGATTGTATTATCAACCAATAAACAAATGATCCAAGTCTTCAAAAACACACTTGACTTGAATACCAAAAATGATTCCTAGACCAATTTATCAAACTCCAATCCAGTTAAGACCAAAGAATAAGTTAATGAAAAATCTTATAATTCTTTTTTTTTGGGATCAAATCCAATGATTAAGAAAAAAATTGATGTAAATGTAAATGTAAATGATTTGAAGAATTCCATATAAACCTTTGACTTCTAGTTATCTAATCTAACAAAGTTGATCCAAGAATAAATTTTTCCACGATTTCATTCAATTGAGCACATTCACTTGTTTTATCCCTTTTATATAAAACCATTTTCTAATCCATTCTCTCATCTGAACTCATCTTGATGAATTTGACTTTTCAAATCCATCTCCAATCTATCAAATCTTTCATCAATCTACTCAAATCTTCAATCCAAATCAAATATCTCAATCAAACATCTTTTTTCCTGAATTAAAATCTCATCCTCAGTTCAAACCACTCAGACTTAATTAAATCAAAAAACCTTACTTAACTTCTCTTCATCAACTTCTCAAGAAGAAAAAACTATGAAATCTTTCAATCTAAAGCCTTCTCTAATTGAAGAAACCCCCCCTTGAAGATTCTTATCTATATTCTCATCAAACTTTTTCTTAACCAATCTCTTTAATTAATAATTCATTTCAACTTGATAGGTAAAAAGTTTAAATTCCTCAAGACTAAGAAGAAATGATCAAGTTTATAGAATTTGTGATTTAAGATCAATTTTAATCAAGTTTTCTTCTTTACATAAACATTCAAAAAAACTTTATCATTAATTGTTTAAAATCAGATAAATTAGATTTTCAAGGATCTTAAAAGATATGAATACTTTCCTTAAGTTTGAGAAAGAAAAAACACACACACAGACTGACTATGATCTGATCATCTATGTAAATCAAAAAGCTTTTTTGAATCCTTCAAATGAATCTTTTTTGTTATTTGATTGAATTGATGAAAGAAGTAAAAGAAAGACAAAGAAAAAAGGTAAAGCTTTCAATCAGATTTTGAAACACTCAAACATCACTTTTTCCTTTTTACTTTTGAACTTCAATTTTCAATCTCTCTCTCTCTCTTTTACAAATCTTTTCCTTCATTTCAATCTCTTTTTAAAAATTCCATTCAATTCAATTCAATCTCTCTCTGTATAGTTTTTGTTTTCGAAAAAGTTGATCCATTGAAGAAAACTTTTTTAATCCGGATTTTACATCTTGTTTAATTTCAAAAAGAAAAAAAAAGAAGAAGAAAAAAAAAATCCATCCATCCTTGTTGGTGTTTCATTTATCAGTTATGATTCAAACCAAATGAAAAAAAAAATTCTAATAAAAAGTAAAAAAAAAATTGAAAAATCTATATAGAAAGAGATATACAAAGTAGGAAAAGAAGAAACCTAAGCTATTGAAGAAAAAGTGAAATCTAGAACCCCGATTTGAGATATCAATTTTTCCAAAAAAAGATAAACAATCACACAAACCAATCAAGTTAAGAAAAAACACACACAATCAAGAATTCGAATTAGAATTAAATGGAATCGGAAGAAAATGACATTTGAATAAGATTTGATCCAATGTAAGAAAAGTAGGATCAAATCTTTCAAATCGACCATCCGTCCATTCTAATTCGATCGATGGTTTCCAATTCGATTCACATGTTTGATGACGAATCAATGCTTTAGGTGGTTTGACTTTATTTTCACCTATCTTAATCGATCTCATCGAACCAGGTGGTAAGGTTTGATCACTCTTGATGATTAAGATCATCACTCTTCTACAATTCAATTCACATGAATGAGTTTCATTAAACCTAAAGGTGATCCGACTCACTACATCTCTTAATCTGATCGTTTCTTTTGATTTTGAATTTGGATTGGTTGAATAACGAATGAGATTGATGAAGTTGAAGGGATGAATGGGTTTGATGGAATCTCTTAGGGTTAGAGATGGATAGATTGGATTTAGAATCGATGTGGATCGAATGGGAATCGGATTCAGTTTTGATTGAATTAAATTTAAATTCAGGTTGGAGGTTGAATTGAGATTTGATGAGATGATCGCATTAACTGATTCGAAACACATTAATCTAAAGAAGAAGATGATGATGATTTCAAAAGAAAGATTTGTTAGGGATTTCTTTTTTTGATTTTGAGATCGAAAGATGATCATCAATTAAACAACTTACGTGATTGCAGGTTTTGTTCTTTTATAATCACCAATCAGATGAGATGATTTGAAGTTTGATTTTGATTTTGAATGAGATGTTTGATAGAGTGAATGATTGGAAATGGTAAAAGTGGTTGAAGATGATCTTGAGTTGGATGATGATGATGATGATGATTTGAAGATCAAAGGTTGAGTCTGATTAGTTAATGGTTTAAGTTGAGTTTTAGCATGATGTAAGACTAATGGATTGCATTGATCACATTCATCTACTTCTCCAGTTAGTTTTGAAGTTCTTTGATGAGTTGGTTTGGATGAGATGGCTTTGATGGTGGTGGTGGTTGTTGATGATGATGAGGATGGATGGGGTGGTTTGAATTTCTTTAATTTTGATTTTGAATTATCAATTTCTTCTTTTCCTTCATTCTCCTTCATTTCCTTCTTCTTCTTGCTTTCAATCCCATTCACCAATTCTCAATTCCTTCAATCTTCAATTCCTTCAATCTCTCCAATCTTCATCAAATCCTTGGTCGTCTAGATTAAATCCCGACTTTCTTCAATCTGATTCATAAGAAATCTTCAAATCATCTTTCATCAAACTTTCAATCGATCTCAATCATTCAAATTTCAAAAAAACCCAAATCTTCTCACCTCAAAAAACCCTTTCACTTTCTAGCCTGCCTCTCTTCAGAAAATCTATTTTTAACGTTCAATTCAATTCTTTACCCCCTACGCAATCGCTTCAATTCTAGAAATCCTAAACCTTGAGCGTTTCTTTTTCTAGTCTGGATGGTGTTTGATCTCAACAATAATCGAAATCCAAAATGGATATATCGTACACAACAAATTTAACTCAATTTCAAACTTTCTCTCTCTCTCTCTCTCTTTGTAGGGATGATCGTTTCCCATGATGTACATACATTCATTTTGTATTGATTGATTGATCGAATTCGGGGTGTTTTTTTTTCTTCTTCTCTTTGAAAAAAAAAGTTTCAAACTCTTTTTTTTTCTTGAATTTAAACTGATCTGATTTCTTTACTTATCCACTCTTAAGTACAAACTTCATTCAATTTCAAAACTTCCATATCCATTTATATAAGTAAGTATGAATGGATTGGATTGGATTGTATTTACCATTCAATTCAATTGGATTCAATTCAATTGGATTCATACTATCAAACATGGATGAATTCTCCATCTTCTTGCTTAGATTTCGATTGAAAAAGTTTGACAATTGAGTAAGTAAAGTAATACAAATAGCTTCCTGGTGTAAGGTGTAACTCATTCGATCTTGATCAAAGTAAAGAACAACGTTTGAGAATCAAAGTACTGTACGTACGTTTGTTTGATGTTCTACAGATCGCTTCATTCCTTTTCTCTTTACAACATACTCAAACTCATTTCAACTCACTTCAAAAGGGGCTTCACACCCCCTCTTTTTTTCTTCCCCCTCTACTCTCTATCCTCACACTTGCGTACACCACTGAGGGGTTTTGTGTCGATAGGCGGCCCTGATATGGTCGAGGTCTGAGAGCCGCCCGGGGTCCGTATTCAGGCCTCGCACGGGCCAACCGCAGACAACCCAGCCTAAAAACAGGCGGCCCTAAGACCTCCACCACATAGACAGCCTCTAGCCCGCCTACGCTGGCCCAGAGCGTGTCAGCATTGGCAGGCGGGCTGCCTGTCCATGGTTTGCCTTGAGGCCGCCACAATCAACCGGTAGACAGCCCTTGGACTGACTATCACCGGTTGATCATATTGTTCAGCGCTTGACAATGCCTCATGTTATCTTTGTTATCTTTGTTCTTTCTTCTTTCTGGCCAGCTCTTATAATGTGCTCAAATTTGGCCCACAGACCATCCACAGTAAAATTTGGCCTCTGAACTGCCAACAGACAAATGTAGGTTGTCTAAAAGCCGGCTGCAGAAATGATGGAGGATCTCAAGGTCATTTTGCATTAGATGGACTTTTGCTGGACTTATCAACCTAGCAGATGGACTCCCAACCAACCTGCAGCAGCCACAAGTTTGCCCTTGGGGACGCTCTGATCTGGGGTTTGGCCTTGGGTGCGGATGATACTCAACAAATTGGGAGTTCAAAATCCGCAGCTGGAAAGAAGAGGCCCTGTCACCCTTGAATACCAAATAGAAGGCTAAAACCCTAATATGATTACATTGGGGCTTGTCCTTTCCTCAAAGTTGAATCACCCTTCCCTCCTTTTCAAGACTTTTACATCTTTCATCCCTCCTTACCTTCCTTTGCCCCAGTTCCAAAAGGCTTTGACCCAAGGACCTCAACATCTGCTCAGTGCTCTTACCTCTTTGATTACCTTCTCTTCATCTTCATCAACCACATCCCTTTCATTGGTTTCATAAGATGTCTGACATAATTGATTACCCCCAAACTATATGATTTCAAAACCTCTTCACACCTTACTCTGATTTATCTTGATTTGACCTTCTAGTTGTGGGAAGCACATTGAACATAACTGGATGTTGATAGAAGAACTAAATACAATAGATCACGTGTCATCATCACCTGTTTCCATCTCATCCATCATCAAACCGATTACCAAAAGCTTTGAAATTCTAAACTCAAGAGTCAATCAACCCAACTGTCTAATTTTCCCTGGCTTTTTCATCTTGATCTCAATCAATTCTACTCATTTCCTACTCTCCACTTTTACCACAATTCTTTTTGGATTCCAATTCAACAAGGAAAAAACAAATATAAACTCTTAGATCGATGTATGAATTTCTTGCTTGAAAAAAAAATCATCTTACTCAAACCATCTTGTTTTGATTCATATGGAAATTGACCAATGATTGTATCTGTCCATGAACTTCACACTTTGATTCTTTTGATCATATTCAAGTTTTTCTTTTGTAACTGAAATGAGATACAACACTGTTTAAATTCAAAGCTCTTCTTGAAATCATACAAAGCAACAAACATATTGATTTAGCCAAATCAAACAACCTCCCAAATTGAATCCAATAATCAGGTCTGGGCGCTTTTTATGCCTCCAAAACACCATCTGAGGGCCACCTGTAGGCTGTTCATGACCATATGTAGACCAATTTCAAAGGCAACCTAAAGGCAGTCCATGTGGGGTCTACCTACAGGCCATCCAACCCTCTGCAAGGATAGACCGCTTGAGGGCCGCCCATCCAGGCCGTCTGTGCCTACCTGTGGTGTAGAAATGCAAAAAAGGAGGAGCTTTGAAAGTTCCTAGTGTTGATGATCTGATTCATTCTCTAGAGCCAAAGTGAAGCCAATGAAGTTGACTCGAACTTGATTTAACCAATCCAAATGAAATCTTAAATCACTTAGTTCTTCATCCTATAAACTTCATCAGCTGGATTGGATTGGATTGGTTTTTTGTGTGGTGTCAAAACCCCGTCTTTGAATTGGATCCCATCCTCCCCCCGCAATTGTTTCCCCCACCCTTGTGTCTTGGGTTTCATTTGTTTTACACAGTTTTACACATGTGTTGAAAGCAAGGCATGATACAGTCAAAGTGATCCAATTTCATAGTTTATTCAAACTGAGTTGATTAAGAGTGGTGTTCACTAAAACAAATTCTAAGCAGAAATCAAAATTCAGTGAAATTTTGAAGTCAGAAATAAAACATGTACTAGAATCTAACAAAGACTTTGAAATGTTGCAATAAAGGTGATTTCCGAGTAGAAATGGCTGAAGTGAAGAGGTTCAAAGAGGGATCCAAGTGAAGTTCTTGATAACCCAAATATTCATCAAACGCTTTTACTAAAGTAGTGTAAAAATGAGATCAAGTTTATGAAAACTGGAAGATCATATAGTCTGTTCTTGTTCTTGGTGTTCTGAAACAATAAATTTACTCACACCAAAAAACAGTTTGAAGACCAAAATTAGGGGGTTTCAAAATTGACTGATTGATTGATTGTTTTTTTTCCTCCTTCATGGTTTTTCACCCTAAAAATGATGCCTGTTGTAGCCTAAATTTTCATAAGAATACTATGTTCACAGGAAACCTTTTATGCATCCTGTGCTTGTAAAACATAAAAAAGATAAGCTTAAAAACATCCAATCAGAGTGCCAACCCACACTGAATCACTCTTGGAACAAGGTAGGGTTGATAATGGATACAAGAACCTCCTTGGATCCTCTTCCTGACTCTGTTCTCATTACATGATGAATGAATGGTGGAGAGAAAAGAGTAAAAAAGAAAAGTCTCAATCAGCTTTTACCACTCTTTTTTGATGATCAAAGAGAAGATTTTTTGATGGTCATAAGATCAAACCCTAGCCAAAAAAAACCTAAACAGATTTTGTTATCAAAATTCAATCTTGAAACCCCCAAATTAGAAGAGAGAGCTCAGGGGTGAAGGATTTTGAGAGTGTTGCCTTTAAAGAAAAAAAATATAGGAAAAGTTCTATTTTTACAGAAGTGATTTAGTGTAAAGAGTTTTCTCAATTTGTGTGTTAAAAAAAATAAACAAGTACTTTTAAGACTCTTGACTTGAACCAAAGAGAGAGAGAGAGAGAGAAAAGTGTTTGAAAATTTTCTCAAAACTGATGGATCAAACTTGATTTTCTTTCTCCTTAACTTACTCAACCCAAATTAAACCAATTTGGATCTTTTACTGATCAACACATTTTAATCAAATTTGCTTTTGCTACTGCTGTTGCTGCTCAAAAACCAGATTGGAATGTCTTATGAAAAACCTTTTCCTGATTTTGTAAACTTTTTTTTTTTTGATAAATTTGATTAAATTAGGAAAAGTTTTCCTCAAAAGCAGAAAGAATTTCTTTTGACTTAACTTGAATTGACTTAACTTGAGTCACTCAATTTAGAATCTTTCTTTTTTTACATACAGTAAGAATTTTTTTTACACAACAAAAAACATAAGATTTTTAAAACATCAATATTGAAAAAAGAATACTTTTTTTTGGTCATGAACTTGACTTGACATCCCTTATGCTACATTTTTTTTGTAAACTAAATCTTAATCCTTAATCCTTGCAGTTCAAGTTTTTTTTTTCTTTTGACATGATTCTATCCTTTCTTATGCTATATTTGAACTAAACCCTCTTCAATTTGTCTTCCAAAACCCATTTTGTTTTTTTTACTTTTTTTTACTTTCAACTTATGAATGATAATGTTGAACAAAATTATTCAATATAACTAGATTTTTAATTTGAATTAAGTTTGAGGAAGAGGTAGTGGGCTATTGAAAAAAAAATGAAGGATGATGAAACCGTGTGTAGGTTTAACACTTTAGGACTTAGTTAAGTTTGAAACCCCCCCAAAAAAAAACACTGAATTGATCAGGTAACAGAAACTCAAATTTTGTTTTTTGAGATTGAGTTGTATTTTTGAATATCTGAATCAATTCAACCCAAGTTAAAAATTCTACAAATCGATGTATTTGATAAAAGAAGGACACATCAATCAATTTGACATGTAGTAAAGTCTTCAATTTTAATATAAGTGTAGTATAGTCAATCATAAGGTTTGATGAAAAAGTCAGTTAGGTTTTTGATTACACATAGAAGGATTGAAACTTTTTCATTAAATAAAATCAATCGGATCAATTGATCTTAATTGAACATCAACTGAGTTCTTCACCAAGAAGATTTCATCTATAGTGGGTAAACCCAAGTACGTGTTCCAAGCTGCCCCACAAAATCAAAGTTTCACCTTTCAGGTCAAAGACAGGGCACTCCATTTGAATGTTGGGCACTGGCACCCAGACCAGTGAAAAGATGATATTCAGACAAATCTGGAAATACGGTCCTGGAGTCAAGAAATATGTTTTTGTTTTTTTGGGGTCCCAGATTTTTGGACCTAGGCCTTAAGTACCCAGCTAAGTACCTACTTAAGTACTTAGCTAGATACTTAGCTTATTACTAGGCACATAACTAGGTGCTTAGGCCTATGTTAGGGGGTAGCCAAGCACTACGGGCTGATACTCAAGTACTGAAGGCTGAGCTTTGTGCTCAGCATATCTTGTGTTGGGTATTGTGATGAACAAGAGTAAAAAAAAAATACAAAATTTTACACCTTAGCACCACCCATAAAGCTGACTTGCCCACCAAAGAAAGTGAAAAAAAAATTAGGAAAATTTCTCAAAAAATTTCGCACCTGAACCTCTATGCAGGCTGGGCTTGGAACACAGACTCAGGTTTACCCACTATATGCTTGGAATTGAAATCTTTAAGAGCTTCTCAGAACTCTATTTCAACCCTAAGATCTAAAGGCTAGAGCAATTTCTTTTGAATTATGTAAGAGACTATGAATTGAGATTTGAAGGATTCTGAGTAGAATTCTGAATTTCAAAAAAAATAAAATCAAAAAGTTTATCTAATCTTATCTAACTCAAATCTGAATGAGGATGAATGTAATGGTTTATGGATTGAAAATCAAATTGAATTACAAATTAGATTTCTAATAAATGAAGATTTCTTTTCATACAATTTCATATTAAAAACTCTTAAACGGTATCAAAATCACTAGTCAAATGAATTCTGAGATAAAGAAATATATCAAAAGGAGGTCATTAAAGGATGATCAAATATATGGGTTTAAATGAGATTAAGTTGTGATCCATAATTTGAAAAAAAAAATACATAAACAAATCAAAAATTCACATTGGGTTGGTAAAGGATGATGGGAATAGACTTTCTCTGGTTAACTGATCCATTTTCCAAATCCATCTTCACTTTACTACACTCAAGTTGAAAAGTTTTTTCCTTCAAATTCCAAAAAAAAAACTAAGAATTAATTTAAATAAATCCAGACTGGATATCATCAAATCAACTTTGAATTAGAAAAACTCTTGAAGCTCAAGTTCGAATTCCAAAGCGAAAGTACTCTTACCTCCACCAAGAGTCTAGAAACCTTTTCATCTTCTTTTTCTTTAGGTTCGATGCCTAAACTGATCGAATATAAATCTTTTTCATTCGGTAAGTTTTGAAAACAAGCGTCAAGATAATTTGCGATAGATGAAACTGAAATTAAATGATAAGGCATTGATTGAAAGGATTGCATCTCGATCATCACTTCGGCTGATTTTCTACGTTTATCAAAATTGATCTCATCCGGTCTTTCTCTTAATTGATCGAGATTTCCATCACCTATAAAAGTAAGATCGGTAAGATAAACACCTAAAAAAAAAATGATCGAGTTTTTTTGGATTCAAAAGAAAAAAAATTAGAATTCCCAAAAAGAAATTGAATCAAGATGTGATTGAGTTTTTTTTTGGGTTGGTTGGTTGGTTGAAAAGTTTTTCGACTTACCAATAAATGGAACACAAGGAGGTGAAACCTTTTTAATCATTTCACGATACGTGATATAATTCTTTGTAGGACTCATTAATTGACCAAGTGAGTTTAAGACAGATAAATTCTTTTGTGAGATCGTTTCCCAAGTTCTTCTTAAACGAAAGACTGGAGTCATGGTTAATCCAGCCACGATTTGAATTAAAGTGGAATAATTCTTTAATTGATGACATCGCTATAGAAGTCATTTACAAAGAAGAAGAAGAAAAACCGAAAAAAGGAGAGAGAAAGATGAGAAGGTTTGATCGATAAAAGAATGAGAATGTAGAATCTTACTTCAGCTGTTGAGATGAAATGTTTAATGATGTTGGCTCTCTTTTTCTTTTGATTTTGAAAAAGGATAGTCTTTCCAACCCAATGAGTAACCTGAAAAGAAATCAAATTCATCATCATTCATCAAAATTCAACTTCAATCGAAAGCTTTCATTTCAAGTGTTATCAAAGAAAAAGAAAGACACTAAACTGAATTATTCATATTGATCAATTTAGTAAGATTAGAGCTATCTAATTCTTTATTTTCCCAAACTCTTGCCAAACATTCAGGTACGGCAATTTGACGAAACAGATTAGATTCTAATAAAGTTAATTGTCTGGCTAATTCTAATGGATCGATCTCCAATAAATCAAGTTGAAATTTATTCCTAGGTAAGATTACAAGAGGTGGTTCACCAGGTGGATTGGCTATCATCAAATGAGGTAAATGACCACGAATTTTCTACCCACAACAAACAAAAGAAAGAATTTCTGATGTTAGAATGGAAAAAGAAAAGGAAGGTTGAGAATTTGGATCAAATTCATTTCACTTACTCTTTTTTCACAACTTGAAGTGACTTTTTTAGATAAACTTAAATCTACCATTTCTCTAGTTGCAAATTGACTTACTCTTGGTAAGATATATTCTGCTTCTTCATTAGATAAATGTGATTCGATCCAAGTTCTAATCACATTAGTCACTCTAAGTTTTTTTTTGATTTCATCAGAGATTGGTTTTTTCTTGAAAAGGAATCCAATAAACAAGGGGCGGAAAAAAGGAAAGACCACTAACCTAATTTTGATGACTTGTTGTTTTTGAGTAAACCAAAGTTTTAATTCAGTTGAATTTAAATTTGAAGGTGGTTGAATATGATATCGATCAATAAGTAATTCAAGTAATTGAATCGAATTAGTAAAAGTACGATAAGTCATTAAAAAGACTTTTAAATATTGAACATCAGCTTTTTTTGATTTTTGAAAAAGTTCATCATTAAGGAAAGATTTGACGTTAGTTTTTCAAAGATCAAGTAGAAAAAGAATTGAGATGAGAGTGGAGTGGAGTGGATTGGAAACTTACGTCTTTGATGAGAAGTGAGTTTGATGACTAAAGCTTTTAAAGTTCCACCTGACACTTTTTGTTGATCTTCTTCATCAATCGAGAGACCTTCAATCTCTTCATCCGTTTCAATCATCTCTTTACTTCTTCAAACTCTTTTTCAAGTTCTTTCAAAAAGATAAAATGTAAATAAATAAAGAATTCATTCAAAGGAAAAAGAAATCAAATTGAAGTTCTATATGAAAAGTGAGTGTAAGTGAGATGCTAAGAACTATCAAGATGAATCTCCGTGGATTTAACCTCATTAGTTTGTAAACTACGATCAGAGTCAAGAGTGTAAGTGAAAAAAAGAAAGATTAAATTTGAATTCTAAATCAGGAAAGCTTTTCACTTGTAATTCAAAGTTTGATGTCGTATCTGTTCAATTGATTGATTTTTAATTGGGAGAATCGATTTTGGTCTCTTCCTTGAGCATAAGATTCTCAAAGGATATGTTTCTCATACTGGTAGACTACTTTGAGATGAGTTGGATCGAGTGTAGAAGGAATGTTTTGGATTTCTTTAAATGATTTTGTGGAGAGATTGTAAGAAAGATGTAGTGAAGTTGAAAGTTTGCTCAAGAAGAAGAGATCGGATGAATAGCTTGAAGCTCTCAATGATGATGATGATGATGAGCTAGGTGATTAGTTGGTGATGATGGCTATGCTATGGCTCAGAATGTTTGATCGATCTGAGTGAGTGTATGGATGTAGAGTATGTACAGTCAATCCCAGAAATCTTGGAAACAACCAAATTTCAAGTCGAGGTCGGGGACCGTGCGCCCCGCAGCTGACCAGCGATAAGCTCCGTCCATCTCGAACCGTATCACTGATCTTCTCGCAGTCTGGGATGAAGTTCGAGACGATTTCAAGATGGAGGGAAGGGACACTCCCCTCGCAATGGTCAGTCCCACTTGAACTCATTCACTCACTTCCTCACCTCACTCCATTTATCATCCCTAAATCAATCGATTATTTCATTATTACCTCAAAACAGGATCGAGATTATGGCACAACCGCCGAGGCCATTCCAATCGCCCAATGGCTCCACCGGATTGGAGTCAGCGTCGTCTGATGGGTTTCCACCAAGGCACATCGAGGGACAATGTGTCCACAGGTGGTGAGTCGACCTTTGATTCTTGGCAATTAGATGATGACGATCAAACCAATTTTTTTTTTCATTCTTAGGCCGAGTACCCTTTCGAAATCGACTCCGCCTCAGATGGTTTTTTACCATCAGGCCAGCCGATGCGAATGGCTCCAACATCGCGGCGGTCCCACTGGTCCCTCTCTTTATAACCCGAGCGCACATGGGGCCAACCCTGTGGCGTTCATGACGCCTTCGCCTGGTTCGCGACCCACCTTCCCCAATCAGACCTCCTCTGCAATCGACCGCAGTGTCAGTCGGTCCACGATCAACTCAAGCGGACACTCGGAAGTTGGGGTCCAGAACGGCGCCGACCAAAACCGAATGATGGAACCCTCGAACGATGACAGTGGCGTGTCGGGGTCGGAATCGCTCGAATATATCGCTTCGAACCGGGACGAAGTTGTTTCGGACTCTGAGGCCGATGATTCTGAACAGATGATTTGCGACGAGCCCCAATCTCAATCCATTTCAGACTCAGGTAAAGTCCATCAGTTCTGATGATATACATTTTGTTTATCTTGCTGTGTTCACTTTTAGTTGATGATTTGTTTCAACGATATCCTTGTATTTTGGCGGGTGTTGATAGGTATTGATTCGGAGATAATGCACGACCTCCACCTTAAATTCACGATTCATTCTCAGCAAGGTGTCAATCCGGCGCGAGGACCAACCGCTTTCAAATCTCGAGGAAAAGCAAAATATTTCACCCACGTGTTCAAAGGAAAAAAGTTCCCGATCAACGTGGCCAACCGATCATTTTTGTTGTTGAAGGCTCGCTTGTTTGAGTTGTCAAATAAGATGGGTGAAAAAGCTGAGGGTAACAGCTTCATATTTCAAGCCGCGGATTCCACTGACTCGGTGGATTTCATTGGATACATCAACACCCACCACGTGTACAACAAAGGCGCCGAAAAACTTATTCGAACCGATGAAGACATGAAAAATTTTTTCGAGGCCGTTATCAGCAATCCTAAAAAGATATCCGGAATGGATATCTCGATGCATGATCCTTCTAAGAAAGACAAACAGGTCGAATTGGTAAGCGTCTTTCCTTATCCAAATCTACTATTTGCATAGGCTAATTGATATAATGTTATTCATCAGGATATTTCCATTGGCCAACACAAATTGCAAGCGCGCAATCTGTCCTCGAATGTCCCCACTAATGAGTCGGACTTAGCTCATTCGACACCTGAAGACCCGGTTGATAAAGCGATGGCCGCGTTAATGTTGAAGTACAGTACTGCGAAGAACAATACTAGCGAGGGTTGGAGAGTTTACAAACACGACGATTTGACGAAAGTTATGCAGGTCAACTTCCAACAAATGGATGTCTGGGCCAAACAAATGGTGAGTGTCTATGACTTATACTGATCCGGAATGAGGCTAACAACAAATCCATTCGTTACAGGTATCTCATCCCGAGAGTGTAACCGTTGACATACCCCCGAACATTGAGGGTTTTCAATGGGTCGATCTCAAAAACCCTCTTACCATGCAAACTCCGCCTTCGATCTCGAAAAGGTCCCCCTACGATTCAATTGGAAACTTCCATATCGGCGGAATAGCTGAAGCGCAAGGTTTTGATATTGAGTTGGACCCGTATGATGTCGATCGGGTCCGCACTCTAGCCACGATGGACGAATACATGGCCTTTGCCTCAGTGCGAGGCGAAAGACGAGAAGAGACCCGTCGGATTTTGTTACAGCACGACATTGAATTTTTCGACGCTTTTTTGTATCCCGAAATGATGGATATGAAAGCGATTGTTGATATGGGTATCAAGAGAGGCACCGCAATGAGGCTCATGAATTGCGCCCGGCGATTTTACTTACGTTTGATCAACGAAGAAAAGGAGAATTCGCCACCGAATTTCGTTGGGCGAATGGTGATTTGATATAATTCAGGGGATATTCTTGTATTCACAAAAGTCTTTGTGTATGAAGTCATACCGAGACAATTTAAAAATTTTTTGCAATGAAAATCATCCTTGATGGATTATTTGTCCCCACTCTGCCTCGCTAGAGATTGCCAAAATCAAGTTGCCTAAGGAGTATGACATGTTTCAACTTTATATTTGGAGACATGTCCTGGCCATAATGACATAATGGGCATGTTTCAAAATGAACTTTTGTCAAGGTCACGGTTAATATTATGGATACTCGATTTGTGTATTTTAATGAATTTATCATCTTTCACTTAGCAAGTTTTGGTACTTGTATCAATGAATACCTTGAGCATATAATCGCAACCTTACTTAGATAATCCTCGCTCGTTCAGGCTAATAGTAATACCAGAAGTTCTCAAATATTATTTAACTGAGATCGAGTGTTTCAATTTACCTTGGGTTTGTGGTTTGGTCATCTACACTAGAACTCTGTCACAGGCACACTTATTACATCTTTCCATAAATTCTTATGACCTTGTATTCCTTTATGAGTGATGTTGTATTTAAATTAAATGATAACAAAATCAAGCAGGGGTTTTTTTGGCCCAAGGCGATTACAAAAACTTGTTCACAACTAACTTGAATAAACATGAATACAACCAATTTTATATAGAACAATCAGAGCATATATCAAGCTTTGGGTGTGTCACAATCTTATATAAACCAAGATTATAAGACGCCAGTCCGTGAGTCAAACAAACGAGTATTTTTATTTCAAGTTTAGAAAAAAAGGTAATTGTAATTGCATTAAGGTGATAACAGTAAATACGGCCTACGTTGGAAATCTTCGATTGTATCGATCCCAATAATGCTGGGTCGCATAACCGCTTGAAACAATAAGCGCCTGTAACAAGGGCCTGGTCATCACCTGGCCCGCCACCCCAAGTAAATACCCACCTTTGTCTTCTTCAAACCGCCAGCGCTCTTCCCTTTGTAATCGCTTCTTCATGCAGTTGAAAGCTTTTTCTATTGGGTTGAGGTCTGGTGAATATGCCGGTAAGTATATCAACAAAATTCCTCGATCCTGACACATTTGATCAATACGGCCACCGTGATGTATCTTGGCATTGTCCAAGATCAGGACGGACTTCGGGCCAGGGTAGGGATTCATTATCGGGAGCTACACAATGGATATAACGAAATTAATAAAATATGAAGAAATATGGAAACGAAATTTAAGCAAATGCGTACCAGTTTCCGTGCAAGGAACATCTCAACATGCACCCTCTCAAACGGCCCTTTCATCGTTGTACCTGCGATCATTCCTTGCTCCGTTACGGCGGGAAGGATCGTCCAATGATCTTTCTCTTGAAACCGCATCTCTCGGATCGTTCGGCTTCCGGTGGGAGCCCAACTTCTCTTTCGTGTGGCATCTCTTCCTACAACGCCGGATTCATCTGAAAACCCACACATAAATTTAAAAAATATACGACATCAGAAAAAGAAAGATATTTTATCATGAAATCCAAGCGCTTACCGATGAACACAAGAAACTCGGCCGGGATATTCGCAATCCTCCTGACGAAGCGAACACGTTCCGCCAGCGATTGTTTCTGGTGTATCCCTCGAGTGACCAGTAATGACATCCCAAGGCGAATCTTGAGTTCCCTCGAGATTGTCGACCTTGAAATCTCGAGGCCAGTGATTTGATTCAGGCGCACTTGAATCTCGTCGAGGTATAAAGAGGGAGAATTCGAAATGATGTCTTTCAAAATCAATATATGATCGTCCGATAACACGTGAGGCTGACCCCTCGCTTTGTAAGTGGCTGGGTCAACGATCGCCCGATTTGTTCGAATGTATAGTTCTTTCCATCGGGTGATCGAATTGAATGATATGTTGGACCGAAGTGTTTGATTGATCGCTGTGCAGGAGTGGCCCTCGATGGCCATCTTGATGGCTAACATTTTAAGATCTTCGGAGTAACGGCGAAAACCCATTTGCGGAGGGAGATTGGTAACAAATTCAACGTGAGTGGAATGAATAAAAAAAAAATAGAGAAATTGGGACGAACCGATTCGATGGGGTCTGCCCTTGGGTCCTTCTCGATCTTCTCCCAGACTGCGAGAAGATCAGTGATACGGTTCGAGATGGACGGAGCTTATCGCTGGTCAGCTGCGGGGCGCACGGTCCCCGACCTCGACTTGAAATTTGGTTGTTTCCAAGATTTCTGGGATTGACTGTACAAAAAGGACCAGGCGCAAAAACCCGGTCTCGATTTACGATGTATGCCACGTTTTTCACGTTTTTTTCGCTCTTCACGTCAGATATAGGAGATTTTACACACGTTACGCAGTCCAATCCACTAGGGAACTGCTTTCTTGTTGTCAATCCTCTCATGGTTTGAGTGAGACCCATCATCCCAAGCACCTCTGTAAAGAAAAGTAGATGCACATCATCTATTCATCTTGCATGCTTGTAAGATCACTTTTAAGAAATTTCAAGAAATAGAAACTCGTATTCTTGAACTTGAAATTTCCTTACTATGCAAGGAGGTCTCAGACACATTTTTAAGCTTTAACCAATCAAACTGTCAATTGTGATGCTGATCTCTGCTTTTAGTTGGCTTAGCATCAGCTTGGTGACGTGGGATGAGGCCTCAAAGTTATGGATTTTGAGGCCTTTTTGGTACGAATGGGTCCCGCCGGATATCTGTGAAAGGTCAACCAAGTGGAGATGTATGTGGTATGCATACATTTCCACTTGGTTGACCTTTGCTTTCACTCCAGACAACCTTTCGTACCTACCTATCCACATTAGTAAGTGCTTTTCCAGTGTTCCCCAGTTTTTGCGCCGTTGATTTACTCTGCTGACATCTAGTTGTTTCTAGCCCAAATCACCAACGTTGTTGAACCCCTAACCCAAAGTATGTGTTCGGAGTTCATGATGGATTGCTTTCCAAGAACTGACTCGGCCCTGAAGATTTTTTGAAAAACCCAGCACTCGAAAGTATGTCATCTCACTTCGGTCAGGCGAATTGGTCACCCATTACGGGGCTCAACCTTGCCCGAGGTTTGACCGGACCGGTGAGCTTGACATTCGCTTTGAGTCTTCCAACCGCCAGGTTGTAGCTAACTGTTAGTTCTAGGCATCCGGTGGCCCCGGGGCGAGCCAAATTGACGATACCCCTTTCGGTACACCAAACGGTCACGGCGAAGTAGCGCGTGTTGAGCCTGGTGGCCTGTTCACGTTGGGATCACTCCATTTCAAACACGCCAACCCACCCCCGTTGACACCAGTAAGTTTTTCGGTTGATTGATTGGGCCTCGCGAAAGGGTTAGGGGTTAACGGGTTCTGCTTTCCGTTTTCAAACAGGTTCTGGGTCGTCCAAACCTTCAATTCTCGCCGCAAGAGGGGCACCCAGAGTCAAGTGGTTGTACTCAAGTGCGTCGCCTGGCCATTGCAGTAGGTGCCGCAAATTAAGAGTGATCCATGGCTGACCGCCCTTGTGGAACTACTAGGTCTCGTCGGGACCTTTTGTGCCATCCTGGAACGGCCATATCAGTACCAGTCCGATCGGTCACCCGTCGAGCAACATCAGTATGGATTCAGTAAGTATTATATATCTGGCTCATTTCCTTTCGTCATCTGCTACAGTGGTTTTGAGGTGATATCACATACATCTGACCGTCAGCTGATTTGGATCGTCATGATGATTGTGGCAGGTGATGTATCAAACCGGCTTAGGACAACACACGCCGTCACCGCCAGCTCAAGGTCCACTTCAGAGCAGGCCTACAAACCTGTCACCTCCGGTTAGAACTAATGCGGCCATAAGTCCGGGATGTGTACCAAAACCCAAGTTGTATGTGTTATCTGCAGTTCCTTGTGAAAGTGTGGAACTTTCGTTTGACGTACTGAAGATCGAATTTGGGTGCCTCAGAAATCATCCCATGTCACGCTTTCCGCAGGACAGGTCGCATTCAACCTGGCGTGGCAAGGAAAACTACGACAGCATGGTAGACTGCCGTGTGGAACGATTTGGTGGACCTCATGCAAGGATCCTTAGTCGTACTACCCCTTCCGAATCATTGCCACCGTCGAATACTACCCCTGGAACCCCAACCGCATGTATGCCATCCAACTCGCTCCGCATTCGGAAAGGTTCCCCGGTGAAGCATCGAGGCGACTCATTCGATGTACCCCATACCCGTGCTCGATTTCATCCGATGTCCAACGCGGATATGGCCAGCGAAGATCCGATCGACGAGGTTGAAGAGGTGGAACGTGTAGACCAAGAGGTCGGCGTGGCCTCTTGTGCCATTGTTCCTTCTCGGGCATCGGGTGTAACTGTCACCCCAGCCAACACCCGACACCCTTTTCCGCGCCTTACCAACTCAAACGCCACCAGCTCAACCAATTCCCCGAACACCGGTGCGTTAGTACAGACGACGCTCCAGGTGGGTCAAACCATCGAACTTGAGCCGGTCCTGGAAAGCTCACCTACTAAGAGAAAGTCCGACCCCAAAATCACCACCCCGCGTATGCGTTGGGGCGAACCGGGACAGCTAGATGTCCTGGCTCTTTCTCACCTGTCATCGTTTGAACCATTTGGGGGCGGCAAAAAAGAGGTGGTGGAGCGATTTCTTAAATGCTCTCAACACCTGAAGGCAAGTCCCTCAGTTTTTCTACACCGGTGTGCGTCACAGCTAATGTGATCTATCCAGTTCAGGCGCACCCCAATACTCAGGCACAATTCGAACATCTGGCAATCAACACCGGGTTGAAAACCCGGTATGATAACCTCAAGGTTTGGTTGAAACGGGCTGAAGCCATGTCTGCCGGTGCCAGTGGAACCCAGGAGGACGATGGTGAATTGCGGAATTTAATTGCCACATTGATGCAGGAAGAAGAGGTCAGCACTGTTCACTTCTTACGTTTCTGATCTTACTTCATTTGAATTTCAAAATAACAACTTGACTGTGCATGTCCTCTAGAATCAGACAAGACTTGCCGAAGAAGCCAAAGCCGCGAAAGCATCCGCCGCAAGTGCTGTCTCGCGAGCTAACGAATTACGCGATGTTCGAGCCGCTTGCACACAATCAGCCCCGCCGAAAACACGAAATAACATTGAGGACTCGGGTGGAGAGCCCTCCGAAGAAGAACCGCCCAAAGCCCCCAGAACGATACGAGCCTTACGTGAAGGTGTCAGCAAAAAAATCGACCTGGTCGGTTCTTCGCCTTTGGTGAATCTCTCGATGAAAACAAACGCGGCCGCAGAAAGGGCCAATGAGATCACCCTGATCGCCCTCGAACGACACAAGGAACAGGTGGCTCTGATGAATGCTCAGCGCGAGCGTGAGCTGGCCCAATCTCAGGCCCGCTTGGAGCTCGACGCTCAAACCGCTAGGGAAACTATCCAATTGCGGCGGGAAGAGCTGCAGGCGGCAACGGCTCGAGAAGAGAAGAAAGACGAGACCGTCAATGACCTCAAGTCTTCGATGGCCAATGTCCAAGGAACCCTATCTGAAATGGGTTCCGTGCTGAAAATGCTAGCTCAAAAACTTACGCCTGAGGATGGGAGTACATGATCAAAAGGCATGGGTTTGATCTTCTGATTAAGACCAGGTGTGAACGGAATTGTGTAGACAGCATGGGTGTATTAACAACGTAGATTGATGTGTATCAAGTTTGAAATATCTCTGCTAATGCGGCCTCCACATCTCCTAAATGCCCTGTACTCCACTCCAGACTCACATGTACGTATTATAGGATTGTAGATCCTCTAAGATCATCTAGTTGGTTGTTTGATCAATGCCAATTATCATGATGCTAGATTCCCAAGAAAAAAACCAAATCGTGAGTTTATGCTCAATGTGACACCTATAAAATGAGCGTCTACTTTACCAAGTCGTAAGTTTTTGCTCAATGTGACACCCATGAAAAGAGCTTGTACTTTAATTGTATCAAATAAAGTACAATTTCATTTCACATTATACAAACTTTGCCTTTCGTGCCATATATCAAAAGCAATCAGGCCACTGGAAATGAAGCCTGACTCCGAAGTTCAGGCATCATGTCATCTTACATTCGGCATCTCTCACTCATAACTCATCGCAAAATAGTTCATGTTGTACTCCGATTAAAATTCATTGTAAAACTGGAAGAATTTAAACCAAATACACAATTACTAGGTCGTGATAATATTTGTATTTCAGTTCTAAGACTATTTGATTTACAAGTGATCTTATTGAGAGTGTGTACATATTTAAATGAAATACAAGATTGAAAATTACCCGCTTATCATCGACCTTGCAAATATGCCTCGAGTGTAGGGGGATGAGCGATTCCACCAAGCGGCCCGCGGCCACAACAAATTAACAGATTCTTAACTATCACTGCGCAGTGATAGAACGCATTCAGTTCATTCACATAAAATCGCAAATTATCTAAATGTATGAGGAAATTCAATCGAATCCATGTCAGCTTGATCCTGTAGGCCAATGTTACCCAGGCATAACATAGTCCGCATGACATACCCTTGTATTGAGTCATGCGGAAAATGTTTCGCAGACGCCCGAACTCGTGTTCGACCGCGATTCGAACACTTGCCATGTCGCGATTGAACCGTGCTTGTTCCGGGCGGAGATTGATACCCGGATATGGTGTGAGCATTACTGCTGAATTCCGATACCCTTGATCTCCGTAAAGCATCATTTGGCGGCCATTATGACCTTTTGCGTCTCGTTCTAAGACCTCGCTGAGGCCGGAGAGCCTCAGAATGGCAGTGTCGTGTCGAGACCCAATATACGCCTCGGTTAGATCTGCAGTTATTCCGCTAAGAGACAGCCTCATCATTAGTACAAGATCACGGAATGAACCAAAACATACGTACTCAGGTGTTACTACGGCCTGGTATTTCAGGCTGTGAACCCTCTTATGACCATTATAAAAGAGCCTTTGATTATACTTCGGTCTGGCAATACGCCACACCGTTCCTGGACGCAAAACCACTACTTAGCGTACAAAGTTGAAAAAACTATAAGAAAGCAAATATACTGACCATCGACGAACCCAATACAATTGTCCATCGGGCAATCCTTTGCCTCAACCAAACTGGCAGCCAATCGTTCCAATACTTCCGGCGTATAACGTCGCGCGTTCCATCTCAACAGAGCCCCCCAGTTTTCATATATCCAGCCTTGAACCCACCGACATATCCGACCAATGATCGATGTGTCCCGGCCAAATACTTGAGATAAATCGAAATATCGGGATGGTGTTGCCAACCGAGCCAGATAGATAGCCAGGGCAGTGGAGCCATTCTCTCGAGCGCGGTTGGGGAGGACGATCGACTCGGGAAAGCCACCCCAGTGGCGTATCGCCATTATCTCGTCGGGGTAGAATCGAGTCGTGAGCTTGCATATGTGTGGGTGCCACGTTTCGACATGGACACGGCGGTAGGATAAGTCAGGTAATGGGTCGGCTCCAAGTCGTTCCAAGTCGATCAGGTACTGAAGGATCTCTCGAAGTTCCTCGATGTGGTAGAGATGCCACCAGACGAGCATGACCATCGAGTGGGCCAAAGCGGGGGGCCTGCGAAGTGGGAGTCCGTTCGGATGGAAGAGGATCGAGTCGGATTCCATGGAGTCCAGATTGAGAGGAAGAAGTGGAAAAGGTGAGGTAGACGAAAGCGAGGATGTGTTTGAAGAAGTGGAAAGGGTGAGGTAGACGAAAGCGACGAAGTGATTTGATGACAAGTCTTCACGATCACGGAGCCAGGATGGCCACGGCCAGCACCCACCTAGAACGAAGTTTCACTGAAACTGCGACATTTCTAAGTGGGCATGGGTTTATATAGGACAACATGTGATACCCTGTCTCGTGTCAGCCAAACCCAAAAGATCACCCTCGCAGTAATACGAACGTGATCCGAAGTTAGCCGCTGATCATTTCTGCTAAGTCCACTCTAAATAAGCAATCCAGCCATCAACCTGGTCGGGGGAGCATCGGACTTTCGTATCGCCTCTGATAATTATCACATGATAATTATCAGCTGATAATACAGAGCTTGACTATAAACATACCTGAGGATAGACATAGCCTTGTAGCCCAGGTCTGTATATGCGCCCGTGCTGCGCGCAGGGCTTTGGGGCCCCGTCTTGCCCGACGACACCACCTCCTTCAACCCATACCTTCCACGACGCGTCCATCTTTGAAAAAATTTTCCTCAGCAAAATTTTCAAAGATGAAACACCTGTTTTATCGTCACACTATCACCACCACTGCTATATCTACTCAGGACCCTTACTCATCCCACGACCATGACACCTTTCACCCCGACCGCTACTTTATTCGCTATCAATACATCGCCATGCCTGAAAGCCCGTACATTACCAGCAAGTACCTGCGTGCGCCGCCATCGATTCCCCTACCCAAACCTTATCCTGGAGTCAGCTCGGGCCTCATGTGTCCTGAATGTTCGCCTGCGAACAATCGATCACTCCAATACATTCACGGCAGCGAGGATACCATCAGGGTAATGGTACGTATCATTTGCATCAACCTTGATGACCTAATATTGAAACCCATCGACCCATGTTTAATGCTTTGCTTTCTGTCGACGTAACCAACAATGAAAACCACCTTAAGGTCCGTGATTTGCCTTCTTTGTCTTTTCCTTTCATACTTGCTCCAGGAAGAATAGCTCTTAGCCGGATCTTTGAGCTGTCTTCCGGATGCAATTATAATCACCCGGATGTGATTATAATCGCATGGAGCAGGTTTATTCTGGACTAGGATACAAACTGACTGATTACATCCCTTGCATGCATTCTAGTGTCGCACGGTCGAAAAGCATTTCTATCGAACGTTCAAGCTCAACCAGCTCAATCACGAGATCGCTATGATCAACGCTGGCGAAAAATACCCGATCCCCTTTGAACCATCTGCTTACGGACCGCCGGTCAACATTCACGGAGCCGTTGTCACCATTACCAAAAAGGGCAAGCTCACATCAAAAGAAACCAAAAGGGCACCGCCTTCACTCAAATGCCAGCGAGGCCTCCACGGTGCAACTGCTGCCAAGCATAAGTCGGCCGGGCATACTGGCTGTATTCTCAAGTATTGCAAGTCGGTGAGTCTAACAGTTGAGATTCTTTTGAGACACTGATATTCATACACATTGATGCTCCATACTTGACGCAACAGTGTTGCTTGGAATTTGGAACGCCAGGTGCTTGCTACGCCCATCGCCCCAAGCCACCTACCGTTCCCAATATACCCGATGTGTTGGTCACACCCCCTGGATTTCACAACGCACCATCTGCGATGTTACCAAAGCCTAAACGACCTCGCATCATCCAACCTCAATGTGCACAGAGCATTCGCCGAGTGGGACGAATCCTCGACGAAGAAGGCCACTCAGCCCTAGAAGAGGCTCGCAGACGCCAGGCAGAAGCGGTCCAAAAGGCGTCCAACCCTTCGCTCGATGAAGGCAAGGTCGTCAGCCTTCACTTGTTAACCAAAGTAAGTTTTGTAATATGTACCAATAGACACCTACCCGGTATGGCTGGCTAAACTCTTGAGTGTCTCCAGGGACTGCAACATCCGGTCATATCGCACCTCTTTCAAACTTGGCCGGTCGCAATCTTAGATGATTGTAAATCACTTGTGCGCCAGGCCAAACAAGCTGCTGGCTCCGCCTGGGATGACAATCTGATTGTTTGGGACGAGGAAGTAAAAAACTGGGTTAGTTTATTCCCTTTTAGCTTTTCATTACGTGTGGTCATCACTCAAGGCTCTTGATTCATAATGCCTTGGCCATGGTCTCAGCGTGAGATTGGTGTGTCCATTCCACACCGATACACACGCTCATCCCGCAACATCGTCATCAGCCTGCCCAGTCAACACGTTGCCCTTGCTGATGAACTCCAGGGTGTTCTCGAATGCTTTGGAATGGGCAAACCCAAAATACCCCGCTTCCCAATCGACGTGCGTCCGGCTGCGACTCTGATGGATTTTGGTGTTTCGGTTGTCAAACCACGTGTAGCTTCTGCCCCTGCAGTTGTCATCAATACCGACAACAAAGATACGATTGTCAGCCAAGTCCGAGCTGACACTACACCACCCAATCATCCGCCCACCGGCCAATGTTGCTCGCCTCAGGAACCAATCTGGGTATCTGACTCCAGTGACTTGGAGTCAGACTCAGAGATTTCACAAAAAAAAATCCTTACATACTTTGGTCCGTCATTGCCCAACAATCAACCTTCCACACCAGATTCCGGCAATCATCTGGACCCTGCTCTACTTGGCCCTTACAATGACGAGGTGAGTTTCTAGAGATTGGTCTCTCGCAAGCGTTTCTATGGGGAGCTGATACATATGTTGGTGTGTCCAGCTGGACCAGAAAGCGTTGCTTTTGGCCTCGGAACCTGACCTCAACCAGGGTTCATCTTCATCAGATACCCCTTCCTTGCAAGAGTGGCCAGGCGAGAAGGCTCTTGCTGCAACACTCATCGAATGGTACCTTGCTTCCTGCAGACGGCGTGGCTCTCGGATACCCCTGTGGAACGACTTCTTTGGAAACGAATTCATTCTGGAAGAGCCTACGGCCTACCGCTACTGGAAATTCGTTCACCATGTAGGCCCTGAAAAAATGCAGCAATGGGTTCAGGAATGGCCAGCTCACGGCGAAATCAATCAATCAAATGTCACCGTCAGTCGCTTGCGGCGCCACTTCAAACGTGAGTTTAATGAGGTCAGTGGGTTGAAAGAAACCATAGCGCACGATCGTGGAATGGGCGTTGGCAAGGGTCCTCGCCGTGTGATTCAGCGCAAAACTCCCTCTTGTTCTCCTTCAAAAAAAAAATAGGTGTCTCTTCTGAAACGATCTCGTCATCTGTGCCTTCTGTTTTTTTTTACTCTTGAACAGTTACAGACGGAAGACCATTGTTTGTCTGCACCTGGCCTTGTCGATTACAATTAATAGCTATGAAATTGATGAGTTACGATCTCACCTGCACCATGACAAACAATGAACGCCTCCTTGTTGACTACCCTCATATAAACCTCTCTTGACTTTCTCTTCCTTCCATCTCGACCATACCTTTCCCTGTCTTCACGCTCAAAATTCCTTGACTCCAAAAATTACATTTCCCTCCAGGACCACCATCAATCTCCTTGCACCCATCTAACTTCTTTATTCATATAAACGCACAGCTATCACCAGACAAAATGGATCTTTATCGCACATTGGGTTTTCGTGGGTTCATTCCTCATCTCAACATCCACACGAAGTACCTGAGCTGACTTCCTAGATGTGCTTAATTGAACACAGCTTCAAACTCTTTTAGGTTGAACAATTCAGAAGATCTTGGTTGGAAGGCACTCCCCTTTGATCAACCTCCTTCCCACACCAACAACCAAGTCGCACCTGACTTGGTCTTTGGGCTAATCGCATGTGATGGTGAGGGCAAAAGTCCATCAGACGTTTCCAAGTACAAATGGGGTTGCAATCGTGTGGATATCGACATCGACCCAAAATACAACCACATTGATTTTGACAGCCGCCTCATCCATCATGCCGTGCTCCACCAAGGAGCTTGTGATATAATGCTTGATGCATGTGCTCTTCAGCCTCAATTCGACAATGTTGGTCATCACCTCCGTTTAGCACAGATGTACGTGCACGCTTCATGTCTCCTTGAAAATTTCAAGATAATAGTGCGAGAGCGGATCATCCTCACTGAATTACAAGAAAAATGGCTTTGTAAACTGCGTGTAAGTCATCATGAAATTTGTCAAAGACCAACAAACTAATTCCTTTTCAAAAAATTTTATACCATCCTTAGATTGTTCAGAATGCGGTTATGAGACGCGCAGACTATACAAATGCAAATTTGGATGGGAGCCTTGTCCGCTGGTTCCATCTGCGTGAGCCAGTGCATGGCTTGCCAAAGTACATTACATCTGACAGTGAATTTTCACCTCGACACCACGCAAACACCTTCCTTGGTAGGCTGCTTGCGTGCTTCACTCACTGGACGTATAAATATCATGGACATCGTGCACTCATTTGTGGGTTCCATGGGTATAACGGAATTATAACCAATGTGACCATTATGGATGACAGGTGAGTTGATTTTCCAAAGTCGTACAACCTCTCATCATACCTCACCTGAGTAATTGACTGTCCTTTTGAACATCTAGTCGTTCTTGGTTTTTACAAAACCCTTCTACTGGTGGTTTGCAGACATTCACTGCAACACATATATGTCAAGCTCTCTGTGAGAAATTAGGTTTAGTCCAGCCACCATCATTCTATCCAATGGGTGGGGCAGCACCAATTGAGCCGCTTTGCTAGTTGTTATCATTTGACAGTCTTCCTTAAATTTGTGTTGGACAATCCTTGGATGTCTTTGTAGATAGTTTTTTTTGCTTTGGAGTGCTGGTGTGTAGATATATGCATGAAAAATATGTGTGTATTATATGTTAGTGTTTGGTGTCAAGTACTTGGTATATAGTGTCAAACATTCTAAGAACCAGACCCACATCCACCCACCTGGCAGAGTTTTCTACATGCATTAGACAACCTGATAGAGATGAGGCATTATAGTTAGGCCTACTGGCCTGTGCACTGTCCTCCCCTTTGAACATAGCACTTTTCAAACTTTGCTAATATTACTCAGCCTGTGCAAGTTAGGTAGGCTCATACATACATACCAGCACAAGCCCCATTTTGAAGTACAAATACACATGAGCAAAGATCACTTACCACATCTGTCAGAGACATTCACAACTTCAAGAATGTCCCCCACTACAAAGGGTCCCCTTGGTAGTCCATCACATTCTCAATGTCAAGAAGTGTTCCCTCAGGAGCAGTGACAATTCTGGCATGTGTCTTGGTCAAGACTGTGTCAAGTACGCACAGTCTTTGTATTTCATACAAAATACAAAGAAACAATACAAATACCAACACATGAACAAAAAGAAATACCTACCATGCAACAGGTCAAGTGAGATGACTCTGTGTGATCTTACTGTGTCCCAAACCACCCACCATACCTCCATCTGATTCATGAGGAGTTCACTGCATGTAGTGGGTTAACCACTTATCCAACTTTACCTTTTTTCCCTCTCATACAGCCATCAGTCGAACTCAGCAATCATTTGTTCACGTACATTCATAATATCATTGTAGACCCATTTGTCTTTACAATACCCAGGGTGCATAAGTATTGTTGTGGTAACTGACATAGCACGTTGGTATGTTAGTATATTGTTGCGTGTGCATGAATGTTCATTTTGGTCACTTTCAAACTTATTAGTAAGGTCGTGTTGTTGTCAAGGCCTTCAGGGAGTTGAGAGGAAATCCATAATGAAATGAATGATGTTATGATGAGTACTTTATTACGAATGAAGATATAATGATTACGAATGAAGGTATTATGATTACAAGACGGGTTATATGTGAAGGATAGTGTTCTTTTTATGAACCTGTTGGGAATAGGTCGCATGTGACCTGCGTTTCTTTTTATGTCCTTCTAGTTTTTATATATAAACCCTCATTTGTACCACCCAGTTTCTTTCCTCATTGGAAAGAAACTGTAAGTGTCTCCTCATTACAATTACAATGATTCACCTTTGATTAACGTTTTTCATCACTTTGTCATTATAGCATTACTATATTTACTTACATTTTTCCTATCAACACCTTTACCTACGTACCCTGTTGCTTCACGCACAGGTGTGTTTTTGTCTCAGTAGCTCTTTGAAGCTCAGTAGTTTGCTTGTGCCGTATTGCTCACGTTGTACCTGATTACCAGGTGCATATCTTATCATAAATCTCACTTCAATTTCAACTAGCTCTGCTTCTTCACAAGTGTTGGTTATCCTGAGGATACTTACATTCTCAGGGAGCAATTACTGCTGCATTGGCTCAATGGGGTCTGCTCTCCAATTCTCCAGAGCACTTCACCCTACAAATGGAATGGGAGCCGCCAAATAGCAGTGTGCCACAGCCACACCCATGGCATCTGGCAAACAACATCTCTTTCATACAACGCCCAAATGGTATATGAGACCAAGAGCATGTTCAGTTGCAAGAATCATTCAGAGATCACAGTATAACTCTTTTGGAGTAAAGCATTGATATTGGTACATTGACATAACCCAAGTGTTGCATGTAAATTCAAAAACCTATTGGTGAGTGCAACCCTTGCCTTCCAGAGAAATGTGCTAGTCATCATCAATGGCAATGTGGCCCAGTACTCTGTGCCATCATGTTGACCAAATCCACTTGAACAGATGACAGCATAATCTTGCAGGGTGGGGGCATCCTCTCTATCAAGGGTGTGGTAGCAGGTGATGATGAGTACAGTTTGCTCTTTGCCCGTTATCACAATCTGTTCACAGCCAGGTGTGACACTGTCCTTTTTGTGCAGTCTACATGGGATCTGCAAATGAACAACTGAGAGAAGGAGGAAAAATCTTGAGGGATCAATTGCAGTCTGTCACACATCACATATGATCAATGTCTATGCAAAAAATAAAGATAACCACTACAAAATGCAGGGGTGGGGATAGCTGCTAGTTTTCCCTGTCTTTGAGGTTTAAGAAGTTATTTTATATTACCATGTTTTGGGATAGTGGTTAACTCACATCTGGAAGATGTGAGTTTTTCAGGAGTTTACTCATTATCTCTTTGATGTATATTTGTACTTTTTGAAACCCCTAACCCACATTTTTGGGTTCTTTGTATTCCAACACAACCAGAAAACTCAAAAATATGGTGTTCTGGCTTCTGTGCAAAATGTTGAGTATCATTGCCTGCAGACAACCCCTCCATTACTGGTGGACAAGGCTTTGCAAAGGTACAAAGGACAGGCAAACCACTTTCTTTGGTACAGTTGATCCTTTCAAATGTTATATTCAACATTCTGTTAAATTTCTCATTGTCAGGATCAGAACATCTTTAACACTAGTCTGTAGCATCTTGGCATCAGAGTGTGTAGGTGCCTAGTGTACTCCACTGCATCACTATTTCATGTATGTGATACCATACAGTAGGACAAGTACACAATCATAGAAAGAGCTGATTGCTGGGCAATTAATACATTGAAACAAGCCAGTGTTCCAAGGTCTCTCTTATATAATGAACACAGCATACATACCTCTACACAGTCACCTGAGATGTCTCAATGATGGTAGATCACATCCTTTGTGAAGAGCAACTGCACTACAGTCACAAATATTGTATTCATTCATTCATGCCATACTGTTGGTTCTTAATATATAAATACCTTCTTCAATGGGACTTATACCAACTATACAAGGCCTCAAGAGTAGATTTTGGATGGACATTTGGACAAGTCCCCTGAAGGGCTTGCATGTATGTATAAGCATTTGGTGGTGGAGATACCCATCAGGAACATGCAATGAATGCACATATACACACTGAATTGCAATTAAAGTTGGCCAATTTATCATTCATCTGTCCTCCCATTCATAATTTTTAGGACATCTTGTTAACAAGGGAGACCAATGGCTTCATTATAGAACAACAATTGTGTTGTATACCTTTCTTTACTTGCACACACATCAAAAATATTGTTGATGCATGGTGACCTATGGGGTCTACTCTTATTGTATTGGTATATATTAGACCCCATGTGACTATAACAATCATGATACATGTGATACATACAAATTTAATCTCACATGGACTATTGATCTCATCCATCATTAGTATTCAAGGATGGTGCTGGGGGCTACTTAGATTACCACATGAGATTAGTTTCTCAAGATGATGAGTTGCAAATAGTATGACATATGTGGTGGTTGATGTAGGAGCTTTAGAGAGTACTATTTGACAGTGTCCATTACTTTTTTTATTAACTTTTTCTATCCATTCAACAGAATCAATACTAGACTGCTTACATTGGGTTATCAATATTCTCAATCACTTCCTTCATGAAGTCATTCCTACTTCTGATCTTGCACGTCGCATAAAACAATGTAAACATCTTGAACTTGTCCATGAGCCTGTGTTTTATCAATTCAGGAATGTTAGCTGTGTTGGTCACTAAACAAGCGGTAATCAATACATACACTTTACAACTTTTGCACCCCAATGTATTCCACATTGGGACGGCCAGCCAGTGCTTTGCTCAGCCAGTCATTGCGCTCCTCCACCATCTCTTCAAGGAAAAATTCATACCTGGTTGCTTGCATATTGCGGCACATGGAAGCGTAGCCGCCATACCAAATATTGCTCAGTTCCCCAGCGGACGCGTTGAAGATCCAGGAACCCTCCTCTTGCAAGTCTGGGAATAGCTTCGGATCAGTGTACATCTGACAGAATTTATCGCTCTTGGCATGGGACCGATGATGAAAAGGATCCACGGGAATTACTGAATGTTGAAAGGGGGCCGGGTCCCTGTCGCCATTGTGTATCACCCGCAAGAGATTGCATGCATTGTCATAAAATATGACTTCAGGGAGTCCTTCAGGGAAAGCTTCGATCAGGTAGTCCTTTGAGTGTGTTGGTGAGTCAGTCAGCCCTGTTTGCCCACAAGTTCAAAGAAGAGAAGGCAGGAGAAGACTCACCCTGAGAGCACTAGGTGCTTCCGCGTTGTAGAACGTTCGTCGGCACAAAATGATTCCGCAAGTTCCGACGATAAGCTGATCGTTATGTGTACGGCAACGGCTCAAACACGCTGAGCATTTGGGATTTGCTTCCCCCCCGTCACGTGCAGCCTCGTGTGCACGGTCTGCCTCGTCGGCTTGCAGGATAGCATCGAGGTCAATTATCTCGGCTGTTAAGGGATTTAGATGGACTGAGGGATCAGATGGGAGGTTAGAACCAGGTCGGTTGAGCATGGATTTGAGAGAAAAATTCTTTTTTTTTCTTGCTTGAAATGCTTCCATGGCCGCCTGGTGATCTTTATTACAACATACTTGGCTCCCAGGCTCGGCGAGGGCAGTGCATGGTTGCGCGATGCACCATCCTTTCAAGCTGATCTCATGCTCTGCACAAAAGCGAGAGGTCACTTTGGGCAACGGATTGAGGCAAGGCCCATTGGGCGGGGGATGGCCAGCACGATGGGCCAGCTCTTCAAGCTGGGAGGATGAGGCGGTGCACCGCCAGTGGCCAATGGTGAGGCCATCGGTCACAACCGCTCTGATCACTGTGTGAAAGCCAAGTTCAAAATCAATCCCAGCCTTCAGCAAATGGATTTGCACATACCTTTGGTCACTTCCTTTCCTTCATGCTCCACTTTTGTAGCCTTTACACACAATGAGCAGAAGTGATGACGGTAAGCTGAACCGTGATTGGCAATGTAGTACAGCTCTCGAACCATGGCAGGTAGTAATCGATCCGCATTCTTTCCTTCGGCGCTGACCTGGAGAGATGTGCCATGACGTTGACAGCGTCTAAGTAAGCTGAAAATATCTACCCCATCACGAGCCACTTCTTGCGAGATCGGGGGAGTGAACGATTGGTCCGCAGAGTAGGTCGGCACCGGATGGCCCTGTACATGAGTACGATTGTATAAGTTGACCAGATTGAAGTTCGAAGTACTGGGGAAACATAATGTATGCTTAACTACCTATTTCTAAAAGAGTTGAGAAGAACAGTAAGAACTCACTGAGCGAGCATCTGAGATGAGATGAATGACTTTGCCAGTCGAAAGGACATGCCAAAGTGGCAATGGACCTGATAGTAATGAGGTTGTCCTACTTGGGCGTCTGTATAGTAAATTCGGAACCCCTTGTTTGTGTAATACGAAGGCCGATAGTACGCGCCACAATCTGCACACACTTAGCCCAGTGGTCAGCGACTGTCTGCAGGACATAATGAATGTAGAAATACTGTACCTAAACAGCCCAAAGTATGGAACTGGGCAGAGTGAATACCATCGAGATCATAAACATATCCGTCAATTCGCGGGCGTTTGAGGAGTAGTCGGCCAGAAGGTTGATCACAAAGGATACAAGTTGAATTTGGTGGAGTGAGGTAAACTTCGTGAATCTTGTTGGGAAGGTTGACATTAAGGCCATGTGAGCGTATTAGGTTGTTGGTATTGAGGTGTGCGAAGGGGACAGCAGGAAAGGTGAGATTCCAAAGGGCTTCGTAGTCTTTGAAGTCAATTTTCAGCTCCAAGGCAAGTTCAAGGAAAGGGATTATCCGGGAGTCGGTCGAGGTGAAGTCGAACGCTTTGTCAGCGCGTTGGTAGACATCGCTGGCAAGATTGACAAACTGCACCAGATTGATAAGAGTCAGATGCTTGGCCAGGTGAGGGTATTCTTGTTTGAGGCGAGTTGTAAATTCTGTGACAAGCATGATTGCCACACGGCGAATGGAGGTAAGTGAGCTCGTTACGTTGTGTTTGATGATTGAAGGCCAGAGGTATGGAGAACAGAAGACGCGGCTGGTTTACGTGAGGTGTGGCGATGCGGTGGGACGGGTATGAACAACGCGACAAAGAGAGTACAGGTAATGTCAGTCTAGACCCATGAAATGGTGAAATGTGGGCGGATTGGCCGGGTCACGTTCGCCGCAGTGAAGCACGTGAACTGCTTGGAGACCGGCTTGTGGGTCAAGAAGGGTCCGGATAGAAGCATCGGGACAGGCCTGTGTAGTGAGGTTACACAGTTTTATCAGGTCAAATGTGATAATTATCAGCGGGGATACGAAAGTTCGATCTACCCCTGGTCGGTGATGCGCCTGGACCTTAAAGAATGAGACGGGTGAGAGGTCTTGATGGGTGATGAAGAACACCCAATCCATCGATTGTGAGTTTGAGGATGAGGATGAATGAGACTGGTGATCAAACTAAATCGATCGATTGAGCCATCTGATTAACACGATTTGATGGAGAACTGTTCAAAAAGCAAACTCTGAGGATGGAAGTTGACCCCAAGAAAGGAAAGAATCGAAGGAAATCAAGTTAAAGCAGATTGGAAAAGTACTTACCCCATCTCAATCAGTGTCCTATCCTTCATTACCTTCAACTTCATTCTCACTTCATACTCACTCAACACTCTTCACTCAACACTACTCAACACTCAACACTCAACCCAATGATAATTTAAGTAAACATTCTTGATAATCATTTTCAAACTTTTGATTTAAGTTTATGTAAATGATCTACTTACAATTAAATTAATTAAATTGAAATCGTTTGACAATTTAAACAAGAAAGTTAAACAATTTTAAGTGAAAAAAATGAAGACTTCAATCGATTCAAATTCAAATCAATTCACTTCACTCTTACAACCATCTGAAGCAGAAGAAGAAGAAGGAGAATTCAATCAAAATCAAATAAAAGATTATCAATCAATTCAACCATCATCATCATCAAAACCATCCAAACCATCCAAACCATCATCCAAACCATCATCAAAACCACCATCGCCATCACCATCAAGCTCAGATTATGATTCAAATTCACATCCAAATCCAGATTCAAATCATCAACTCACCATCTCCCATTCAATCCCATTACCACGACCCAAACTATGGCCAATCTTAATCAGCTTTGCATTCTTAGATTTATTCACTTCAATTTATTTTCTCTTAATCGATCAATCACCAAATCATAACATCTTACTTAACTCAAACAAATCGCTTATCTTAGATTGGACTTTTCTTCGTGCGCTCTTGGTGGGGATCACTTCTCTTAGTCGTCGGATTAGAACTTTAGGTTGGGTTTTTGCTACTACTGGAATGGTATGTGTTTTCTTCTTTCCAAAACATCATATTTTTCAAAATTCTTGAAAAAAGTCTTCAAATTTTTTGAAAAATATCTTGAAAAAGTGTGTAAATTGTTCAAAAAAATCTTAAAAAAAGTCTTCAAATTTTTTGAAAAATATCTTAAAAAAGTGTTTAAATTGTTCAAAAAAAAACTTAAAAAAGTCTTCAAATTCTTACAAAAATAACTTACAAATGTGTTTAAATTTTTTTGGGATGGTTTTAGATTTCGATTTTATTATTACTTTGGACTACCAATGAATTCGTTCAACATCATCATCATTCAGCTCCTCATTCACCTACTCTTCCATTCTCCTTAACTTCCTTTCTAACGATCATCATCTTACTCTTCTTCTTTCCACTTGCACATTGGTTCGCATTCCTAATCGCTGTCGGCATCACCAACGCTCGTAATCCCTTTGTGGGTCATTCTCTTGGACTTGCTAATTCGACGCGTAGTGAGTATTGGAATTGGGCTGAAATTAATGATGAAGATGCTTTGGAAAGAGTGATGTGTTTAGAAGATGATGAACCGGAATGGAATTCATCAGATCAGATCCAAGTCGAAACTCATCTTGAACCACCGATCCAAGCTGAAAGCTCAACTCAAACTCAATCCACTTCTTCCCTAACTGACATCATTCCTGTAACCCCAATTGATGAACCTGAACAAGTGATCCTCTCCTCTTCACCTACATCGAATCCCATCACAGATCAAGATCCAGATGATCAAGACCCAGATCCAGATGAGATTGAAGATCTCCCACCAGCCCCGATCACACCTCTCACCCCATCAAGAAGTTATTATGATCGAATAAGAAGTTCAAGTAGTTGTAGTCGAGTGAGTGATTTAAGAAACCGATCAAGTTGGTTATCAAAACAAACTGCATTCTTTGAAGAACTCGATCGATCACCTACCACTTCTCAAACGAGATCTTCTTTACCACATCCTCCTACTTCTTCTTGTTCAAACGCTTGTCATCAAACTCATCTTCCTATACCTGATTCATTTCGATTTCATGAGATTTTGAAACCTTCTTTAAAATCAAAATCAAATTCAAAATCAAAATCGAATTCGAATTCTATCTCTAGACCGGTTTCAATTATCTCGAATCGATCCAATTGAAATTGAATTCAAATTTCTTATACCTCAACTCTTTTGCTTTGCTTTGCTTTGATATCTTTCAAAAGAAATCACACACCTATGTCTTCATTTTTCACTTTTTGATTTCACTTTTCTTAGTCAGTTTTTTTTTCTTCTTTTTTTTTTTGGTTCATTAAACTTGACTGAAATTTAAATTTAATCATCATCAAGAACAATAATTTCGATTTTTCAAATTTCGATTTCTTTTTTCCGGTTTTTCAAAAAGACTTTTTTTCAATGTTATTTTTTTTCTATCGAAAATCAATGTTGTAGTTTTCTTTCCGTCTTTTGTTTGTTTCTTGAATTCCTTTTTTTTTCTTCTTCTTCTTTTAGATTTTGATTCTTATTTGAATACTTTAAGTTTATAAATTTGAGTTTTGAGTTTTTTTTTTGAGAAAGAAAAGAAAGAAAGAAAAGAAAAGAAAAGAAAGGTTGGATGGATGGATGGATGGAATTAAATGAATGGGATTTTTTGAAGTAGATTGATTCTTTTTTTTTTTGAAGATGATGAAGATGATGATGATGTATTCAAATATGTTACAATTGATCTTCAAATTTGGGTTACCAAACACCAATCTTTTTGCAATTCCCAAAATACTTAACTTGTAAAATAAATGCAACCAAATAGGCCCTTCTAAGGGTGGGTTCACTCAAGCAATTTCCAGTGAGAAATCACATTCTCTAAAATTCAAAATGTCTGTTTGGTAATTCATGTTTCATTTTTGGATCAAACATCTTACAGAATGTGATTTCTCCTTAGACAATTTGAATACCCACAAACCTAGAATAGGATCGTAGTATTTACAGGATTGACTCACACATTTAGAATATGCAGATAGGACTATAGATTGAACTAAAAATCCATTGATGAAGTTTGATGAGTGTTTTTTTCAAATTAAATTAATCAGATCAACACAGAAGAATGGTCAACTAGAATTTAGTTTTTTACAAAAAGAGATGAATTTAAACAAAAGATTGTCAAAAGTAAACATGAGGATGATTGAAATGAGGATGTTGTATCAAAGATCAAGATTTTTATACTTCGTAATCCCCATCTTTAACTTGTTGGATCTCTTTTTCAAACATTCTTATTAATAATCGATGAAATTCAATTTCAATCTGATGATGAGCTCTAGTGAATTGTAAATCAAGATAAAGAACAGCTATCAAAGCTTCAACCAAATCACCCGGTGTATCATCTGGATTCTTACCTTTTTTTCTAAATCCAAAATCTTCAAACTTTTCATCTCTCATTATAAATTCATTCTTTCTATTAGGCACATCCACTCTATAATCTTTAATTTTAACTAGTCCGAACTTTGGATGAAGCCATTCGTCAGCCCATTTACGTAAAGTTGAATTTCGGGTTAAGTGAACAAAAGCTTGGTTGAGTTCGATTTTTTCTGGATGATCATCTTGAATTTGTTTAAGGATTTTGATTGACCAAGCTCCAAGTAGAGCATCACCTAACCATTCTAATCGCCTAAATTCACCCGAAGGATCTCGAGAAATCGATCTTCTTAATAGGTTGATCTTCTTAAACCAATATCCTAACTTACCTTGCAATTCTTTCTCAGCATCAGTTTGTACAATGGATGAGAAGCTTACAAGATTCCTTTTGATATATCGAATCCAATCATCCTTTTGACATCTCTCCATATCATTCAGACTTAACTGATATGCTAACCTCAGAGTGACTTCCATACCTTTGTGAAAATATGATGATCCTAAAAGATCTACACACTCATCGTATTTGGGAAAATGATGTTGTGAGCGTTGAATAGATGAACGTCTATCAGTGAGCAATTTCACAGATCCTCCACATATGAATAGTCTCATTGAAATGATCATTCTAATGAACTCGATTCCGATTCTTCTGATAGGTGCAATTTCAATCTTTTCAAGTTGGTCTACTATCACTCTTGAATTTGAAAGATTTGGAATCTTCCAAAACACGGATGAAAGTTGATTAAAATTGAGAATATTTGATGCTTGAAAATAATTTGAAATGAACATATGAAACTCAAATTGAACCATCAGTGAGCTCATCTTATTTGCTTCGAACGAATGAAAAATCCTTTGTAGTTTACTCAATTCATTAACCTTCTTGACTGAGGGAATCCTTTCAAATGGATTTCCAATTCTTTTCCAATCAGCATTATCTTGAAAAAATGGAATTAAGAATTGATTCGGTATAGATTTATCAGAGGGTTGACCTGATCTATCAATCAACATCAAAAACCTACAGAACCTATCTAAACTCTTGATCTTGGATTCTTTTTCATTGTACTTAAACTTTAATTTGCCTTTTGATTTAATCACACACTGAGGTTTTTCATCTGCCATTAAGTCTACCATTAACTTTTTAATTCCATCAAGATGGATTAAAGTTAACTGTTGACGAGAAATGAGTCCTAAGTGAATGTGTTTAGATCCAAAAATGATAGTGAGTTGGTACGACCAGATCTGGTTCGAAGTCCATGATTTTGATGGTGAGGGAGAATCTGGGAAGATGTGATTTGAGTTTACATTACCATAGGCCGATCTTGAGGTTTGTTGAGTCTGCATCTTATCAGTAGATAGTGACCGTTTTTTATATATAATTTCAATTCTAACTAAACCCGATTTTTTGAACTTATTAATTAAATGTTTTGAATGAATATAATTGCTCGTGTCCTGCACAATACAACTTATAATTATCAGAAGAATCAGATCTCTCGTAGAATATTTTAGATGGGTTTGGTTTATTTTGGTTTCGCGAATATTGGGTTTGGTGAAGTCTTATAAGATCATCAGAAAGAAATGGAAACGGGATTTCATTAGTATTTAAATTCAAGACCACTTCCATGATTTAATTGGAGCGTATATTCAAGGAAAACGGTATTGAACATACCTAGCTAGTAGCTTTCAGTCCAAGTGAGTCGAAGTGATGGATTTGATTTATTGATTTTTGGTGTGCTCTATCTATATCTTGTACTCGTGTTGAAGATAGTCTATATATATATATACGCATTTTCAAACTGAGTCAACCCATCATCAAACACTTTTGATCATCTGAGCTATCAATCCTTGTTCTCAAACGTAGCCAACGGGTGCTGTAAGTAAAAAAACTTTACGAGCCCACGAAATGAGAAAAGGCGTATTTTGACTTTTGAGCATTTTATTATAATTTCCCAATTTAGAAGTTATCATCTTGTCCCGTAGGCCTGAACTTCTCAACGGTTGAAGCTATAGTCAAGATGTATCGAATTCTTTTACAAGAACTCAAGAGATGCCTTTGATTTAAGATTTCTGAGCATAAGCAAACTCAGGAAATGTAGGTTAGGATAAAGTCTGAGGTAGAACTTATCTGAATCGCATGTATAGGTTAGAGACTCTTACTGACACTGAATCCTATGGCCAACTTCGACTGAGCCTATCATCAATATACGTTGCTTGGCCATAATCCGGTTATAGAGCTTTCTACTAAATACTTTGGGCGTTAATGAACTTTTGATATCCGTCAACATGAGGATGAAAAGATGTTAACAGGTAATCTGTGTTAAATCTGAGTTCGAAGATCACCTGACTCACTTCCTGCTCGGTTGGAACAGTTGAAACTCTCAAGTATGTCCACCGAGCTTGCTGTATGTCGATGAAAGATGAGCAAGCTAAGTTTTCGCACTTTCTCACTTGAAGATTTCACCAGAATTCCAATACATTTGTGTGTACTTCACATCAATCCAGTTTATAACGCGAATTTAATTATGAGGAAAGTTAATGAGAGCCATGTTCCTACACCTCACAAGGACTTCAATTGTCGAAAGACCAAATCACATGGAAATCCTGGTTATTGAATAGTCTCAAGCCACAGGAACATTTATGGATACCGAACTTTGGACATGAATAATTATTATATGCTCATCAAGTCACACTCTTGACAGAGACACGTTGATCAAACTGGATGAAGCTTTCCATCAACATGGCAGATTATCTGCGAGGATCAAGTTGAAGAAACGCATTTTCATGTTCATTACCCCTGGATCGGGTTTCATGACCGGGTCCCTGATGGCTGCCTTGGACGGCTTAGTGTACCGCGATGAAGAAAGCCCTGAAAGCTCGGGCAGTTCCCGGTCCAATTCAATCAATCACTGATGAGGTTTTCAGAGTTTATCGACGGTCAACATCACCTTCAGAATCGTCCAACATGGCTAAGAAGTCAAAATCCTTGAATCCCGCCGATGCTTTTCGTACGTCACCCTTTCCCTACCCAAGCATAACACTGTCCCTCTGACCTATGTAAGGATTCCTGAACACGATTCAGGTAAAGCTCAAAGGGCGAAAGAAATTAAGCGAAATAAGCTTGAACGAAAGAAAGCAAGAGAAGAAGCTCACACTAAAAAAGATACGAAAAGTGAGTCAAAGATAGTCTGCGTTCATATCACCTGGAGAGTCTTGTGATGAGATCAGCTTTCAAGTTTATCCACACGTTCAACTCTCAGTCAACAGTTTTGCGTTACATTGAGTAAGCCTGTTCATCTTGAACTCTCTTTCATTTAATTTTGATGTAACAGGTATTGAAGCTGAAATTCGACAGTTGGAGAACCTCGAAAAGTTAACTGCATCTGAGCAAACTCGTCTCAAGGATTTGAAGGCTGAATTAATTCAATTTCGAAAGGGCAAAGATCCGCATCATGGAACAGCAGCCAATGGTAATGTCATCATTGACCCAGTCACAGGATTGCCTTCGACTCTCGCGGGAACGGCTCCCGAAGGATCGAATTCACTCAAGACCGGTAGTGCAGGCTCAAGCCGGCAGGATTCTAGAACGATGGATTGGTTCGGCCCTGATGGAAAATTACTTGAGCCGGAGAAAAGTTTTTACTACGATCCAGTTTTTAATCCGTTCGGAGTTCCTCCACCAGGAATGCCGATGCGAATGAAAGCTTCAGTGGAATTAAATGCACTTCCTTCATCATCCGAGCCTTTGATCACACCTTCGAACAATCTACAGGAAAAAGATTCCAAAGCAACACAAGGCGACGAAGATCAGGAAGAAAACAGCGAAGAGGACACCTCAGATGATGAGAGTACGGATGAGGAGGATGAGGATGAGGAGATTCCATTACCAGAAGGCCCTCCTCCTGATCCGGTGGTTTCAGAGGATGATGATGATGACATACCTCTCCCGGAAGGTCCACCACCAGTCCCGGTTGTACCTCGCGCGGAGCCTTTTATCAGTCGCCCTACCTTTAATCGTCCTCCACCTCAGCAACCCCACTTACACCCCAGCATGCTACCTCCCCCTCCGTTCTACCCTCCTCCACTAAATCTCGTACCTGGTACAGCTCCGCCTCCAATGATCAACAGCTTCGGAGCATTGCCGTTCCCAATAGGCCCCAACGGCCTACCTCTACCGCCCCCATCTTTCAATAATTTTCACCCACTACCAGTCGCTCCTGCATCTGCTCAGCTTCCACCAAAGCCAACCACTCAAGCCAATTCAATGGCTCGGGTTACTTCGACTGACTCAGCTGGGCCTGACAAGCCAGTAGTACAGGCCAGTGCTACTCTCACAGCTCTACCTCAACTCAGAGACTTGAAACGGGAAGCTACAAGTTTTGTTCCATCCGCAATTCGAAAGAAAAGGAAAGAGTTGGATCGTCGAGCTGATCTAGCAGGTTTAGGAGATAGCAATCGAATTCAGGCTGCACCTGAGACTGGTGATGATTTAAGCCTTACAAGAAAAGATGGTCACATCACTAGCTCAACCAGTAAACCTCTTGTGACGAGTCTAATAGGAGCTCTGAAGCGAGATGGAATCCTTGTGGATGGACAGGCAGAGAATGTCACCAATATTGGTGGAGGAGCTGAGAAGGACGATTATGATAAATTTGTTCAAAGTCTTGGTGATGTATTATAACTAATCAATTTGAGAGTCTTTTACAATCTTGATCATTTGAGTTGAATCATGACTGTTTGTACTCTGGATTGACATATCCCAATCTCAAATTTGTTGTTCAGACTCAATCGAGTTGATGATAGTTTTACAAGCCAATGAATTATCCCTGTGTTTATAGCTTATCATCGGGTACCGATCATTGGTAGTGATTTTGAAAACTCTTCTTTAGTGTCAACGCCTCTTTTGCAACAATTCATCTTCATGAGTTCATCAACCAGCACATCCACATAGCATGTGAGGATTCTTAAAGGGAAGATCGTATAAGTTTAATATTGTACTCAGAAGATTTCAAGATACTGCAAACATAAACTGATTCAAATTGATCGAGATGGTTTCAATGCATCATCTACAGTGATCTTTTTCGACCTTCATTGTTTCTAACGATGGTTTTACCATTCCCACTTGTAGTTGAACAATATTGTTCTCTCCAAGATACGATCAGCAGCATTCATGTGTTCAAACTTTTTGAAACTGATTCTTCCAATAAAAAATCACAGATAAACGTGATCTTTTTCTGGTTTTAAGAATTAAGTACCCAATCATGAGTGACATCTTTAGATGCTTATCCCACACGATATATCTACGTAGCATGACTTTGTTTTGATAATAATCTGAGCATACCTTGGATTTGCGTTCTATTCAAGGTCAGCAGACGATTGATACCCTGCTGCAGGGATGCAGGTATGAGTATGAGTGTACTCAGCCCATACCCACTTTCCCTCGGTTTTTGCCCCGAGGCGGAGTATTGGAATCCCAAGTGGAGTCGTACAGAGTGTACACACCCCTGTACAGCTCACATGTGAGAATACACGAGCACCACATACTCACATGTGGCACTGCCCCGGGCCCCATACTCACTTGATTCCCGATCCGGGCCGCCCCTTGTTTGGATGAGTACAAACTCACTAAACTCAGCCAAACAAGGTGGGCCGCCGGGGCCACTATTCTAGGCTAGGATATCGAGCAATGAATTGCTAGGATATCCTCCATCTTCACCTTTCTATTCGTCTACCACCCCTGTTTTCCAGCCATCATCATTCCAGCAATCACCTCATCCTCCCATTTCGTATCGATCCTGCCTCGGATGCTGTAGAATGGCCTTCGACCCACCGAATCCAACCGAGTGGCTCAAATTGGACTCTCTCGATCGATCAATGGCTCAGCAAACAAATGGCCACATCCAGCTCTGTTGGTCGGCTCTGGCGTTAGTGAACTCCGATAATATGAAGAACATCGGAGTTCAGGAGTGGGTTTTTGATGAACGGTGAGCTTACCTTTTGACTTATATATCTCCTTCTTTCAGGTCTAAGTTTCATTCCCATGCTGATTTTTGTCTTCTCTTTCTTTTCATCATTCTGACTCTCCGTATTCTTTCTTTTCTCTAGTCCTGCCCAATACCTAGATAACCTACCTTTCACCATGCCTAGAACTCCAAAACCACCCGCTCCGAAGCAATCCCCTTACGCTCGTCGGCTCTTTGCTCATACTAATGGAACTTCAAATTCATCTTGTATCACTGCGAATTCATCACGGTCTGCTTCTACGTCTACTCCGACTCGTCCAACCAGTGCTTCGGGACCCACTGAAACTGGGCACGCATCAACCAACAGGAGATTTGGTGCAACCAAGTCTCCGGTTGGTCCAGGCGAAGTCGAACCAAGTGTCGAACGGACGATTAAACCCCGTTCGGATGTCTATCTTTATTACGAGGTGAGTTTTTTTTCTTGCCTTTTTTGAATCACATCAACCCATATGATTACACACATCCTGATATCGATTCCACACTCCTTTTTCCTTACGGTGTTTAGGAACCGATTGCTCATTACGAAACCGAGGGAAACGAGTACAAGCAGGTCTTTCGATGCTTACACTGTCCGTAAGTACACCAATTGAAAAATTTTCAAGCGCCATTCAAATGACGACGCTAATACCTTTTCCGCAGTGTGCAATGTTGTATTAAAGGGCGGCCCAACTCTAACCTGCATAAACACCGTAAGTTGTGCCCGGGTTTGGCGAAAGCTTGGGCCGCGCGAGCTCCCGGCAGCATTCCACCGGACGAGGACCCAGTTCTTGCGGCAGCTCGCAAGAAAGAGCTTCGACATCAGCTCATCGGCGCGATCATCTCGAAGAACCTGCCGTTTTCGATTTTCGAGGGGAACTTGATGCAGACTGCTCTCCGAGCAATCTGCCCATGGTTTTATTGGCCTGGTCGCATGGGCATCAAGGCTGATGCTGAAGAATTGTACCGCGACCTTGAGCAAGAACTGATTGAGGAAATCAGTGCAGTTCCAGGAGCGATTTCAACTGCAACCGACACTTGGACTAGCCCGGATTACTCTCACACGTACATGGCCATAAACGGATTTTTCTTCAACGCCGAGGGATTTTTCTGTCGTCGTCTCCTTGCTTTCAAAGTGAGTTCCTCCTTTTTTTTTCTCTAATTTTTTGTTTCTCCTTGTTATATATTTGTTTAGGTAAGCATGTGGCTGATGAAAAACATCTATTCCATTTGTATATAGAAACTGGAGGGGAAACATACCGCCGAAAATTTTTCGAAGATTTATTGGGATTCTCTCGAGCACGTTGGAGTGCGAAACCACTTCTCAGTCACCGCGGACAACGCCTCTACGAACGGTGCGATGATACGGCTTTTATCGGAGAGATACGCGCGCAAGGGTGTCCATTGGCCGGCTGAGTCAAGGTTTCATGGCTGTCTTTGCCATGTAATCAACTTGGTCGCGAAGGATTTCTTGGAGGGGATGGGGGAACTGACTGCAGATGATGTGGCCGCGTTCGAGACTGCGGGCCTGGCTCAGACTCAAGCCTCTTTTGAACCCGATGAGCTCCCTTGGAATGACGACAATCACCCTAACCCTCCTTCAACCGACGCCAACAATTCTCAACCTCAATCTCAACAGTCCTCTCTCGAACTCCATGGGCCAGGTGAAGAAACATATGAAGAAGGTCAAGATTATCCTTCGGGCACATACGATAACGTACAGGAAACTCAAGATACTCAAATGGAAGACTCACCCACTGTTACCGCGACCGATAGGCGCAAGAAATCGACCATTGTCAGCCGCATACGAGCTTTGGATACCCACATTCGCAAAAGCCCTCAAGAGTTGGAGGCCTTTTGTAAGATACGTGATAGTGTGGCTGATCCTAGACTTTTACCTCTAAGCTGCCCCACCACAAGGTGGAACTACTTTTATTATGTCGTAAGTTCCATACTGTCTATCTCTCTTTATCATTTTCTCTTTATTTTGTTATTATATGAAACTAATATTACTTTGTTTGCAGGTTAAGCGTTCTCTCAAGCTCAGGAAGTCACTCGACCTTTACACCGCGGACCCTCAGCGAGCCAAACTGGCCATTTCGAAAACCGACTGGGCAACGATGGAATACATGAAGCCCATCCTTGAGATGTTCGAATCGGCCACACAGATTTTTCAGTCGAACAACTCGACAAAGCAGTTGGTCCTCCCGGTTCTATGGGCACTTCAAAAGGTCCTCCAGAAGAATCAGGCCGTGCCTGGTGCCTGGGGACTTGCTTGCCAACGGGCCGAGGTCAAGTTAGTTAAGTATCTCTCTCGTGAAGAAAGGAACCATCAGACATTAGTATGTACTCTCCTCGACCCGGTGCAAAGGGACCAAATATTCCATTACGATTCAGCGCATGAAGTCGTTGAAATCCTTGCAAAAAGGTGCCTTCGAGAAGAATTCGATCGTCGGAAACCCGACTTGACGGACTCCAGCTCGCCTGAACCAACGCCGGTGGAACCCAACAACACCGCGGTGAAGAACATTCAGGACATCTACTCGCTGTTATGCTCCTCCACCACCAATCCTATCAGGCCTTCCAACGACTCATCAGACGAAATTCGTCGTTATTTCACCAATCAGGATCCCGCTTTGCCTAATGAGACAATTGGCCAGTTTTGGACGGTTGGTTCTTTTTTTTTCTTTTCTGTTCCTTTTTTTGGTTTCATTCACTAACTGATGTCTCTTTTTCCAGCGCATGGCCAAAGCGGGGACGCTCCCTGTCTTGGCTCAGATTGCTCTCGAGCACCTAACCATTGCAGCTTCCTCGGCCTCTGTCGAGCGTGTGTTTTCGATATCGGGAAACATCGCGGTCCCGTCAAGAGGCCGCCTACTCACTGATGTGATATGCCACTTGGTGCTTATCAGGCACTGGCTAATGAACTACGAGGCTACTGTGGATCTCAGAGCGGATTATCATGTTAGACGTGGGAATAATAGTTGATTTTTTTTTTCATTTGTCTCTGTGTTTGTTTTTTGTCTATCTTCCTCTATTACAACCCTTCTTCGTCCAAAGAATACATCAAATATCCCCTTTTTGTCCTATTCTTTGTCAAAAACCCAAAATTGTGTGGTGGAATGGTCTTAGGCAATCTAAATACAAGTGTGAAATACTCATGAGTAAGCGGTATTCTGTCTCCATAGAATTTAGAGTCTACTCACTTGGATTATAATCACAAGTGAGCAGACTCTGGAGGTGGCTCATATCAAGACCTAGGTAATCGTAGACGGGGCCACCCCGAGTCTCGTGGTATGAGGCTACCCATTGTCAAAATGGGTTTGAGTGTCTTACTCAGACTTTTCACGGGACTGAGTGGAACTCAGCCCGAGTATCCTGGACCGGGTTTCTAGTAACCGAGTAGAGTCTACTCATACCTGCATCCCTGCCCTGCTGTACCAGACCAGGTTGTGCTTTGCACCATCGGGTCATGGTCTGAGGCCGACTCACTCGAAGCTCGAGTCGGGCTGAATAGGTTTCAAACAATGATATTGGTTTAACTCCTGCGACTTCCAACCGGTACCGCTAGCCGTCGGGCAGCTTGAGACAGAGATCGATACCTACGCCATCCTCCTTGCCCAATTCGACCGAACTCGTTATCAACTCTGAAGTCAAGACTTCAAGACAATTCGGCAAGGTGATTGGACCGCATCCATACTGCACTCTTAATCAAATGCTGATGAGATGCATATCAACCAATTTGAATTCTAGATGATCATTTCCAAGGAAGACCGGCGAACAATTTACGAGAACCTTTTCAAGGATGGTGTCATGGTCGCTCAAAAGGACTACAACGCTCCTAAGCATGTCGAGCTTGAAGTTCCCAACCTACATGTGATCAAGGCTTGCCAATCTCTTAACTCACGTGGTTTCATCAAGACTCAATTCTCCTGGAATGTTAGTCCTCCAGCTACCTTCTCCATAGTCATTCGCGATCTTGACACTAATCTCTTCGTCACTTCTTCGTTGCTTGATCCAGTACTACTACTACACACTTACTGATGAGGGTATCGAATACCTCCGAGAATGGTCAGTTCAGCTCTAGTTTACACTCGCTTATCATTCCTGAGACTTTGTTTGCGTAAATTTCAGGTTAAACCTTCCTTCCGAGATCGTCCCCGCCACCTTCAAGAAAGTTCAACGGGCTACCCCCGCTGGACGTCCTCAACAGTCTACTGGTGCCTACCGACCCCCACGAGGCGAGGGAGGTGATCGGGAAGGATACCGTAAGAAGGATGGTGGTAATGCTGAGGGTGGTTTCCGCCCCAAGTTTGCTGGTATTGGTCGTGGAAGCCCCAGTGGTGGTGACGCAGCTCCAGGTGGCTGGTAATCTGCTCTTCAAAACACTTATGTGCTACCTTACTTTAGGGATGCTCCATATCATCCCGCCTTAGATTGTATCAAATCCGGCCGAACGTCCTAGCGTAGCTGGGCTGAATTTCGATGTCATTTAAGCGTTTTCTTGTACCTCTCAGGTGCTACTGATTGTCTCCTTACCCGATCTTCATCCGGATGTTCAATCAAAGCTCGTCATCCTCAACGATTTCACATATTTTACAAGTATGCCCAAGATTATGCGTTGTGCGACGCTCCATGTACTCCTGTCTGCTATACACGTCAGGAAATGATTCACGTCGTCTGGTTAATCACGCCCTTTGCCTTCTACTGCTCGTGAATGATGATATACAGTCCAACTGACCTCAACTGTTGGTTATCATCTCGTGTTACTGAGCTTGAGTTTGAGAGGTCTGAACACTGGAAAATCATGATTCATCATTTATGCCGCATGCTAACGTTTTACTTCATCGAAGCCTCGCCAGTCTTCAAAGGCCATTTACTTCAATTTTCCTTTGTTTGGTTGAGGACATAACTGCCTCCCACACATGTGGCCAGTCTCTGCCTTCTTATTGTGCAGTGTTCAACAACATGCATCAAGATTCACTGCACATTTTATGTACAGTAGTTTTCATAAAGGATGAAAAACTGTCGAAAAAAGTTCGGTCTTGAGGACCGTGCGGGAGGCGTGTGTACGCAAATTCGGGCGCATCTGGACAGCCACAACCCGCCCAGAATAGGTGTGTATTCCCCTCCTCATACTCTTTTTCGAATTCAATCACCACCACCATATCAAAGTCATCGCCACCCAACCATGGGTTATCAGACCTGGACTTCCGTTTTCGATGCGCTGATCGAATCCCAATCCGGAAACCGATCCACCCGCTCCTGTTCTCCATCACCGACGATCACATCTAGCGCCTCTTCGACCGATTTCGACTGCATTTATTCCCCAAACATGACCAGACAAGATTCCCAAGCTCAGATCGAGTACGATGACACTCCAATTGGCCAACGTCCATACCCTACTGCTACTCCGTGAGTTCTTTTTTTAAACCGGCCTTCTTTTTCTCGCCTTCGGTTTTTTTTTCATCTTTTTCCTCCCTCTAGCATTTGCTGACGCCGTTGGTTGACTGATGTAGGCACCACAGGAACTACGGCCCCACCCCCTCGCCCCCACACGCGGATGTCCTCCTGCCCACTCCATCGCCGCCGTACCAGGATGTCCTGCGCCCCACCCCATCGCCGCCGTATGGGGATTTCCGTGGGATTTCTGTCTCGCCTGGGGTGAATGCTGTACCCGGTTCGCAATCTTCGTGGGAAGATCGTTCCATCGGCAGGAGAGCAAGCGCGCAAACCACACCTGGCCCTGCTAAATGGCCTCGCGAAGCGAGTTCGGAAGTCGAAATAGTTTCGGGTCACTTCACGCCGGGCTTACAACGTCGAGCAAGCTCGGAGGCTGAAATCGTTTCGGGAGACTTCACTCACGTGAAGTCGCAAGATGTCAAACCCAAAGCAGGTGAGTAACTGACTGCAATTGTACTCAAATGCATTTCTGAAGCTGATATGATCGTGGAATATCGGTTGTGCATAGTCGAATACCAACCGAAAACCCACGATCTGCAGGTCTCCTACACGTTTTACCTGGCCAAGGGCACCGACTTCTCAAAGGGGCCGCCGAAGAAGAACAGCAAAACCGTCTATCAGAACATCCCGATACCCACCACCAAGCAATCGTTCTCGATAATCGACTACTCTTTCAGCAACCTGAAGGCGACGTTATTTGATTTGGCAAGTATCGTCGACAACAATACCTCCAAGGGTAACACAGCAATACTCAAACTCGCTGACGCAAGCAAGACGGTCAACATCGCCGCATTCATTGCTCAACATCATTTTTGGGCAAAGGACCATATGCGTCCTATCACCAACGACGTTCAACTCAAGACCTTCTTTACGGCCCTGCCTGCAACTCACGCAGGTTTCATCGTAACCATGGATAACCCAGCCAAATTGGCTGTCCAGGCCAGCGTGGTAAGTGGATTGCTTTGAGTAACTGTAACCACGTCCTCAAGAATAGCCCACCTGATATTCGACCTGGGATTTCTGCAGGAACTCACCAAGAATCAAGGACGTTTACGTGCGCAAAACTCTTTACTCAACAATAGCCCAACGACGGCTTCCCAGGTGGCGCATGCCGCCCCTATCGACCCTCAAAAGAAAATACTCGCCGACTTGCAAACCCGCCACAGTTCCCTTCACACCGACAAGGGGGAGGGCTGGCGTATCTTCAACCGAAAGGACTTATCGTTAAAAATGGAGTTGACGTTCCGCCACCTGATCCTTTGGGCGGAATGTTTGGTAAGACTGCTCTTTCTCGAAGTCCTCTCTGCTGTTTCCAAACTGAAAAACTGACCGGAAATTTTCCCATAGGCCGCGGGTCGTCATCGTGATGTCACCTTGGAGGACCCACCCATGCACCTTTCGGACGATTTCTTCTGGGTCGACGTCGTCACCAAGCGCCCGGCCGGCCATCCACATGGCAATTCAGGTTCGACCATCAAACGGGCCAAGGTCCTCGTCACCGACGACGTGATCAACACAGTCTCGGCCGTCACCAACAAAGGCGACAGCGCGTCTATCGATGTAGACCCAGCTGTTACCGTCGACCCGAAGTTAAATCCAGCCCTCAAATTCCCGATCGGCAGCTACGCCGAGATGCAGGGCTTTGCGATCAACATCAACTACAAAGCACTCAAGCGCATCAACCTGGCTTCGACCTTAGAAGATTACTTTGAATTTTGCCATATCGACAAACTCACTGTCGATCACGACATTGCCATTCTGAGGAACCGCGGCATCACAGGGTTTCATAGGTTTCTCTTTCCTGAAGCCCTCAGCGCGGAAAGGATTGCATCATGGGGGATTTTAGATGACACGGCCCTGGAACTAATCACCAGGGCTCGTGAATTCTACATATATCAAATGGCACTCAACGCTTCTGATGCCTATATTCATTAGTGGCAATCTTGAAATTTGTGATCTACAGTTATCCTATGCCCCACTTTCACATATTGTTTTCCTTTAATAAATCCCCACTCTCCTTAAAAAAAAGGTTACTTGCGATTGTGAGTTTGACACTTAATGTTTTCCTTTATCACCTTTGAAATAAATAAATCCCCACTCTCCTAAAATTAATGCTGAGTAGTTGGTATTGTGAGTTCGAGACCATTGTGAGATTGAGACAACAAAGACTTATAAAAGATGGTCTTGTTTGTAAGGTGAGATTGAGTAAATGATGGTCTTGTTTGTAAGGTGAGATTGAGAGCAAATAATCTCTGGAAGGCAATCCAAGGGGATTAGGGCTCACTGCGAAGTAGGGGTCAGATGCACTCAGGTTGGGAAGGTCACAATGATCGCATTTAAATCAATGATGGCATATAAATCATATTGCATGTTGTAGATAAATGAGGTCAACAAAATATAACAAAAGGAGACAACATTTAAATGAAACTAAGGGGCCATTATCATTCTTGAGCCTCCTGATTGTAGCGCTCCCAATATAGCGCTGTGGCATAGCCACAGAAAGCAATAAGCGGCTGTAACAGCCGCCGAGTCATCACCTTGGCCGCAAGTAAAAGTAAGTATTCTCCTTTGTCGTCCACATCGAACCAACAGTCTTCCCGGCGTAACTGAGCTTTCATGCTGTGGAAAGCGTTCTCAATCGGATTCATATCCGGGGAGTACGCAGGAAGGTAAACCAGGAGAACCCCGGCTTCCCTGCACAACTGTTCTATCACACCTCCGTGGTGGACTCGGGCATTGTCCAATACCAGAACTGAATTGACGCCTGGGTAAGGATTCATGACTGGAAGCTGAATCAGTCGCGGGAATCAAAAAAGAGATTGTTTGACATATCAACATATGACATTATCAATCGCACTTAGAGTTTGACTCACCAAATCACGTGCAACAAACAGTTCCACATTAATGCGTTCCACAGGCCCCTTGATGACCACACCAGCAATCATTCCACGCTCACACACCGCCGGGAGTACAGTCCAGTGATCCTGATCGGGGAATCTCTTCTGACGACGGGCTTGATGGCCTTTCGTAGCCCAGCTCTTCCTGCGAAGCGAGTCACGCCCAACCACTCCAGACTCATCTACAAAAGATGAAGATGATGCAATCAGCTTCAAAGTCTTTGATTTGAAAACGTAAAAAGGAATCCCTCACCTATGAAAACAAGGTACTCGGGTGGAATCCTGCCAACCATCATCATGTAATTGGTTCGGTCCTCGATGGACTGCGCCGAGTGGACTCCTCGAGTGACCAGATGAGAGAGTCCCAATTGCACGTGCAACTCCCGGCTGATGGTGGCTAGGGAGACCGAGACGCCCGTGATCTGGAAGAGTTTGAGTTGGAGTTCGTCCAAGTAGATCGATGGGGACCCGTCGACCAGTTCAGAAAGAACTCCGAGGTGAACTTCCGATAACACACGTGGCCGGCCACGTGGTTCATAGCTCTGAGGATCATGAACCACTCGGTTGGTTCTTTCGTAGAGCCGTTTCCATCTCCAAAGAGAGGTCGCCGAGATCGAAGTGCGTAGCGTAGCGTTGATCACGGCGAGTTCGACGTTGTCCATGGCCATCTGGGTGGCCAGGAGCTTGACATCCTCGGAATACGAATGATATCCCATTTGACCGCCTAATGTTTCGTGAGTGTGAATGGGATAGGCTGGGGTGGAGGGAGGTGGTGCTGGAAGGGTATTTTTTTTTCTCACATCTGTATGAGGAGGTTCCAGGGAAGTTTGGTGATTTGTGGCTTAGATTATCCGCCTACACACGCCTCCCGCACGGTCCTCAAGACCAGATTTTTGTCAACAGTTTTTCATCCTTTATGAAAACTACTGTATCATGATTCATCTTTATTGTTCAAGTTGATATCAATGTCGAGTACTCTGAACCGTGCACTCACAGTCCGTGCTATACCATGTTCTCAATCTCTTCTAGAGACAATTTCAACCTCTTGATAATTCTGCTGTGCCTACTCAAAGTAAAGTGCAGAATTGTTAAGATGGGCGATAATCAGCCGCGATAGATTTCCTCTGAAACAGGTCTTTCTGGGGTATAGAAACTACATGTTACTTCATAGTCAATTGCTCGAGTGTCACTGGAAAGCTTTAAAAGCAAGAGAGACCTTCGCCAAATCAGCACTTTTGATTGTGTTCTGAAACCCCAACTGGGCCCGGATCATCCTAGAGCCCAGCCCCGAGCTCTAATGTGCATGCTGTCGGGTATTGTGTCGAATACTTTAGGCTGCAAAACAAAAAAACTTTGACCGTTCCATTTGAGCTCCGCAACTTTTTCAAGACCAAATTCAATTCACAATGTTTCTTTCAAAGACAGAGGCATCATATCTATCCGAATCTATCAAACCTACCACCGAAAGTGAAACCACTCACTCTCTGCGCGCCGATGGACGTCCGTTACTCTCCTTTAGGCCCATCAATATTATTACCAACGTTTCTGCCCAAGCTAATGGAAGTGCTAGATGTCAACTTTCGACATCATCGAGCAGTATATTAACTGATGTTATGGTAGGATGTAAATTAGAGGTAGATGAACGGGACTTTAGTTCGATAGGGGCTAAAGTGGAATGTACAGTGGATTGGTGAGCGTTGGATTGATGTGGATTTGTTTAACTTCAAAGTCTGCTTCCATCATGACTTTCGAATGGCTAGATTGATGTAAAACATATCTTTGGGTTAACAGATTTCACTGATAAGATGTTCGGAAATATTCTACTTCAGTCCACCTGCTACTCTCAATGCTTTAGCTTCAGATCCATCATCATTGTATACGATTTATTTGAATTCGATCTTTTCACCTTTGGGATCTTCTAAACAACTCAAAATCTCTTCAACTCAAACTTGGGCTCTTTATATTGACGTGATTGTTCTTTCGGCATCCGCTGGAAACTTGATGGATGTAATGTGTTTGGCAGTCCGAGCTGCCCTAAACGATCTCAAGATACCGAAAACTAGAGAACTCGGTTACCAGATTCAGAAACCTACACGGCCAACTATTGATGGCATGGAGATAGACGTATCAGCTGATAAAAGTGGAGGAATGGAGGATGTTGGAATCAAAAGTTTTTTGAAAAGTCGGAAACCATTGGTTGCTGGCAAACATGGGCCTGGTGGGGGCAAGGCGATCGATTTTGAACTACAAGATACTGATGGAAATCTTGGTGACCGATTGATCAATAAAGATGATATCCCTGTAGTGATTACTGTCAATGTGGTATGTCTTCAATACTTGAAATACACCTAGCTGCAATCTTGTCTCAAATCTCGGGCTCGCTTCTATAACAGCTTGGAGATCAGCTGTTTCTAGATGCGACATTGGAGGAAGAAACTCTGACTGCAAATCGAGTGATACTCTCATATGTCTCTGGTGGCACAAAATTGACTAATGTGATTCAAAGTGGAAACAAGAGTGAAATAGGCTTCGATTGTATGAAGCGGATCATCAAGGTATGTTATTGTCATAAGCCAACTTTTCACATGAGGGAGATACTCATCTGAAGCCCAATTGTTCGAATCTCTCCATTTTTCCAGGAAACTGGAAAATTTGCTGCAGAGCTTGAAAGTTTGTCAAATCAAATCAACCATGATAATATCTCAAGATCAGATGCAGCACTACCATGACAAATCCTACAGTTTCGGTATCTACTAGTGTAATCTGAACAGAATAGGATTCAATTTGGATATCTTTTGTCTTCATGAATCTACTATTGGACTATGTATAAACAAACCTGAGGTGATGGTAGATGTATAAACAAACCTGAGGTGATGGTAGCCTTGTCAAATCCTCACATTGCTCAGCGTGATCCAATTACTCACTGACTCTCAGAGTTAGAATAGGTCGGTTGAGTATAAGTGTGACGGCTTCATATGGCGAATAGATCCTGGACAGAAGTATTGACAATGCTGCATCTGTGGATAGAACAAAAAAGCTTTGGCATGAAACTGCATGACTGAATATGCAGGATAGAGTCAAACTTCATGTGTCTGCTTGCGATCATGTATAATAGGTTGATCATTGCAGATGCTCTGATGAAATCAAGCTGAAACTCTTCTGTGTGTCTTCATCAACAAATCTGATGAAACCAAGTTTTTTGCAGTTCGATTGAATCTCCCTTTGCTTTTTAGCTCGCAGCAACACAAATGAGTAATATGCTCAGCACCTTGAGATGGGAACCTCACATGACCTTTGGAGCCAGATACGCAGAGTGTAGACGATCTGATCTTAAGAAATGCACTAGAAGACCAGATGGGTTCTGTGTGTGTAGTCATCAAGCTCTATTTCATAAAAATACAATTCCTTAAGGAGATCAAAAAACTGAATAGGAGGTGACACTGGTACATAGAACCAGGGACAGAAACAGTCAAAATGTTGCAATTCAACAAATTCTGCCATCGGTCATAAAAGAAGGGATTCAAGCATAAATCCCCGAAAATTTGAGACAGAGAATGAGGTTGGATGAGCAGCTGAGTCTCAAGACAAGAAGATGATGAAACGACTGGTAACCAAGAAAAAAGAGTTATAATGATCAATCCCTAAGGTTGAGACCGAGACCGAGACCGAGACCAAGGTTGAGGTTGATACCAAGGACGTTCAGATTGATTCCGAGTTTACCAAGAAGATTGACATTCAGAACACCTTGGAGGAGCCCAGACAAGTTGAGGTGGATACCTGTTGCAAAAGAATGGATTGAACCGAAATACGCCTCGAATCCTTGCCAACAGGCTGAAGAAGTTTGAAATTGTGAGTTAGATATTAGGCAGTAGAAAAGATGATATGAGATGACATGACTGACTTTGGAAAAGGTCTAACGAGGAACTGAAGCGCAGATTGACGGTGTCCACGAGAGACTGAAACTGGACAAAGAGCGCTTTGACCGTGATCTGGAAGTTACTCTGTATCAAGTTGTGGGTAAGCAATATGATGCGACGAGACACGACTTCGAATGTTATTCAAAGAAATACTTATACGTACGTCTCCACCAAGGGGACCGCACGCGCATTCTTGGAAATTAGGTAATTGAGCCTGGATTTGCTGAACTGTCGTAGAAATGGTTGTGACCGCGACTTGAGCTTGGCTTATAGTGTCTATCTGGCCATTACAACTTTGGATAGCTGTGGTCGAGCTTTGAAAATATGTGGCGACTGTCTCAACTGTGGTTGTCTGCGCGAAAACACTAGCTTGCCTGACTGCAAGCTGTTTGACAGGGGAAACATCACTATGTAGACAAAAAAATCAGCCTCTTCAATCTTCAGGAAGATTGGAACGATGAGCAGATCCAGCATATCCGGAGAGATGGATCAAAACCTACCGCAAAACACCAGCGCTGACAGTGACTAGAGGAGCAATAGAAGAAAATCAAATGATGAGAGCTCCGCATGACAGGAAGTCGTAGGTTGAAGATGACAAGGATGAAAAATGTAGTAAAAATTTACCAGCTAAGGCCAGAGCAGTAGGAAGCCAGGATAGGTTCATATTGTGATGTTTTTATCAGGTATGGCAAGCTGCACTTTTAAGGGGATCAAATGGAGATAAGGATATGGAAATGTTAGCCTCAAGGGATCTGCCGGGGATGAGGTAGTAGTTGAAGTTCAGAAAGCAAAGCACTACAGAGTCGCGCTTTTATACCATTTATATCTCCAAACCTGAGCACAAGAAGGGCAATCACCACTGCGAACAAGGTCGCAAAAGACGGTCGATCCGTGCCCATCGTTGTTGGGATTGTGTCTCGGAGAAGACGTAGATTTTTCTGTCGCCCGACGTCCAAGATCTACATTTCATCAAAGTTGAGCACAGAGTTTGTGCAAATTCCTCAAAAGGAATCCAAGATTGAGGCTCAAATGCCGAGGGTGGATGTGTCGAAATTGAGGGGCGACTGGGAGCGTGATCAATACGTATCTTACCCGCGCCTCCCAAGGATGGGTGAGGGTAACGTCGGACTATCTAGCGACTACGTGTTGACCGAGTCTGAGGTGACCGTAACCCAGGCCACAACGTAAGGGAGATGTGGAGGATCCCTCGATCATAACGTGAGCTGGTTCATCATAACGTGAACCACCTCACGAGCTGAGAGCATCTCCTAGGATCGCTATAAACGTCTGTAACTGTAGATTTATAGCCTGATTTCTACAAAAATCACTCCCGACGGTCGCTACAACTCACGCAAACTTATGTAACTAAGTCCCTCTTGAGCTGTACCAACCCACTCAAAGAAGGGACTTACGAGTAAAGTGGAAATTTTGGTGTAAGATCTGTTGGGACTTTTTGCAAAATACCAGCTGCCTTATAAAACATTTTTTCTATGATTTTAACCTTCCCTGACTCATCTCCTCCAAAATCTTGCACTCTTTCTTCCTCTTGAACTTAATTTGTTCCAGAGATACAGAGAAATGTTGTTGCTTTGAATTACACCAAGACTGAAATTCTGGATAAGGAGCACATCAAATTACTGTAATTTCTGGCTTTGAGTCATGGTGGACTTTTATATGTTGCTCCACAATCACTCAAGTTGAAGTGGAACTGAGAGTGAGATGTTGTAGAGGAGATCAAGCTGAACATTTTTCAATTTTGGGTCAGGGGAGGTTGAAATCATAAAAAGATGTTTTACAGCCGTTTCCACAAAGATTGTCTTCTTGAAAGTCTCATTGCGGTACAAAACTCGGGTTTTGTCCCCCACTTGATTTTGTCTCTCTGCTGAACCTTGAGTGAGATTAGATTGAGTTCTGATGAGACAAATTGAGATGAAGAGTGGTTTTTCAGATAGAAACCGCTTCAGAAAACCAAAGTAAAAGTCAGTATCTTGAATGAATGCTGATAGAATGACTTTTTTCCTTTGAATCAATTAATTGCTTTGTTTTCTTTATGAAACACTAAGCTCTATCAAGAACCAAGAAGGTTTCTCTTGCCTAGAGGATACTGTGATGGGCTGCCTTGTATGTGAGATGATAGTCTGTCTGATCTGGCTCTCTTGGGTCTGGTCTGGTCTTAAAGAGCATTTTTCTAAAAAGGACAAAATAAGAATAATAATTTCTATGAGAAAAAAAGGAAACTAGACAGAAAATTAAGACAACATATAAATAAGAGAAACTACAAATTAGAAACCTTCTGGGAAACACTGAAATGATTCAAGGAACAAACAAAGATTATATAATAAGATTGATATAAAAGATAATATAAGAATTTGTAATTAGTACTACGTTAGCAGTCAGTAATTAAAAGGAACCATAGGTTTATGACAGATACATTTTGGCGGACTCAGGGTATACTGTTTTAGATATCATTATTCATTGAATCAAGTAGGTTAGGGTTCATAACTTGACTTCAAGAGCTATGGGAGTAGCATTCAACACTGCTATCCACAACATTCAATTGCTCATTGAACACTCGAGCAAAATGATTGAAGGACAACTTCATTCCCTCAAAGAACTTTGAGTGTCTGTGAATGATTCAGTCTCTGTGTCTCAAATAAATCAATTACTTTTTCAGAATCACCTTAATAATAAGATGAAAAAATGGTGGAAGGTCTTGGGTTTAATAGATGGAACTCCTGTCAGGACAGCAAGGGTGCATGAACAACCCCAGAAGATTGTTCAATTTTACAATGATGAATACCAGTTGAAATCTGAAGTCAATCAACAAAACCAACACAAGTTTTTGATGAATCTGTAGCCACAGATAATTACAATCAAGATGTTTTGTTCCATTATTGCAAAGTATATGATTCTTTTCTTGTTTCATAAAAGTTAGATACCCTGAGATGGCCTTCAATCAAACTTTTAAAATCAAGATATTGATTTTTGAGTTAAAAATTGACAATGTTTTTGGTCATCTAAATAAGGAAGATGCATGTTTGTCTCAAAATGTGACTAAACCCTAAGTTTTCAAAATCATCTTTCAGTCAGAAAGAATGAAATGACTCTTCTTTTCTCTCCAAAGTTTTCAAATGGATACATCAGACTATTTTCATAGAACCCAGAAAACCAAATTCCATCTTATCTCCAGATACCATACATGAACAACAGCATTTATCATTTCAAACTCCCATACAAGAGGTACTACTTTCAAGATCTTTTGCATCTTATGAATTCTGAATTAGGTTCATCTAATTTAAGTTCTGACAGATCCTTTACAACTATTCAAAGTTGAGTAATATCTCAAAATTTGATGGCTAATTTCACCTGATACAATATTAGCGGGGTTCAAGTCAAAATAATTTGGACCTAAAATGGCTTTTAGGCATCGCTCAAAAGTCATAATTTATAACTCATGTTTTAGAGCTTGCGAGTAGCTCTAGAGCTACTCGCAAGCTCTAAAATTATAGGTAGATGCCTATAATTTTAGAGGACTTCCTTTTTTTTGCTCAACATCTTTTCATCTTGTGAAACCAAAAGGCTAAAAAAAACTACTGTTTTTCTTGTTTCCATTGTGTTTCTTTCACAAGAATCATATGTTGTGAAACTCTTTTCAGTTTTTTTTCAAGGATCAGCGGTCTTGGCCCTTCTTCAATCAATCTCAAGTGTCCGTACCTTTGTCTCAGAGCACTCATTTTTTTTCTTATAAGACACAAAGGCTTATATTTAAACCCTTTTTTAGCCTGCTCATGATTTTTTAGGCATTTTTTATCTTATAAAACTGGCTCGGAACTTGTAAAATTTCTGAACATAAATTTTGACTTGAACCCCGCTATTGTAAAAGCATAAATTTAAAATCCACTCCATTAGTACCCTACACTAGTTTTTGGCTTGGTCAAATCAAACATATCAACTCCCATTTGTGATCCATAATAATCAAGAGAAAAAACAATCAGGCAAGTAAGGTTAAATTCCAAAATCAAATGACAGATTAAAAAGATACTAGCATTCCAATGAATTAACTCCGATCTGTTCTCCTCATTCCCGTAGCACATTGACCAATACTCATGCTAAGATTTTTTTTTATCAAAATGCCAATGATTTTCATTTGATGGTAAAGCCTATTGATGTTCCATTTCATCCCACTTGATGCCCATCTTGAGCTTATGATGATGAGGGAACATTGAGCAAGCTCATTTCTCAGAGAAATTGGTCAATCAATCAATCTTTGTATACTGTTTTGACATAATTTTTAGCTCCTTGACCTCATTTCTCAGTTGGAATGAAGCAAAGCAACATCTGAAATTACTACCTTGAAGCAGTTCTGGAACTTTTGACACAGAACCCACAGCCATTTTGTTACACTTGCTAGGAACAGAGAAGATTGCTGATTTGCAAAGTTCTTTGATGAAGTTCTTTTGAGTGATGTTGAACTAGAATAAAAATATAAAGTGCTGCCTTATTGTCACAGACCCACACAGTAATATTGTCTTCTTCCAAGACTCCACCTCGTCTACTATTATGCAATGCTGGGCCGCTCTGCTGTGTTGTACACAACATGGGGTTGCAGCGCATCACATTGGCCTTTTTTGCCCTTACAAGGAGGACTGTAATTAGCAATTAGATGACCAGCTGTCTTTCCTATTGCGCAAAAGCCACAGTGGCAAAATAAAATGCTCCAGGAGAAATAAAAAATGTCTCTCCATTGCATTGACATTTGGAGATATGTGTAAATATAGAAAAGAAACAAGAAAGTTGAGAGAGACTTTGACTTCAAGTATCCCCTGAACACAAGGCCACTTTGAGGCAGCAACAAGGGCCCAAACAAAAGGGTCTGAGGCATCGATGGTGATAAAACATGATCCAAGAGGTGTGGCAAGGTAGCCAACTGACTTGATAAGGTCAAGGGAAGATTCTGAAAGGCCATCACAGCACATATAATGCACTTTCAATAACAGTTTTCTTGGTGCTGAGCCATACAGCAGGAGTTCTTGTCCCCAGGCCAGGACGAATTGGCTCCCAAAAAATTAGGGCCTGGAACAGCCCAGGTTCTGAAGGCAAATTTGGGCTGTGTCCATGCCTCAGAGTGGATAATTGAAATAAAACCTGGCCAATTCCTGATGTGTCAATTGTGAATGTTTTAGGTGAGATCAGGTACAGTCAATCCCAGAAAGGTTGGAAACGGTCCAATTTTTGAGTCGAGGTTGGGGTCCGTGCGCCCCGCAGCTGACCAGAGATAAGGTGCGTCCATCTCGAACCATAAGCGCCATCATCTCGCAGTTTGGCATGAAGTACAACACGATTTCAAGATGGAGGGCAGGGACACCCCAATGGCATTGGTTAGTCCCATTTTCTCTCTTTCACTTACTCTCCTTCCTCATTATCTCATCTCAATATTAATCAAATCTTTCAATTTCACCTCAAATAAGGATCGAGCTCATGGATCAACCCCCGATGGCTTTTCAATCGCCAAATGGCTCCACCGGAATGGAGTCAGCGCCGTCGGATGGGTTTCCACCAAGACATATCAAGGGCCAATGCGTCCACAGGTGGTGATTCGCCATTGATTTATTGCATATTTGATGATAACAATCATTCCATTAATTCATTTTTTTTAAAATCATTATTAGGCCGAGTACAATTTCGAAGAGGACTCCGCCTCAGATGGTTTTCTACCATCAGGCAAGTCAATGTGAATGGCACCAACAACGCAACGAGGCGGTCCTACTGGTCCCAGCATGTACAACCCAAGCGCTCATGCCCCAAACCCCATCGCGTTCATTACCCCTCCCCCTGGATCCCACCCTACTTTCCCAAACCCCAATGTCTCTGCGAGCGACCACAGTCTCAGTCAGGCAACATTCAATTCGAGCGAATACTCCAATATTGAGATCCTGAACCGAGCCAACCCAAACCAATCATTAGAACACAATGAAAGTGCCCGGTTGGTGTCAGACTCCCTGGAATATATTTCCCCGGTCCGTGAAGACGCGAATTCCGACTCACAAGACAATGATTCAGGTAACATGATATGTGATCATGCAAACTCGGATTCTGGTAGGTTTGGGTTTGGTACTTTAGTCTTTTTTTGGGTTCTTTCTTTTTAAGTTGTAATCATTTTTAATTCACATATAACTGATTCTTGTTGTTTTTCTTAGGTTTGGAATTGGAGACAATGCACGATGTCCATCTCAAATTCACCATATATTCACAGCAAGGTGTGAGTCCAGCGAGAGGTCCGACAGCTTTCAAGTCTTGCGGCAAGCCCAAGTATTTCACTCACATTTTCAAAGGTAAGAAGTTCCCAATCAACCTTGGGAACTACAACTTTGCAATCTTGAAGGCACGCCTATTCAAATAAGTTTGATAATACGCAATTTATATAGTGTTGTTGATCGTACCTACCTTCAGGTCTTTGTAATTGCAAAAGAAAAATATAACAAAGTTAGAAAACTTCATGCAAGCGCCTTTGACCCAATTGTGAGCCACCCCGCCTCAAAAGGCCTGACTCACCCTTAACAAAATAAGGGTGTTTGATGACTTCCAACTTACGAGAGGACTTTGAATGGCTCCCAAAGGTCTGATAGCTCAGTTCAAACTGAGCCATCAGATCGGGTTCTTTATTTGATAATGATTATGAATTAGATTATTTAAAGAACCAGATAAATATATTTATTGAACAAGTGTGATAAATATATTTGATAAGATTGGAGCCTTGGGAAATTGAACAATTTTCAAATGTGTGTAAGCTTTTTTTCGGTAAGAAGCTGGATTTTAACCCTTTGTTTTATGAAATATATTCATGTTGCATCATGTGGACTTTTGAAGCTGAGAATGCTCATGACGATAGTCATGAGCATTCTTTAAGATAATTTTTTTCTATCACATTTGTGATAACCTCGTTTGAACCAACTATACCTGGCACTTATAATCCACTTTTATCTGTTTATAATCTCTGAAAGCGGTGGTTGGAATTCTAAGAATTCAACCAGCAAACCTCATGGATATCAAAGGTAATCAAAGAAAAGACTTCATTTATTTTTTCACTTGATACAAATCGCAATCACTTAATTAACAAATTGAAGTCATGATAAGCTAAATACATTCCCTCAAAAAAAAAAATTCATGTATGAAGTTAGCCATTGGAAATTGATCAGGAACCTAAAAGTAAATACAACAGTCGGTTAAAATAATCTGTTATGAGCCTAATTGGGGAACCGGAGATTGTATCTATCCCAATAATGTTGGGTCGCATACCCACTTAAGACTATCAGCACCTGCAACAGCGGCCTTGTCATCACCTGGCCCGCCACTCCAAGTAGGTAGCCACCTTCATCGTCTTCAAATCACCATTGCTGTTCTCGTTGTAACCTTTTTTTCATGCAATTAAATGCTTTCTCAATGGGATTAAGATCCGGTGAATACGCCGGTAAGTAGATCAACAAGATCCCCCAATCGTGACACATTTGATTGATCCTTCCGCCGTGATGGATCTTTGCATTGTCCAATATGAGCACGGACCGCGGACCTGGGTAAGGATTCATGACCGGTAGCTAAGCAAAGAGCAAAAAAAAATGATATTTAATAATATGTCATTGAACCAGAAAGACAAAAAATACGTATGAGTTTGCGAGCGAGGAACATTTCCATGTGAACCCCCTTGAACAGGCCTTTCATGACTGTTCCCGCGATCATACTTTGCTTGGTGACAGCGGGGAGGATAGTCCAATGATTGTTCTCTTGGAATCACATCTCCCGGACTGTTTGAGTTCCAGTGGGAGCCCAACTTTTTTTTCTAGTCGCATCTTGTCCAACTACACTGGATTTGTCTGAAATCCCAATCATAAAATTCAAAAAAGGGTGGACATCAGAAATATAGTACTACCCACATTCATCATAAACAAAAATTGCTCACCTATAAAGACAAGATACTCCGCTGGAATATTCACAATATTCCGGATGTATTGAACTCGCTTCGCAAGTGATTGTTTCTGGTGAATGCCGCGAGTGACTAGTAATGAAAATCCTAGTCGAATCCTGAGCTCCCTTGAGATAGTAGATCTTGAAATTTCCAGCCCGGTGATTTGATTGAGCCTCACTTGAATTTCATCGAGGTATAATGAGGGCGAATTCGTTATGATGTCTTTCAATACCAAAAGATGATCATCAGATAACACATGAGGTTGGCCCCGGGCTTTATAAGTGGCTGTGTCTGCAATAACTCCGTTCGTACAAAGGTATAAATCTTTCCAACAAGATATCAAATTGAATGATATATTCGACCGGAGAGCCCGATTGATTGCGTTACACGTGTGGCCGTCGATGGCCATTTTGATGGCTAAAAATTTGAGGTCTTCGGAGTAGTGGCAAAATCCCATCTTCGGAGGCAAATAGGTAATTATTGGGGTGAGTGAAATGCGAAGGAGGCTGGGGTGTTGAGAATCAGGTGGATGTAGGATTAAAATCAAATGGGGAAAACTGGGATTGTGGTCAAATGTTGGTTCCAGACTGCGAGATGATGGCGGTTATGGTTCGAGATCCACTCACTTTATCTCGAATCAGCTGCGGGGCGCACGGACCCTGACCTCGACTTGAGAATTTGACCATTTCCAACCTTTCTGGGATTGACTGTATTTGATATCACACATTAGCTGGACCCCAGTGAAAATTAGGTTGTAGGCTTTGTGGGGCTGCGCTGCCCGTTGCCCCATTGGATTCGCATTTTGACCCTATAGATAAGTGTGCAGTCAGCTTCATTTTGCATAAATTGAAAATTGTATATAAAGTGGGTGGTCTCCAATTCACCTGAATTCGGAAACCCTCTCTTCTGAAGATTGGTCTCGAACACTTTGCTGGCAGGTTTTCAGACTTTGGGTACCTTGACATTGTTATATCTGCCTCTTAGCTGAATAACCTGGTTAGATCCATTTTACAGTGCAAATTGATTTTAAGGTACATTGTTTCCATGAATCAAGCAAATCTTTTGACTACCTACTATATAAGATGCCCAATGATTTGATCATAGTCTCAACCCACAGTACGTACTGAACTCTGGAAAAGGATATCTCCTTCTGTCTTGTTCTTTCTTGACTGTGTGCTTGTTGCTACAAAATTGGGAGTTGTTTTTATTGCTTTCACTCAGGTATCAAAGTCATTGGAAGCATGATCACCTTATCAGTGTGCAGTCCAGGACCTTCAGGTGAATTGGGCACCACCCACTTTGTATTCAGTTTACAATTCACGCAAAATGAAGCTGACCACCCGCTTTTGTATGGTACAGCTCATATCTCTCACCGTTCTGCTTCCCCGATTGAAATCAACCCTTCCGAGAGGTCATGGTTCTTGGTGAAATCCATCAAAACACGCAGAGTCATAAACTTAACAAGCAGCAATTACAGACCTACTTTACATATTACATGTGCTCCCAGGACCTCAACTTTGAGGTTGATTTAAAGGAAGAAGGGAGCTACTTCCTCGGGAAAAAAATAGTGTACATTGTGCGCGGTGGTCTTGCGCACAATGTTTGTTATGGGTCTAGCAGGATTCCTCGGTCAATGAAAGGTGCAGAAGGCTTGCAAGGATGTCCCCAGCCAAATGCTCATTCCTGACCTTTGCCTGCGTGCAAGTTTGGCGTAAGTCCCTCGCCCGCCTCAGCCTCGCGAGGCGGGCGTGGGACTTTGTTAAGTTTAGCAGAGTCAGGTGAAAAGCAGACCAAGAGTTGAAAGCAAGTTATGGGATTTCGTGACTTTGATTTTTCAACCTGAGTCACATCTCAGGGCTCTGATCACGTGTTTCGTACCAAGCCGCTGAAATTTCAAGACAACGAGGGACTGGTATTGACCATAGTCACTCGAACGAGACACAATGCCAACTCAACTCATAGCACTCACTTCTCAGCTCACCAGGGTATCTCGATCTTTGATCAGAATTCAGCCAACCCCCAACATTCAGAAAGCCTCATGGGTACCTAATCAGCTTCTAGACGGTCGTCATCAGATCCCCAATCATTTCAAAACCTTACATCGATCGACTTCCACATCTTCAACTGCTTACCCTTCTGGCTCCGTCAAGAACCCAACCAAAGTGATTCCTTCAACTTCCATCTCACTCTCAAAGTCTCAACGGAAAGGTAACCCATCAGGCTCAAATTCGATTCCTTTTGCTCATCGGACGCTACCTGCGTTACCAGTGAGTCATTTGATTTCTTTGACAAACATAATGACCCAATTACCTACATTATCTGTTCTACTCCCTCAGGATCGAAGACCTCTTTATATCTTGACCTTTTTAGCTATCTCTGGAATCTGGGTAATATTTGTATACTTTTCCACAAATGCTGAAAAAGCAAATTCCTCAGTAGTCAAAGCGGTTTTATTCGAATTACGTACAAATCCTATGAGTCAAGAAGCACTCGGTACTTCTATTCGACCTGAGAAAGATGATTTATTTGGACAATTGTGGGTAGATGGACAGGTGCGTTTTTCTAAGAAAATCAGATTGTATGTAGTTATGATCCAAACAAGTGGAGTTCTGGAGTCAATGTAGTATACTGAAAAGTATTGGTCTTTGAAAGATTAATCTGATGCAAGGTGCAGTGGATGTGGCTTTCAGAGTGACTGGTTCATCAGGTCAGATCCCCGTTTTCTTTAGTCAACTATGCTAGCTACTTGAAAGCTTCTGATTATCATTTTGAATTGTTTGTTCCAGGCTCAGGGAAAGTGTACTTTACTTCGGTCAGACGTGAGCGAGATTCGGAGTTTGAGATCAGTTGAGTGATTTCACTAATATCTTCAAAATGTCTATTTTTCAAGACCTGCATCAAAGCTTACCACCACACTATCTTCTTTTAGTCCGGTGGAAACTTATTCGAGATGATGGTACGGTCTTCGATCTCAGTAAGGAACCTGCCCCCACCTTCTTTACAGGTGATGGAACATCTACCCTCATTAAACCACCCAGAGGGTCTTGATCGAATTGCGATACTCTCATGGGCTAATTGGAAAATGGTAGAGGTTTAAATAAAACTGCTTCGAAGAGGTCACTGTGATTTGAACTATACACAGCTTCCATTTGTTTATCTTGAGCTTGGGTTTGATGTACTAGCAAACAACTCAAGATGAAAAATACTGTCCTCTCATGGGCTGGTACTCATTTTATGAGGTGAAGGTCACTCTGCAACCAGCCAAACATCTGCTTTATATATTTCTCCGAGGTCTTGGATTGTAAATGGCATCAAGCGTGAAGGAATCACACAAACTGAGCATTTATAGACCATAAGTGAGAGTTAGAGCTGGATTAGACCAGTCATGATTTGACTGAGAGTATGCAAGATACTTTTTGTTGGAATGATTACAGATCCTCTGGTCATTTGCCATTGCATTACAAGACTAGGGCGGTTCAAGAAGAGAACTGCGAGCACCTGTGTCGTAGCGTGCCGATCTGGCTTTATAAGTTGGTCCGCAACTTATACAGCCAGATTGCACAGTTGCGAAACTCGTATTTATAAGTTTTAAGTCTTGGCCATTTCAGGCCCAACCGTCATGGTTCCTTTGTTTCATGGATTCAACGGCTGATTTCCCACGCCGTTTGGCCCTGATAGTTTTTAGTTGTAGGTCACTTGTTATTTACTGATGGGAATGTCATGAATGATAGGCTATGTAAATGTGTAATGTACGGTCCGGGTAGTTTTTGTTATATTACCTTGTTGGTAATTTACGTCATTCCTGTTGACCGTTCTTCCTTACCATTTCTTCCTTTATCATTCATCTATCTTCGAAAAAATTTATATCATTACTCTTATAATTCATCTTTCTAGTTCTTATCTTCATTTTAAGAAAAGTTCTAGTTCAGGTTATGTCTGGCAATGTCAGCAATATTGAAGCTGCCGCAAGGATTACGTCTAAATTGGCTGATATTGAGAAAGCATATCATGAAGCAGGAGGTTCCTCTAACATATCTATGGGGGAAATCCGAAGCCAGTTTACCAAGGTCTTACCTTTTAACTCAAAAAACTGGTATAGACATTGGTCGAATTTCGTCATTCGTCTCGTTAGATTGGACAAAGAGGCGGGTAGACCGATTTTTAGGAATGTCTTACCCATTCCAACTACTACTCCTCGGTCAAATGAGGACAAACTTTATATCTTTAATGTTTCTGAGAACCCTTCCTACCCTCCTGACCTATCAAGGCCAGTTACTCCTGTCGCTGGAGTTCCAGCTGTCGAAAGTCAATCGACTTCGAACACTTTGTTATCAGATCCTGTTCTTTCTAATGAACAAAGGATCGCTATTCTATCAAAACAAAATTTTGATAATCAAAATTGTATTAACTCCTTACTTGCATCTCACGATTCCAATGATAAAGGAAAAAGAAAAAGGCATCACAGACGGAAAGATGATTCGTCTGATTCATCTTCCAACTCTTCAACAAAGTCAGAAAAGAATGCTAAAAAGTTTGCTTTCATTGTTAAAAAGAAGACGGTGGATATTCCTATTGGAAATTTTACTCCGGGAGCTTTGTTATACGCGGCGGATGTTAAGGGTTATGATTCCTGCATCTCTCAGGCGGTTAAATCCTTTAATAATTCAGTTAAACCTTTGGATTTCCCTGATGTTCTTACTAAGGAGCTTTTATTGGGAAAATTTATTGATCTTCGTCGTATTAAAGGTGAATTACTTAATCCTAAAAAAGGTGATACTTTTGGGGAATTGGCGGAGTGGTTATATTATTTCGGTATCCTCAAGAAAGCAATCAAAGCCGCTTTTCCGGATTGTGAATCTTTTGTATCAGAATATGGCAAATATATTAAATCGCAATTCTGGTCTTCTGGGATTATGGCGCAATGGCGAAACATTGCTGGGTATGATGCTGCGTTTAGGACTCAAGTGGCCAATAGAAGATACATTTGTTTTTCGGATTGGGACCACAAAGATTGTGAAGTCCTTAAAACTCAATTCTTTGGAAGTGCTTTTAGCCAACATGGGTTTGGGAACGTTGTTCCTTTTAATCCTATTGCTTCGAGTATGTTTTTTGTCTTTTAGTTTGGTTTTTTTTGTTGGTCTAATATGGGGTTTTTAGCTTCTTCTTCTCGGCAGTCTAATCAAAATTCTTCAAGACAACGTCCTTCTTATTTATCCGGGCCAGGAATTTCTGGTCAAAAAGTTATTGATTTGGACAAGTACCATGCATCTTATAAGCATCATGGGAAATGGCCAATCGAAGATGCTTCTAAGACTCCAAACATCAAAGAGCAATTTTGTTACACTTGGAACAAAAATGGTGTTTGTGCCGTCGGTGAGGCTAATTGCAAGCGCCTTCACTTTTGTGTATGTTTCTCTTTTTCAATTTTTCTTGGAGGAGTTTCTTTTTTATTCTTTAGTTTCTAATATTTTAGTTGTGTTTAGAACGTCCGGGGATGTCATGCAAAACACTTCGGATTCAATCACTCCTGAAGAATACGCTTCAGAAAAATTTCTACAAGGATATCAGTGGGATGGTTTTTCTCCAAAGGGTTTTTCAGCTGCAATTGAATCAAGTCTGACTGCGGATCCGTTTCCGGACGCTCCTTCTCTGGAAGAAGATATCGACGCGGCTTTTATATTGAAACAATACGACCATATATTTAAAATAAAAACTCCTTATAATATTGACAAAATTGAAGAGTTATTATCATCTCATTCCAATCGTCCTTTTGTTTGTTTGGTCATTAAGGGTTTGCGTGAAGGTTTTTGGCCTTCTTCTGCTATTCCATCTTCTGATATTACAAATATCCCTAATCATCAAACCTGTTTTGACAATCAAGATCTTTTAGAAAGCCAGTGTGAAGAAGAAATTATTAAAGGAAGATATTCAGAAGAGTTCTCTATGCTCTTACCAGGTATGAAGGTTATCCCTCTCTTGATGACTTCAAAAAAGGATTCGAATAAGATGAGAGTGTGTTCGAATATGAGTTTTGGGGATCCTTCTCCTAATGATTTGATTGATAAAAACAAGATTAGAGTTTCATACGATTCTTTGAAATCGTTTGCACCGTATTTGATGGAGGCAAAAAGGTCAAAGGGAAAATTAACGATTTTTAAATCTGATGTAGAAGGAGCTTTTTGAACTCTTCCGGCTCACCCTCAATATCAAATTCGTCAAATTCTCAGGATTTCAAAAGATGGGAAGTTTAGAGCCGATCATAATCTTACTTTTGGATCTTCCGCTTCTCCCCACATATGGTGTGGTTTCTTCTCTTTAATTCTATGGATCCTCGAAAATATTTTTCACATCAAGTATTTAAACAGTATGATGGATGATATATGGTCGGTGGCAGATGGAAATGATTGGGTTGTTTTTAAGGAACACCGAATTCCTGGTCCTCAAGCAAAGTTACTTATGGTTTTTGATATTTTAGGTGTTCCGTGGGTTTGGAAGAAACAGGTCCACGGCGTTGCTTTGGAGGTAATTGGTCATGTTGTTGACTCTGATAGAATGAGTATCTATTTGGATCCAGAAAAGAAGGCTTTAATGATTGATGCTATTAAAGCGTTTGCTGCAACTCCTAATCACTCTCTTCGGGATTGGCAGTCGATGCAGGGCTGGATTTCTTGGGGTTTTAACTCCATGCCAATGGGTCGCTTTGCATTACAAAGTCTTTATGAGAAAACAGCTGGTAAAATTGAACGGTTTTCTCATGTTCATCTTAATAAAGAAAATCAGGATGATCTTCGCTGGTTAATTAATTACTTTGAATCCAGTAACGGTGTCCTGATCCTGAAATCAGCGAAATGGTTCTCTTTTCAGGCTGATTCTTCTTTTTTCTGCGATGCTTGTCAGTTTGGAATTGGTGTATGGGATCCTAAAGCAAAGATCGCTTTTCATTTAAGACTTCCGGATCCTATTCAAAATATTTTCTGGGCCGAATTGTTAGCTGTTTTAGCGGCTATTGATCTTGGTATCGACGCTTGCTCTAAGAGGATTTACATTTATACAGATAATAAATTAGTATTTCATTTGTTTAATTCTCATCGGCCGAATCAACTAGTTCGACCTTTATTTCGTCATATTATTAAACGTCTCGTTGTCTCTCAAGCGGAAGTTAAGGTAGCACATATTCCAGGAACCCAGAACTCCTGCGCAGACTTACTCTCAAGAAATCATATTTCTCAAGTTCAGGCCGATTATCATCCGGTTGGCATTAGGCCTCTCGTCATCGATCCTCTCCTTCTCGTTGGTGGAACTGAAGCGAACCTTGATCATTTCAAGGATTCTTCTCTTCATTGGCATCTTCAATCATGAGTAAAAACATTAATATCACTACTATTGAACAAATTAAAATTTTATCGGCGTTAAATAAGCAATCTACCGTCAATATTTCTACAATTCAAAAATATGAAGCAGGTTTTAAAAGTTTTTTTCGTTTTTGTTCTCAGTTTGGTTATCTCTTTAATCCGGACGCTGAAACTCTGTGTGATTACATTTCTTATACAAGCACAAAAATATCTCCAAGATCCGTTCGTGTCTATTTAGTGGGTATTTCTTTTACATTCAATCTCAAGTATCCAAACATTATATGCGATTCAAGAACCAGAGTTGTTAGAAATACGATGAAGAGTTGTATTAAAACTTACTCTAAACCGGTAGTTAGAAAGAGTCCTTTGACGCTTTCTCTCCTTCATTCTGCGATATCTAAAACTGGTTCTACTCACGACGACCGTTTATTCTTAGCGATTCTGTGTGTGGGTTTTGGTGCTCTACATCGTTTAGGCGAACTTACGGTTCCGGATTCTCAAAAACTTTTCGACGCAAGGAAAATCATTCTTCGAAGTTCCTTTCGTCTTTCTCATTGCAAGAAATATATTCAATACCTTTTACCGTACTCTAAAAGTGATACGGGTTTTATAGGTTCTCCCGTGGTTATTCAATACTTTGAAAATTCGCCTGCGTGTCCGGTGAAAATTATGTTATCTTATCTCGAGTCTAGAGATTTTTGTTTCCTTTCCTGTAGTCAACTGTTTATCACATCTGAGGGAATTTCTCCTACTCGCTCTTGGTTTTTATCTCGGTTTCACAAAATATTCGACAAGGAGTTTTCTGGCCATTCTCTCCGGTCTGGTGGCGCTACTTCTTTGGCTCAATCCGGAGCAACTATGGATTATATCCAGGCTGCGGGTCGCTGGAGTTCTGAAGCCTTTCGAATTTACGTTAGAGGCCACGTTGCTCTTTGTCTTCCAGAATCAAAAAACCATGTGATTGGAAATTCTTCCCACATTGGTGCTTCTGTTGTGTTCTCTTAAAAAATAGTAAGATATTTTTCAGTTTATCTTTCTTCTTTTATATATATTTATATATAAAGAAGGGTATTCTGTTAAATCTAGATGTCAATTCATTTTTGGTTTAACTTATTTTGATTTTTCTTGACACTAACTAAGTCTGTTTCTTGGTCCATCCTTTTTTAACTTCTCTTCCTCCCTACTTCACCACTCTTAGTCTACGCTCTTTTCATAGGCGGGTCGGAGAGGGTGTTGTTTGTTTGGTTGTTGAAATTATTATCCCTTAGGGGAAGTTTGGGCCTAGGAACTTTCTGTAGGTCTGTCTAAGTTTTTTCGTAAGTGCCATGGTTGACATTTCTAGTTGTAGGTCACTTGTTATTTACTGATGGGAATGTCATGAATGATAGGCTATGTAAATGTGTAATGTACGGTCCGGGTAGTTTTTGTTATATTACCTTGTTGGTAATTTACGTCATTCCTGTTGACCGTTCTTCCTTACCATTTCTTCCTTTATCATTCATCTATCTTCGAAAAAATTTATATCATTACTCTTATAATTCATCTTTCTAGTTCTTATCTTCATTTTAAGAAATCCCTCCCTCCCATCCCTTTTGTTCTTAGTTTTTACTTTGTGTTTTTTAAAAAAAAAAAACTGTTGTTGTTAATTTCTTTTTATAAGCTCAGAATATAATAATAATATTGTGTGAAGTATTGTGTTGTTTTGTTATTTAGTTTGTGGTTATGTTTATAATATTTTTATTTTTTCTGAGTTTGTTGGTTTAGTTTATTCTTACTTTGTCATTTTATATGTGTGAACTTTTTTTGCACTTTTTGTTTCATTTTTTAAAAAAATGTTGTAGACCGCTAGCCACCCCGTAGGGTGTTGTTTGTTTGGTTGTTGAAATTATTATCCCTTAGGGGAAGTTTGGGCCTAGGAACTTTCTGTAGTTCTGTCTAAGTTTTTTTGTAAGTGCCATGGTTGACATTTCAAAAATTATAAAGCAAGTTTAGAGATTGCAAAACCGTGAACCACCTTTAGAGATGGTTCGCAAACTTATTTTTAAGTTTGTAATTTAAGTTTTGTGAGCAGTTCTTAAAAGTTAAAAATGGGCTGTAAAAGTCCTTCTTGAACCGCCCTACTGATAGCTTTGTCCAGTCATTCTTTTGGCTGAAAGGATAGAATTGTCACAAACCTAGCAAAATTTTATTGTTAAGATCTTTTAGTTGTGAACCACAGGAAACTTATGAAGTCATTCTGAGAAAAGACTGACATAGTACATGTACAGTTAACTCTGCTAAAACCAATAGTCAATTATTTGGGACCAAAGCTATCAGTTTTAGCAGAGTATCTGTTTTGTCAAATTTCTGTCAAAACCAATAAAAACCAAATTGCACTAAAAGTATTGGTTATGACAAAGAAATAGCTTTATACTGAGCAATTACAAAGGAGCCTTAGAAAAGAAATTTGTGAGGGTTTGCTGCTTGGCAGCTTTGGAATGGACTACACGGCAATGTCTCACAGATGCCCTGATGGCCCTTTGATACCCTCTCACTACGTCACTATCATCATAGGCCAGATATCCCATCATGATCTCAGAAGCTTTGAGAAACTCTTGATGGGTTGGTCGAGGTGGTGGTGGTGGTGGTGCGTTTTCAACCAAAGCCTTCTCTTTTGCCTCTTCTTTGATGCTTTCAACAATCTCTTTGGGGGTCCATTCCTCTAATCCACTCGAGTGTTCACCAATTGGATTTAGGAGATTTGAAATTGACATGCGGTTGGGTGTATGGACAATCTTCAAGCTTTCAAGACTGTCCAAGTCAGAGATTAAAGTCTCTCTAGCTTTGTCCTCAATGATTGGGTCTGTAATTAAGTCTTCAGAAGGTTGGCTATCCATGTTGCTCTTGACCAATCCGTCTAGATTTCTATCTGACAGAATGCCAGACTTTTTCCAGCAATTTGCAATTGTTATATCGGAAACCCTATACCAGGCCTCGGAAGCAAGTTTCATAGCGTCCAATTGATGGATTTTGTAAATCTCAACAATTGGGGTGTTCAGCTCGTAACAATCAATTGTGTAATTGATGAATTCAGAACAATAATAACACTTGAAGTTGGCAATGATTCCCGCATCAAGTGGTTGGACGTGAGATGTGAGATTTGGAGAAAATAAGTCAAGTCAAATGTTTGTTAGAGGTTTGTCTGGGTTGACTGGATGACCAGAAAAGTTGTCAACAAGGAGTAGAATCTTGCGGCCTTCCAGTTTAAGCTCTTGATCCCAAGATTCAATCCATTGGATAAAAAGGCCGGTCTGCATCCAAGCTGCTTGCCGGACTTTCCATGAAAGCACACTGGCTTGTTTGATTTTCCTATGATAAGAGGTCGATGTTTGTCGTATCCATTGGCATTGGTGGTAAAAGCATACGTCAGACAACACTTGTCTGACTTGATCCCGGACTTTGCATTAAATGCTAAGCCCTTATCTGGAGGCATTTCACAGAAGTTCCAAATACATAAACAATTTGTAAAGAGATTAAAACTATGGTATTGCCAGCTTACCCATAAAAAAGGCCAGTCTCATCCATGTTATAGATGTTGGCTAGGTTGTATAAATCAGTGATTGCACAGACACAGGTTCTCTCTGCCAAAACAGTTTCAGGTGAAGCTGAGGCTGCCTTGCCATGACGTTTAATTGAGCGTAGCCCTATCCGGCTTTTGAAGCCTGTCAACCATCCCTTGGAAAGATTCAGTCAATCCTTGTCTGGTATCTTGAAGAGGTCTGCAAAGCAATTCCACATTGTACGCAGGACTGCGCCAGTCAATATGAGACCCAAGTGTTCAGCCTGAGTAAACCAAGTCTCAAGTGCGTGGTTCACTTGTGGATGCTCAGTTAAGATTTTTCTCTTGGCATGAACACCAGTGCCAGAATTGTGATTGTCACACATCCTTGTCTCCTCAGCCAACCATTCCGAAAGCCGAGGTTGTCCAAATCACAGATTTGGATAGATTTCTTTGAATCTTTTTGCGGTCTTAGTTTGTATCCCCCCATTGGCGTGATGCCAGTTCAGAATCTCAATTCGTTGAGAAAGGGTTGGGTTGACCTTCTTTACATCTTTTGCATCTGTAGCCTTTTTTGGCGGAAGGCTTTGGCTGTAAAGTGTCTGCACATTTACACTTTCCTGGAGGGAAAGTTTAAAGTTGAATTCATTATTGGTTGAGCTTCTAGGTTACCCTTTTGGTTAAAAGTCCGTAGACTCACTAGCTTTTGAAATCACTGGACTGGACTGGTCAGCCTTGAGGATCAGGACCTCCAATGTAGCCCTCTCCTGCTTGTTGAACTCGGTGGCGGCGCAAGCAACATCACCAACATCTCTGATTTGATCCACCACCCTCAACTTGTCAACCAGGTTGGCTGAGTGATCCATGAACCGTTCATCGGCTTTGGTGAGTTCCTTTCCTGAACTTATTAGCTCCTTCAGAGGCTTTAAGTGAGCATCATTCTTGGTTTTCAACCTTTTTCAATTTGAGAAACTGTGTATCTGGAAAGATTGATGGGAAGCATGATTGTAGAAACTATGAATATTGCTGATTGATGTGAGTTGAAGATGCTGTGATGAAAAATTCAGTACCAACAAAAAAAATTACAAAAAAACCGTAACCACAAGTCACATGACCCGTTAATTTATCGGTTTTGTAACCCGGGAACTCAAAAAAAAGTATCGGTTATTGGATACAACAAGTTTATTGGTTTTTTGACAAACTTTACCACAAATAAATTTTATTTCCCCCCGAAAATATCAGTTTTCTGAGAGTATTGGTTTTCACATGTATTGCTTGTAGCAGAGCCGACTGTGACTGTCCCTTGTTCAGAATCACAACTGTCATAGAGCTCATCTGAGACCAGAGATCAGATGCTCAGTATGAAGCTGGGATACAACTTAGCTAAAGTCATACATTTTGAAGGGCCCCCAGGGATAACACAAATGACACTGTAAAGGAAGGCACAAATCTGTTTAAAGTGGACTCAGTTTAACTTTCACAATCAATACTTGGGGCCATCTCTTTTAGAGGTAAAACCATGTGGAAATTTGACAAGGACATCAAGTTTTGGTTTTTGGCCCTCTCAATATCACATGTATTATATGTTCAACATGACCAAACTGAAGAAACTCCTAATTCCTTTCAATAGAAAGTTTGAACAAAAAAGCCTATACAACTTATAAACAAAGCATTCATCAAAATGACTGAAATCCATTATCCAATTGAAATTGTCTAATGACCAACTCCATCAGCTCCAAGAAAAGAAGTTCCCAATTTTTTCAAAAGTGGATAGAGCCTCAGGTGCTTCAATTTCGAATTTTGACAGATTCAATAAGCTTCTCTTCTCAAAGTAATTTTGAATCTTGATTCTTTGTTCTGAATCAAAATTCTGTAATTTGGTTTTCCAATTGACTCTTTTAAGTATTTTAGCATTCTTGACCCTATCCCTTCCAAGTTTCAATGAATCACCTATATCTGGCATTGGTAGCATGTTGATACCTTCATCAATCCACATCAGATAATCTCCATACTGCCACCAAGAATTTTCATTACTTTCACCATCATCTGTAGTCAATGTATAATGGTAACTTGATTCCAAGGTTTCAAAGGCCAATATGACAAGTCTCAACCTTTCTTGGTATAATTTCCAAAGTGCTGGTTGACTTTCCAGCCAAGCTCTTTCTGGTGAATAATGCCATGGGAAGTCATTATTTTCAAGAATAAACTTCATATGCAAGGTTTTCATTTTTTCTGCAACTGTCTTCCTGTGTCTCAGTGAGTTCTTGGTTATGTCCATTTCTCCAAACTCTAGAACATCTCCTATGGACAATACTTTGACTATGTCTATACCTTGCTTTCTTGCCTCTTGCAGTTTCCCTTCATCCCACCAATTGTTTGAAACCTTACGCTTTGACAGATATGATATAAGTTCCTGGCGTATATAAAATTCTGACCCCAAAATACTCCTGAGATCTGCCACATCACTTTGCACTTGGTATAGGTTTTCTATCTGATTGTGCATAACTATCAATTCCCTTTTGTTCAGACTTGTGAATGTTTCCCAAGGTATATCAGCCTTGAATACTTTTGATAAGATGTCTTTTAACCTTGGTTTGATCAGGTCTCTCCTTTGATCAATGATCCTTTTGATTTCAAACTGGTTCATTTGAGTATTTACAGCAATCACTCTCCTTGCAAACTCAGCACGACTCAATTGTGATTTCTCCTTGATCAGATCATAAATTTTTTCATTCACATTTAAGGATTTATCAAAGTAATAGTCTTCTTCAGTTACCTTGATTGCTAAGAATTTTTTCTTGTTCTGAATTTTGAGAAGACTGCAGATAAATTTGACCCCGTCTTCATCACTGTCACCCCTCTGCTTTTTGAATTTTGCATCTGAGATGTGATTGTGATGTGTCATTGATGAATGATTTTCTTGTGACAGAAATGACTGATCTGTTCCCGTTCCATGACTCTCTGTCTTTGCTTTTAGAGACAAATTTTGGCTTCTATCCTGGACATTATCTTCCATATCTATTTCCCCAGAACTTTCAGCAAGATCTGTTGGATCTTTGATTCCTACTCTATCAGCTTGATTGCCATTCATCTCTTTTTTGTTTGTTTGTAAAAATTGACCATCAAATTCTTTGCTATGATTAACATCCTCAAAATCTTCTTGACCCCTTGTCTGAGACTGGAACTTACCTACTGTTCTCTGCATGGGTTCTGGTTCATGTGTTACCCAGTACCAAAATGAGGAAATCTCAGTTTGAGAAGGTATAAGGCGGGTGTGACCAAAATAATTTGACAGTCTTAGGTCTGAGATTTTGGTGGATAACCTTGCTAACAGCCCAGGATTTGACTGAAGACCCATGGTAGGACTATGTTTCTGTGAAATCTTACCTGGTGAATTGATACTTGCAGAATTTGAACTCAATCCATTTTTTGAAACCCATCTTGGAACCGTAATCTCTTTTACTCTTTTCCAAAATGCCTCTGGAGTAGTTTTTACCCAGCTCCAAAGTGCAGGCACTTGTTGGATTGGTGAAGTGACCCTCAGAAATTTTAGTTCTGGAAATCTGATATTGAAACTTTTCAATAGCACATAATTTGACTTGGTAATTCTTTCAGAAGGTTTGGTTTCTGGGTCTTCATTCTCTGTGTTTTGACTTGTAGGCTTTGAAGCTACTTTGACTTTTGTATTCCTTTTGGACCCACTAGAATTTGCTTTCTTTGTTTTGCCTGATTTGATACTACTAGGAACTATGAATTTCTCCCTGACCCCATTCAAGTCATCACTCTCCAGGATCTGAAGTGCCTTTTTGTCAGGTACTTTATTCTCTGATGACAAGATCCTGAAGGGAGGTAGAAGGCAGCTGTTTAGTGATTTTGTACATTGTCATAGCAAACCAACAATTGTCTCTAAGCTTGTTGGGCTTACAGTTTTATATCTTCAACTTGGGTATCTTTTACTTTTGTGTTTGACTTGGCTTTCTTTTGTTCCTCTTGGTTATTTACTTTTGAGATCTGATCAACCAGATCCTTTGGCTCATTTGCAAACCTATTGAACTCACTCTGCTTTCCAATATTCCTGGCTTCAGTCCTTCCCAGTGGTCTTTTCATAAATTTGTCTCTAAATATAACAAACAATTAGCTGGATTCTTTCCCCTGCAAGTGTTTTTTTTCCAAAATTTCAATTTGCTTACTTTTGCACAAGTGTCTCTGGAACAGCTGCCACATGAGGTTGGTTGTTAGTCTGAGTGTCTATACCTTGGGCTGCAGAAATTACTTTCAAGCTTGAGTCAGGCACTTTCCAAGTTGGAAAAGTATCTGGATCCTTTTTCACATCTGTTGTTGGAGTTTTTAGAATCTCTTTTTTGACATATTGGTATCCCTTATCAGTTTCTTGAGAGATGTATGGTGTAGTTTTTGTTTTCTTTGTGTATATTTTCCCAGAAACTATTGGGGGGAGCACAGAAGACAACTTTGTGTCAACTTTTGTGGGGCTTGCTGAAGGCTGTTGTTCAGTTTCCATGAAATTGACACCTGTTGACACTGAGTCCTTTCTAGGGCTCTCCTGGTTATACAAATCCTTTCTGGTATGGAAGGTTAGATATCCTGCTGCATCTTTCAGTTTACGGATCCAGAGATCCATTTCAAGAGTTTCTTGACCGATGTGCAGGTCATGTTTGCCCATGGATTCCAAACCTTTGCCACTCGGATTTGGCGTAATTTCTCTCGATGGGTGTTCCCGTTCAACTGGCCAGGGCGTCAAGATATTATGGGCTGAAGAGGTTGCCTGCTCTTTGCTTGACTGAAGTAGAGAAGTAGAGAGTAGATCTCTGTGTGGTTGTGGGCTTACCCAATTGCTACCAATCGACATCCTTTGATCAAAATCTGTGTTCTTTACAATCACGTGATTGTCGTCGAAAGAACTTGATACATCATCAAAATTCATTGAAGAAGCTATCAGGTTATTTACATGCTGGTTTGATTTTGAACGTTCAGAATACTGAGGTCTTCTGAACCCTTCTTTTTTCAATCGAGGGCTACACACATCCAGCACTTTGATCAGATTTCTTATGTATGAAGCATATGCTGAGCAATACTTACAAGTCACGATCCTCGACGTCGTTTTGAGTCCCGGCCGGCATCTCTTTCAAACCAAATATGGCGTTCTTACCGATCTCTGAGCTTGATTCATCCGTGCCAGTAAGAGCTTTGTCCGTCATCGACTTCTGTTTGAGTCGAAGTTTCTTGGCAGAAGATTGATTGGCAGTAGACTCGCCCTGCAACGGCGGGAATTCAGTCTCACTCCCTATGTTAGTTTGCTTCAATTCTTGCTCCAACGAGGTATCCTGAGAATGATTCTTTGTGGCTGTGTCAAGAGAGCGAGAAAAATTCGAATTGGTCTGGGGGCGAGATGATCCACTTGACTTTCTAGAGCTTAAAGCAGAGTGTCTATCTTTACTCTCTAGAGGAACCTTCATGGTATCTACTGAATGATAGTTCCTAAGCTTCACCTGCCCATATGAGGACGTCTTTCTGATGTCATAGGGCTGTGACTCTCAAAAAAAATCATGATGAGCAGAAGTGAAGCTGGCTGAGTAGCGAAGTCACTGACCCAATTGTTTGGAGGTGTGGGCGTAAGATACGTTGGAATCGCAGGCCCGTAGAACGGTGATGCAATTGACACAGTAGGGTAAAAAGGGACATATGTGATCCCAGAGAGTGGGTCCACCAAGCGAGGCGGTACGTAAAATCCATTTTGCATGGGGTGATACGGATGTTGTTGTATTGGATAGCCAGAAACCAAATATGTCTCGACATGACGTTGGTCCATACCATCAATTCCCCTGAACGCGCTGGCATATATGGGTACAGGAGAAGATCCATGAGGTTCTTTTCCAAGACTGAAGATCGGGCGAGAGTCTCGTGGCCCATTCGAGTGGTCTACACTTGGCACTGTCCTTCCTCGATTCACTGCGAAGTGGATTCCTTGTCCTTGGTTGTCCATTGGAGGCTCAGCAGTCTAATGGAGCAAGGAATTCACAAAGAATTAGACAGCAGGCATCATAAGTGAAATGAGAATCGAGGCGGCCAATGGTACGTGCCATTTGAGACGGTCGGTATACGGCCTGATCCACATTTTGTGCAGGTGATGGGGTTGTGCCTGCTTCAACAGGATCTGAGGATGTAGTGTGATAGGTCCCTTCAGTCTTTCCAGCGTGAGGTGGGATATCGATAGGGATAATTTGCCGAGCAGAACGTTTAGACGACGCCGCCGCCTCTTCTCTTTGAATCGAGTCGGGTGCCGCTTCAGAGAGGAGATGCTCGGCTGTAGACCCAAGTGCAGGTTTGGATGGATGCACCGAACCACATCTGTGCAGGTCTAACATCACCAGCATTACCGCCCAATGTGTTAAAATCATCACTAATTTCAATTTTCTTGATAATGGAGAAAGCGCAGATCTTTTGTATCACTTCGAGGGTGATTCTTTCAGCGCTTACGAATGGATTTTTTTTTGGCCAAAGCTGGCCTCTTGGACTTCAGACATCTACTAATACCCCAGACTTGTCGAAATTTGATCATCGCGCGCAGGGCGGTCGGAAGGAAAATCCGAATCTTCTTTCTGGAGCGTTTGGGACACTGAGTCGTAATCATATCGAAGATGGGTTTCAATTTTCAAGGTATCTTTTGTTCAACCTATCGAATCAGGAACATGCAACTTGTGAACCGACACCATGTGTATGCTGTAACTTGTCTGGCTTAAGGTTGCCCGTTCTCCTGCGCTATAGGGCAATTGAGCTCTTCATTGGTCAGAAAAGACGGCCGGAAGCCCATGAATTTCGCTCCGCCAAAAGCTGGTCATGAAGCGGCCGTCTTTTCACCTCTTTTGGTCTGTCCTTGCCGGCGGCCTGTTGACGGCCTTTCAGCATCGAAAGCAGGCGCTGATCGTGTAGAGAGACATCGAGCTCACAGCCTCACCCCCCAGCTGGTCTTACCTCATCAACCTTGTGGGTACAGGCAATGACCTGAACTGGCCAGAAGACAGCTGGTCTCACCCGAACGCCAATATCTGATCATCAGACTTTTATAAGAGTGCTATCAGAACTCTGCTCAGTAAATAGAGTGAGAGTGAGTTAAGGAAACACTCGAACCTATTCCGAGCGGGAAGGATATGTACGTAAGGAAATGAACTTGAAATAAAAGTAGAAAGTTCAGATAGATATATTTCATAATGCACACCTTTTATAAGAGTTCTATCAGAACTCTGCTCAGTAAATAGAGTGAGAGTGAGTTAAGGAAACACTCGAACCTGAGAACAACAGTGATTAATAAAAGGTAAAGATAGAAATATAGAAACTATTATTGGCTAACCTATTCCGAGCGGGAAGGATATGTACGTGAGGAAATGAACTTGAAATAAAAGTAGAAAGTTCAGATAGAGAAAAGGGGAACATAGTTGTGAATAGATGAAAGGTACAAATAGGTGAAAATTGTCATCTCTCCCTTTTCCCAATCTCTCATAGTTTCTTTCTCATTTTATGTTTCATTTCCAAACAATCTTTCTATTGTACTTGTTCCAATCCGTCGAGAATATATCCCATTTGGTAATGGTGAAGCAGTAACAATAAGTTTTAAGAATCAAGAGCTGAGCTTTCTGGCTTTGACCGATTATTGGACAAGCAAACACAAGGGATGTGTTGGTAGAAGCAATGGGCTCATTTAAGGCTCATTAAATGGGCCCGCAAAACGACTAGAAAATTTTTTGTCCCATGCCACATGCAGAAAGAAACACCAATGACAAACATACAACAAAACAAGATATCAAAGTGTAGCATCTCACACAAAAGAAACGCAAAAGGATCCTGAAGGGAGCGGGTCATGATTACAAAATTGTTACTTCTGGATTCTTCAGCAGAACCATTTTGATCACTAACTACGAAGCACCCTACAATCAATGTCATAGAATTGGACAAGTTGATGCTCAGTGTGCCAAGTTGTGTGATAAGCTTCAAAATCTGTCATCCTAATACGATGATTACATCATTTGAGTGATACTATTATCCATGAACTTCAGGGAACTGAATATTGTAAAACCCTCTTTAGTTTTTCCGTGATAGATATTGGTTTTTCAATCTTTAATTCTGAAGAATTCAAAATCTTTCTTTTTTCAAAGTAAGTTTGTATCTGCCTTCTGGTATCTGGATCATAGCTCTTTAATTTTGCTTTCCAGTTTACACTTTCAAGTATCTTGGCATTCTTGGCCCTATCCTTTCCAAGTTTCAATGAATCACCTATTGCAGGTATAGGGTACTTATTAATACCTTCATCAATCCACATCAAATAATCTCCAAACTGCCACCAGACATTCTCATTGGTTGTCCCATTATCTGAAACCACCGTATAATTATGGCCTGTCAGGGTTTCAAAGGCCATGATGATAATTCTGAACCTCTCTTGATATAATTTCCAAAGCTCAGGTTGACTTTCTAGCCAAGCTCTTTCTGGGGATTCGTGCCATGGGAACACATTTTCTTCTTGAGGCATAAATGCATCATACAAAGTTTCAATTTTCTTTTCAACTATATTTCTGTTTGTAAGCAAGTTTGCACTAATATTCAATTCTCCAAATTCTAGAACATCCCCAATAGTTAACAATCTAACTATATTGAGAGCTTGTTTCCTTCCTTCTTGTAACTTTTCTTCATCCCACCACTTATGTGAAGATTTACGGTTCAACATATATGATATGATGTCCTGCCTTACTTTGAATTCTGCACCTAGAAAGGTATTGTAACCATCTACGAATCTTGGATCTTGATTTATACATTCTATCCCGTTGGTCATTAATTTCAATTCAGCTTTATTAATATTTGTAAATGTGGGCCAAGGTGTATCCCCTTTGAATACTCCAATTAAGTGGTCCTTTGTGTGTTGTGAAAGTGCATTATCCCATTGACTGCAGAAAGCTGTTAATTCATGTTGCTTGAGTTGACGCTGCATAACCAAAGTCCTCCTTGTGAATTCAGTAGTAGATAATCTTGATGTCTTACTAGCAAGTTGATATAGGTCTTTATCTACCTTCACTTTGTGATCCTTGAACCATAGATATTCTTCTTGAGTTATCTCCAGTGGCAAAAATTTCTTTTTGTTTTTCAATTTGAGCATATTGCAAATCATTTGTATGGGCTCTGTTTCCTGCATAAATAGTTTATTCTTTCCTTTTTCACTAGAAAGACCTTGGGATGTGAGTGAAGCTTTGGTTTGAACAGGAAATTTCTGGGCTGAATTGCTTATCTCACCCTCTTCACCTGTCTTCAGAGATGAAATATGGTCCTCAACCTTTACAGATCTATCTTGATCATTGTTTTCAAAGTTTTTGGGAGAGTCTTTTGGAGGTTCTCTGTTTAATTCATCTTCTTGTACCTTTTTTTGATTCCAAAACTCATCTGCTCTTCTCCATATATGTTCTGGGGCGTCTTTCATCCAGCTCCATAGTGAAGGTACTTGCTTTGGGATCAGTGAAATCTCACCAAGATTAGTGGATGGTTTTAGGTATGAAATTTTGGTGGTGACCTTCTCCAACAGACCACGTTTTGACTCAGCATCAACAGAAGCAGTTCTTGACATGGTGGTTTCACCTAGTGAACTAATACTTGTTGACTTTGAACTCAATTCATCTTGGTGAACCCACTTTGGAATCCAATTCACATTCACTCTTTTCAAAATGGTCTCTGGAGTATTTTTCATCCAATTCCAAAGTACAGGTACTGTTTCTTGGATGGTTGGAATGGCCCCAATATAAGCTGCTCCTTTAATAAAGTTTGGGAATTGAGGGGTGGGCCATTCAAATTGTTTATAATTGGACTTGGAATCATTTTCAGGAGATTCAGTTTCTTTATCTTCACTAAATGCATTTTTACTTGGATGCTTGGAGCTGGAAGCTACTGCCTTTCTGGCATTTCTCTTGAAACCACCCAGGTTGTCTTTCTTGGTCTTGGCTGATTTGATACTACTAGGAACTATAAATTTCTCCTTGAGATCATCACTGTCAATTATTTCAATTTTCTTCCTATCAAGTACCAGTTTATCTGATGGCAAATCCCTAAAGTTAGGTGGAGGTAATCTACTGATGAGTCTGCTGTCTGGATTTGTCTTTGGAAAAACAGTTTTTTAAGCTTACTTTTGATCATCATCATTTTGGATCCCTTGTCCTCCTGTGTCCAAATCCACTTTTTTCTTTCCTTGCTGAGTATCTTCTTTTAGGGTTTGATTGACCAATTTTGTTTTGTTCTTTTCAATTTTTTTGAGATGATTATACTTTGCCATATTCCTACTGGTACTTCCCTCACGTGATACCTGCTTGAGCTTAGGTCCTCCAAACAATTGATCTCTTTGTTTGACAAAAATATTAGTATGAATTTTCTGTTGGATATATATTTTTTCAAAATTCCAATTCTCTGACTTACTTTTGCGCAATTATCCCTGGAGGAATGTTTATATGAGGGGATACTTGATTTTGTGTGCTCATAATATTTGCTAATCTTTTATCTACTACAAAATCAGTCTTTTTGTCCTCAGGATCATTTTCAAAGCTTGGTTTAGTCTCTTCCAATGTAAACATGGGAGGTCTATGCTTCAGCAATACTTTTTTTGAATGTCTCAGGATGCCCTTGTTGAGACTTTGGTCTTTCTGCAGATTTTCTCGGATGATATTTGACTTATTTTCTTCTGTTACAATTTTTACTTCTTGAGAAGCATCCAAGTTCAGAATGGGAGATGGTCTTGTTTGACTGATCTTGGAGACTTTTGCTGACATTTTCTCACTTTGGATAGGATTGATGTTTTCTAAAGCAAAGTTCATTCTGTGTGTTTCATGGTTAAATAGATCATTTCCAGTATCAAAGGTTGGAAATTTTTCTGCATTTTTCAGGTTACGAATCCAGAAATCCATGTCAAGATTTCTGTCACTGAGATGTGACTCATGTTGGCCCACGGAATTTGTAATCTTGTCACTTGGCTTTGGCATAGTTGATCTTGAAGTATGTCCTTGTTCAGCTGACCAGGGTGTCAGGATCTTACGGGTTGAAGAGGTTGCTTTTTGTTCATGTGATTGAAGTGCGGAAGCAGGTGTTATATCTCTGTGTGGTAGTAGGCTCACCCAATTCTCACCGATCAACACTCTTTCAGCTTGTCCAACACCCGTGTTCTTCGACATTAATCGATGATCATTGAGATGATTTGGTGTACCACCAAGTTGCATTGAAGAAGCGATCAGGTTATTTACATGCTGGTTTGATTTCACATTTGAAGAGTGTTGTGGTCTTAGACTTCTGAAGATCTTTTCCTTCGATTGAGAGCTACACATATGACTTTGTTCAGTTCTCTAAATTATAAAGAGTAAACTAAGGATGTAATACTCACAAATTTTGGTCCTCCACGTCGTTTTGACTCCCACCAGAGGCATCACTCAAATCAGATAAGGAGGTCCCCCTCACGTCTGATCTTAGTTTTTCCGTCCCACTTGGAGCATAAATTTTGTCCATTACCACTTTTTGTTTTAGCTGAACTTTCTTCACAGGAGGTTTATCGTCGAATGAATTTCCCTTCAACAATAGGAACTTAGTCTTACTCTCTACATCGGTTTCCTTGGCTTTCTTGTCCAATTTTGTAGTCTGGGATTTTTTTTTCCGGGATGACTCAGGAGAGTGAGAGTAGTCTGGACTTTTGTGCGGACCAGATGATTTATTTGCCTTTCTGGGGTTCAAAGCAGTATATCTACCGACACTTTGGAGTGGGTTCTCCATCATATCTTCTGGACGAGGGTTTCCATGCTGTACCTGCCGATTTGTGGGAGGATTTTCGAAGCCATAGGGCTTCGAGTTGTATAGGATGATTTCCGATCAGCACAATAGCCTCTAGGTTAGTATGATCCCACTTACAAAATTGTTCTGGTGCCATGAATAGAGAGGCTCGGGCGCCAAATATGCTGGTATCGCTGGATAAATCATTGGAGGATGGAAATAAGGCAAGAATTGCGTGTAAAAGGGTGTTGACGTTGATACGGCACCATAGTAAGGAACATATGTGGTCCCGGAGAGTGAATCCACCCAAAGGGGTGGTTCGTGAAATCCGTGTGGCATCGAGTAATATGGATGTTGCTGTATTGGATAAGCAGAATGAGAGTATGGCTCGAGATACTGTTGTCTCGTACCATAAAGTCCTGCAAACGAGCTGAGCTGGGAATGAATCGAGGGAGTCGAATAAATGGGTATAGCGGGGAGTTCTCGAGGTGCTCCTCCAAGACTGAAATTCGGGCGAAAGTCTTGTATTCCATTCAAGTGCTCTTCACCTCGTAATGTACTTTTTGGATTCGCCGCAGAGCGCATGTTGTGTCCTCGATTATCCATTTGCCGACCAGCAGTCTAATCGGGGGAAGAAAGACATCAGAATTTAGGCAGCCAGTAAACAGAGACTGCGATTGAAGGAGACTGTGGCTAACGTGACCGGGCATTGTAGGCTGTTTATGTATGTCCTGGTTGACATTTTGGGAATATGATCGGGTTTCGCCAGCTTCAACAGGAGCTGAAGATGTAGTATGAGTTATTGTTTCTTTTTCTTCAGCGCAAGGATGAGGTGAGCTATCAACAGGGGTTATTATCTGAGCACTATGAATGGATGGCGACACTGCTTCGTCTGTTAGGATAGATTCTGGAGAGGTATCAGAGATGAAAGGCTCGGATGGAGAACCAAGTTCAGGTTTGGACAAGTGCACCGAACCACATCTGTGCTGGTCCAACGTCACAATGATGATAGCCCAATGAATCAAAAGCATCACTTTGATATTCTTGATCATGGAAGAAGCGCGGAATTTTGGTTCAAATGGAAGGAAGCTCTTTCAGCGCTTTCAGATGGTCAAGCCACAAGTGTGTACTTCTACCTCGACTGTCTACTCGTACTGTCGGAGAACTATGTATACGGTCAGCGGACATCGCGACCATGCGTTAGGAAGTAGACACTTCAAGCGTGTTTCTGAAGTGTTGAGGATGCGGCGTCGTATGAAGAACGGTTTCAAGTATGCAAGTTGCATTGTAATTCCCAGTGACTTGTTTGATGTAGTAAGATGACCGTACGTGTGGGACAACCAGAATCAAGAGCATGGCGTACAATACGTTACATGGACTCAACCTTTTCAGCATTATCCCCACAAAAAAATGCCGTAGAGAGACCTGAAACCCCGCAAGCGATACACAAAGACTGACAAAGACTGCAAAGTTGATCAGAGCTATCCCAAAGATGTTAAATGAATCGACCACGCTGGAATAATTCTCACAAATCATCGAGAGTTGTAAAAGACTGCGATGTGCTCATGTTGCTACACGAAGCAAGCCCTCGGCCTGGCTACATTCTCCAAGTCGGTAGCTGCCGGTGGGATACTGTAAGTCCAAGACCGAAGACAACACTGAAAATTTATGGAAACCCTGATGGAGTATTTAAAAAGCGACACGGATTGAACATGCAATGGACGTATAACTTATGGCAATGGCCTTATGCCCAATTGATATAGAAGAGCTTGTATGACCATACTCATATGTGAGGATTATTTTGTTGTTTTCCAGCTTGGAGGTCGGCATGTTTTCGCGGTGTGCGTAAAGAGTGGCCATCATATGAGACAACAAAAAGACCTGAATTGATCTTATCAGTTACCGCAAGGAATGTTGTCAAAGTAAAATAGCCAAGCGCATTGAGAGCAAAGTTTGTCGTATTAATTCCCAAGATGGAAACGCGCCAAGTTGATTATGAGGCTTTTGATGACGGATAACCAAAGGAAATGATGAAAGATGATGAACAATCGGTCAAAAAGATTCAAGTTCACAGACTCAATCGATCAGATGATCATGATCAAGATGAAGAAAGATGCTGAGTCCTGAGTGAGATGATGATGTCAGCTTTAATTTGATAATTTAATTCGGATCTCGGGTATTCTAAAGCCCGGGGATGAATCGATCCAAATCAGTTTTGTGAGTTCAACCAATCAAATTGACTTCATATCATCACTTTCATCATCATCATCATCACTTTCATCACATAATCTCAACCCACAAACTATCATCGATCATCATACATCAAATCTAATTGATCATGTCCAACATTCCTTCATCAGATAGTTATCTCAATATCTTTAGTACCCTTCCTGCCGGTAAAAAACTCAAGCCATTCTCTCGTGAAGAAGTAGCCCAGCATGCGAAAGAAGGTGACTTATGGTGTATTGTTGACACCGCGGTCTATGATCTTTCTTCATTCGTCGATATGCACCCGGGTGGTGCATCGGTGCTACTAGACAAAAACGTGGCTGGAAAGGATGCCACTGAGGCTTTCTTTGGTCTTCACCGTTCTGAAGTCTTGAAGAAATACGGTCGGTTAGTATCTTTCATCTCTGTAAGATCTCGGATTAAGCACTTCCTTCTAACTATTTGTCTCACCGTCTTATCATAAACTAGATATTTGATCGGTAACGTGCAAGGCGAGCAGCCGAAATACATGTTGCAAAAGGACGGCGAGCTCTCCTTGGTACCCCATTCAGAACCAGGCTGGCTTTCTAAAGGGTACTCGTCACCTTACTATAACGAAGGACATCGCAAGTTTCAGAAGGCCATGCGTCTCTTCTTCGATCAACACGTAACTCCTCAGGCTCGCGAGCATGAATTGACAGGCAAGAAAATCACTCAAGAATTAGTCGATCTGATGGGCACAACCCACGTCAATGCCATGAGACTGGGCCCAGGTAAACATTTACATGGCTTGACACTCCCTTCAGGACTCAAGGGGGAGGATTATGATTATTTTGTAAGTTTTTCGCCGATGGCACCCGTCTCCTATATCTCTCCGCTTTCGCATTGACCCATGTTATATTCTTCGATTCTTTAGCATGAACTTATCCTTACTCAAGAGTTAGGACGCACAGGAGCCCGTGGTTTCTCAGACGGAATGTTAGGTGGTATGGTCATCGGTCTCCCACCGGTGTTGAACTTTGGCTCGCCTGAACTGAAGAGCAAGATCATTCCAGAAGTTTTATCCGGTAAAAAATACATTGCCTTGGCTATCTCAGAGGCGTTCGCCGGAAGTGATGTTGCCGGATTACGCTGTACTGCCGTTAAGACTCCTGATGGGAAGCACTACATTGTCAATGGCACTAAAAAATGGATCACCAACGGCACTTTTGCCGACTACTTTTCCACTGGTGTCAGAACTGACAAAGGGCTCAGTATGTTGCTTATTGAACGAGGCGAGGGGGTAGAAACGAAACCGATCAAGACCAGTTATTCACCAGCTGCAGGAACTGCGTATATCTCGTTTGACAATGTTAAAGTTCCAGCAACAAACCTATTGGGTGTAGAGAACAAGGGACTCCAAGTCATACTATCCAATTTCAACGTCAGTCCTCTACATTTTTGTTTTCCGACGAATCTGCTGAAAAAGACTTTTTTTATAGCACGAGCGATGGATCATGTGCTGTGGAGTTATCAGGGCATCCCGATTTGTCACTGAAGAATGCTTGAAGGTCAGCTTAGACTTCTTGAACGGCTTCAAGGGCTTTTGTCTTCTCAAAAAGAGAGCAAAGTCCAACACCACCGGGTGGATCGATCAAGGTCCCTTCGAGGATCTGACGACCACTTTTTCATTGCAAAGGATTTCGAGGCTAATGTGACTGACTGTTTCAACTATTTCTATCTCTAGTGGGCTCATCAACGTAAAGTTTTCGGCAAGTCTTTGATCAATCAGCCTGTTATCAGGTAAGTTGCAACGTCTATGATATCTCAGGACTTGTTGTTAAAGTTTTTGCTATCTCTTGAGTTAGACAAAAGTTTGCGCAGATGTTTGCAAAGTGCGAAGCTACTCAGTCATGGTTAGAACATGTAACATACCAGATGAACAAGGTAAGCTTAGCTCTTTCACTGATTGATTTGGTTTTACGCACTGATTCACCCCTTTATGCCAGATGTCCTATGCTGAACAAGCCGATCTGTTAGCCGGTCAGATTGGTCTTTTGAAAGCATATTCAACTCGGGTTGCCCATGAAGTTGCGGACGAAGCAGTCCAGTAAGTGTTTGTTGGATTATGCCGTTTAGTCCTTTCTCACAACCTTTCTCTGATCCATTTTTTTTCACCCAGGATCTTTGGAGGTCGTGGAATCTCGGCTACGGGTATGGGTCGATTTGTTGAAATGTTTCAACGCTCGTACAAATTTGATGCTGTCCTTGGTGGCTCAGAAGGTTTGTTCGGATTTTGTATCTGTCTAGAATCGCTTTAGAATAGCCTCGCTTATATAATGACGGTTTCCATCCAAAAACCTCTAATCCTGCAGAGATCCTTTTCGATCTGGGTGTCCGCCAAGTAAGTTCAAGATAGAATTTCTTCGCATAAATTCGGAATGTCGCCCTGATTGTTTTCTCGTCCTCCCTCGTTTTAGGCTATGCGAAAAATGCCGAATGCGGTGTTATGAGTCAACACGTAGTCCTTCCATATTTGTGTTTTTATACAGCCACGCTCGTGACTGATCGAATTCCTCTGTCCTTGACATTGATCAATCAGTTGTGGTGATTCAAAGAACCAAGAAGACAAATCCTATGTTTTTCAACTGTAGTGTATGATCAGTTCTGCTTTTGTTTTTCGCCTTGTGTTTTCCTCAGTTAGTTTCGATAAGAATTCAATGTGTTATGATAGTAAGCAGTGTTTGTTACGGTCGATCTATATGTATCATACGTACTTTATCTTCTCTCTTACATCCTATGCATTTCAAATTTCCAATACATGATGGAAATATAATGTATCATTTTAAGCAGGGAGTATGTTTGTCCATAATTAAGTTTGGCACAGTTGTGCACTGCATTTGATTGTATGCTTGGTCCTTATGAGTAACGGTCAGTATCACTCCGCGCATCTCACTTTCTACAATTCAATCATCGACTGGAGAACAAAATGTTCAAGGGCCCGTTCGGTTCGTTTTGGGTAACTATTTGATTCGAAAACCAAATCTTGTCGTAAATTTGAAATAGAGCCTACCGAACAGCAAACCAACAGAGGTCAACAGACGTCTGTTGACCTCGAGTTGATCATATTGCTGTTTGGTAGCAATGATAACCACATGCTTTTATCTATTTTTCAACGCGATTTTAATGGTCATCATTGACCTTTATCCTTCTATGTTCTCGTTCGCATTCATCTTCTTGGTTCATTTTCTCATTCTTGTACTTTTACAACATCAAACCACACCCAACAAAACCACCTGTACAAAACAAAACCAGTAAAACAAGGTGAAATGAAAAATACCAGACTAGACGTGTGAATAGATAATAATTGATGATGATCAATGATAAAAGAAGATGACGAACAAACCGGTGAGTGAGTCACTGGTAGATCAACAAAATAAGAACGGACGGAAAGAAAAAAAAGAAATGAACTTGGTCGGGTGGTTGGATGAGAGTCTAGTGAGGTCAAGGAAAGTGAGGAATCAGAAGCAATAAGAAAATGGAAAGGGGTGTGTGTAAAAGGAGAATGGGGTGAACAATGAAGGTGGATGGAGGAGGGGCGGATAGGATATTCTCTCTGAGATAGAGTAAAAGGCTCTTTCTCTATTTCAGCGTCCGGCGCGCCCGCCACCTGACCCAGAGACCACAGCAGGCTCCGTCGGGCTTCGGATTCCTGTCTTCTTCCAAAACCGGGCAGCGCGTCTTTGTAAACTTATTTAAGCGCAGTCGCGTCCAAATCTAGCAAATCAAGAAAACCAAACTAAAACACATCTTTGAAGCCATCACATCAATCTAGAACACAACCAACAAGAGACTACTTTAATTATGGCTATCTTAACAGACTAGTGAGCTACCAATTCTCAGCATAACTCTCAAATGATCTAATCATCAGCTTATTAACTTCTTCATCCGGATTTGGGAAATGGCGTAATAAAAGCGAAAGGCAGAGGCAAGAGAATATCAAAAAGAACCAATCCTTACTTTCTTCACTGAGCATCAAACCTCTTATCACCAAGCGAAGGGAATCTCCATCATCAAACGCCAGCACGCCAGTCAAGAAGAGGGCTAAACCGACTGTACACAATGTGGTACCACTCAAGCGACATGCTACCAGATCTTCGATGCGACTCAATGGCCAAAAACTTGATCCAGAGGAATTAGAATTGAAAATCAAGATTGATGAAGAAGTGAACCAAAACGCTAGCAAAGAGAAGGAAAGATTGAAACATTCAGACAGAAACTTAGTTGCAGAGAGTTGGAGAATTAAGGATGAAGATTCAGAAAGTTTGACGAACCGGCTCTTTGCTTCATTTTCACCAGGGTTGTTTAAACCACTGAAGACTATGAAACAAGAGGAAGTCAATTTGGAATATCAAAATGGTAGTGATGATCAATATGACCGATTGGTAGATGAGTTGAATGGGATGAAACTGACAGCAATGAATAAAGTTTGTCCAACCCGGATCTATTGTATGACGTTTCACCCGACAGTCGAGAAGAATTTGATTTTCATGGGCGACAAGCAAGGAGGGGTCGGAATTTGGGACGCGGTGGCAGAAAATCAGACTGATAGAGGTAAGAAAAGCCAAGAGGTGAAGGAAGAAGACTCAGATGAAGCTGATGCGAAGCCTGTGAAGAAGAAAGCAGAGGAGGAGGAGGAGGAGGAGCCAGAAGATTTGGAGCCGGCAGAAGGGTGTTCATTCTTTATTCAAGCTCATCCTCAGTCATCAGTTTCTGGTATTCAAATCCATCCATCTAGCCATCATCTCGTCTACACTTCATCCTATGATTCAACCATCCGTGAATTGAACTTTGAAACAAAACAAAGTACAGAGATTCTAGCCGGAAATAGTTTGTCATCGGATGAGATGCTCTTTTCCGCCTTCGAATTTGCCAATGAGGGTCGTGAAATGTTTTGTTCCGATAACTCGGGTGGAATTTCTCATCGTGATTTGAGAGAGCCAAAGGAAAAGGCTAAGAGATGGGAGGTTTCAAAGAAGAAGATTGGTTGTGTGAGTCTCTCTCCTACCTCGGATAATCGATGGGCTGTCACCGCTGGCTTAAATCGAGAGATGCGGTAAGTGTCAAGCGAGATTTTCCACGAGTTTCCTTTTGATTCATCGCCTCATCTTAAAATCTTTCGTATCGTCAAATCTTGACTATTTAAATGTTAGGATATGGGACCTCAAGATTCTCACTGGGCTCTCGACCGATAGCGAGCTTTCGACGCTTGAATCCAAAGCTTGCGTGGTTAATTATTCGCATAGACTAGCTTGTTCTTCAGCTTTCTTCAATCCACTTGGCAACAAACTATTGAGCACCAGTTATGACGATCACTTGAGGGTCTGGGACCTTGATCTTAGTCAGAGTGATACTTGGGCTGACGATGGCTTCGAACCGTCGTACAAGGCAAGACATGACAATCAGACCGGTCGTTGGGTTTCAGTAGGTCTTATTCCGATGTGTCTTTTGGGCTTCATATATTGACTCGGTTATATCTCCATAGGTCTTCAAGGCTAGATGGTGTCCTAATCCACACTCGCCATCACATTTCACAGTTGGGAATATGAAACGTAAGTTTGTCACTTTAAGTCAGGCTAGGTGAGCATGCATCAGGACTGATGTCATGCTGTTTTGATGTGATGACTACTGTGACACCGATGCCACAGAGAAGCTAGATGTATATTCCGCTAGAGGAGAACTATTGAAACAATTTACAGATCCTTATCTTACTACCGTGCCAGCTGCTACTGCTCAACATCCTAGTCTTTCTGCACGGATAGCGGGTGGAACAGCAGGTGGAAAGGTTTATTTGTGGACACTTTGACCCAATAGTCATGGGATTCCTTTTGATATTGTATCTTTGTCTATAAATGTTGTATTGTTCTTTGGCTTGTGACATTCCTCATAGATTACTTTGATTCCTTGTTCTTGTTGATTTCCATTAGTTTCTTCGATTTCTGAGTAGGTTTTCTTACATGTTCTTTTATTCTGCCACAAGTTAGATTTTTCTTATTTTTGCTCCGCTGGTTCAGTCTCCTCAAACATAAATCAGGTTGGAATTATGTAGTGTACACTAGGCAAACTGCGATAACCACCAGCAAGCTTAACCGGTACTTTGTAGTGATGGCCCTGATAACTTCATCGGACCTATGAACTGATTGATGAATTGTAGAAACTTGAAAGTGAATTGGAAAATTTTCGTTTCATTTTCTCTCTGTCTGATGGACTATTCAAACTTTAATCTTCATCTTGAACATGGGCAATTCGAGCTCTCCAAAAACTACGAACAAGACTCGAACTTCACGCGTCACGAAATCACCAAAGACTCCAGTGACGGCGAAAAATGAACAACGAGCTATCACCAGCTTCTTCACCGACGCGTCTCGCAAGAGACAGAATTCAACTGGAGATATCCTTTCGGTAGACGACAGTCCGTCGGTCCAACCCACCCCTTCGAAGCCTGTTGAAGGCACGGTCAAACGCAAACGATATTCGGTCGAGAAAGATGTGGTGCCATCGGTTGCATCGGATCAAAAGGCTACCAAGCGGAATCTGAGATCCAACTCAACTACGGATCCTTCAACAGATTACAGTCATAAGACAGCGATAGAAATCCGATCTGATTTACCTGAAGAATTTGCGATACCTGCTCGCAAATTAGCCAAAGAAGACTTGAAACTAGATGGAAAACGTGAACCGATGGACGAGGATCTTGTTCCAGACGAAGGAGAAGAATATGTACGACCACCTGAATTACAAGATGGTGAAGACGATGACTTTTGGCAAAATTGCTCAGATTCTAGTGGGACGCTTAGGGGCGAGAGTGTGTTTTCTGGTTCAGACGATGAAGAGTCAAAAGAGATACTTGAAGAAATGACCAATGCGGAAACACCTGAGACTATATGTCCCATCTGTAGCGTCACACTTAAAGGCTTCTCACTTGACGAGGTAGAGAGACATGTAAATGGATGTTTGGATGGAAGCTCGAGCACGCATCTCCCTACACTTCCCACTGGCACTTCAATAAAGTCACATACTCGTCCACTTCCCAGCTCATCCAAGATTAAATTTCCCGACAAAGCCTCCTACTCGCAACCACTCAAACCTCTGAAAAAAACAATTGCATCTGAATCCAATGCCTTCGGTGCGCTCATGCGTGGCAAGAAAGAAGAAAATGCTTGGAAACTTTCTGAACAAGACTCAAGTCATTCTAAAAAGGGAAAGCAAAGCACGAAGCGGTCAAAGATCGATCGGAGTCCAGTCAATGTACCCTTCTACAAGATCATGGAAGGGACTAGTATCGCTGTAGACGCTTTCAAGTATGGCAAAATCCCAAACATCACAGCATATTTCTTGTCTCATGCCCATGCTGACCATTATACCAGATTAAGTCATACCTGGGATCACGGTTTCGTCTATTGTAGTCAGACCACTGCAAATCTAATCTGTCATAATCTTGGAGTCAAAAAGCAATGGGTCAAGCCTCTGAAAGATAATGAACCAACAATGGTAGATGGGGTAAAGGTGACGTTATTAGATGCGAACCAGTTGAGAACCTTTTCCCCCTTCAAAGCTACCACTTTTAAGTAGGTGCCATCAACGCCATTTCCATTACTCATTGCTATTCATGTTTTTTGACAGCTGTCCAGGCTCGTCTCTGTTTTTGTTTGAGGGTGTCAAACAACATGGGAAAGCCTTTCGGTATCTGCATTGCGGAGATTTTAGAGCATCGCCTGCTCAACTGAGACACCCGGCGTTGAAGGACAAAAAGATTGATATCTGCTATTTGGATACGACCTATTTAAGTTAGCTTTGAGTTTGTCCTGAAATTTGCTCACTGATACCACTAAGAATTTTTACCGGACCTAATGGACGTGATATATTTGAAAACTATCTTCTTATCTCTCCTCCAATCTCTAGATCCAAAGTATTGCTTTCCAGCTCAGGAACAGGTCATCAATGCGTGTTCTGACCTTGTGAAATCCCGAGTTATTGACACCGACAAGACTGCTTTGAAACGAGGGAATGTCCCAGTTCTCAACAAGGACACGATCAAATCAGGGGCGCTGCTCAAGGGTTGGCTCAATGTAGGACAATCAGTAAAAGAAGAAATCAAAACAATGAGCGCTTCTATCGAGATCCCGGAGGAGCCAAAGGACGTAAAACCTACTGTTTCAGAAATGAAGGATCTGGGCCCCAAAATTCCTCGAATCGTCAGTCGGATCTGACTCAAAAGATTCATCTTGAAGGCTTATTTGTGGTTCTTTCGATGTTAGTTTCAAATGGGTAAGAAAGCCGATTCGTTGAAGTCAAAGGATGAGTCGATCCTTGTCTTGATTGGAACATATACGATCGGTAAAGAGCGAATTGTCAAACAGATTGCCAAGTCGATCGGGTCGAAAATCTATTGTGACACACGAAAGTCATTGATCTTCAAATGCATCGAGGATCCAGAGTTACATGAATTGATGACTGATGATCCGTTCGAGGCTCAGGTTCATGTTACGAACCTTTTCGCGATTAAAAATGAGATGCTAGAGGATTATTTGCGTCGGTTTCGTGGTCATTTCACTCACAGTAAGCCTCCTTTCTCTTTTCTCAGATGTCGTTACTCTACAGCTCAGAGGATTACTTACCCATGCTCACGCTCTTTAGTAATCGGGTTAAGACCTACAGGATGGACTTATAAACCTGACGCAATGACCAGCTCTGCTCATCCTCCAGTGCCTAAAGTGCTTGAAATGTTTCGGTCATCAAACGGCACCGAAGCCGAATCTGGACCGTCCAACGCACCGACCGAAGTCACTCAAGCTTGTCTCTATCCTCAACGCGATAGTACGGAACGATGTCAGGCATTTGGGGTACCCTACTCTGAGCATTCGGTTGGTCTCAGTTGAATCTCAAATGTTTATCCTTGACTACCGATCGATAGAAGCCACCTGACTTATGCTTTTCTACTGATCTGAATTAGTCATTCTTTGAATTAACATGTTTCTGTGTCTCGATGGATTGGGTGAAGATCATTCCGACTGTGAATTGTGGAAGTCCAGCTTCACGGTAAGGAACGATGAGATTTATCTGAACCGCCAAAAAAATGAATCATTGACCGATCCCAAATCTCGATCATTTTGAATCTCAAAGGGCGAAGATGAAAGTATGGTTTGAAAGATGGCAAGCTGAACGAAAGAGGCGTCTTGAACTCAACTTACCATTGTTTATCGAACCTAGATCAGAAGCCTACTGGTGAAAAAATACATCAAATTGTCTTTAAAGATCGATCCTTAAGTTCTACACATTGAGTTTTTCTTTTTTTTCTTCTTCTCTCTCATTTGATTCAAGCATTAAAGAATTTGTAAATTTATGTTTCTTTACTTTTAATCAATTGTAGCATTATCATTTATCTCAATCTGTATCTTGTTCAAATGACCTGACGGACCAAATTTGAAAGTTCAATTAAATCTATAGAATTTGAAAATAGCGTATATGCTATTCATCATAAGAAATGTACTGGGTTGCTTACTGTAAAGGTACATAGTGAATATTCAAAGCTTTGATTTGAGAGATATTGTTCCTTTCTTTGATAATTTTTATCATGTAGGGTTCTCATTGGTAGTGTATATCAGAGTGCAAGCTTGGTTGAGAAGAAGTATGTGTACATTGGTGAAAAGGCTCCTGAATGGGAGTGGTCACGGTGTGCGTTCAGTCGCAGTACATCGAGCCATTGCATGTACTGGACACAACTAAATACTTTCGGACATGACAATTCTGATATTGACAATCTCTTCCCTTTCTCTCGAGGGCTGTTCGCCGCACTAATCACCTTCTGATCATATTTGAAATTGGCACGAGGGTTGATAAGATGACCGAGGAACAATTGAACTACAAAAACTGAAAGTCTCTATTTGTGAACTTGAATTTTTAATCTTCCATCTATAGATTCAAGAAGAGACCTGTACGATACATAAACAGCCAATATTTGGATTTTTTTTGAGCAACACATTTCTGAAATTACAACAAAGAACATTGAGGTATCACTCTTTGAAACTATATTCGTTGATAAAAGTGACGACTGATGGAAATGATCTTATACAGGTATAAATACTGAAATTGGATTCCGTCATATAGTTGTCAAAGTAAAGATTGATTCAAATCGATTGGATAGAAACTGAAAGTCATAAATCAAAATACGCTTCCTCAAAATATTCAGATGGGTCTTACATCCTCAACCGATTGAGACACAATCTTCAACTTTTGTTTTCATCCGATCGACAGGCTTGAATTAAGATCATCTTCTAAACGTTTTCTTATTTGACTTCTCTAGCTTTTCGACTTTCTTCATGTACAGCTTCAAGAAACGCCCGCATACATTCAGGATCTACACCAGGTGTGATCCCATGACCTAGATTAGCGATATGAGGTAAATCGCCTCTGAATCCACCTTTTGATTTATCAAACATAATCTTCACATATCGTTTGATGGATTCAGGTGAAGAATGTAAGATAGCTGGATCTAAATTACCTTGTAAACCGATTCGAGTCGAATTTGATTTTAATGAATCGATTGCAAATCCCGGTTCAACTTTCCAATCTAATCCAATGGTACTATAACCTGATTCAGATAATAATCTTAATTGATCTGATTGATTTGCACCTTTTGCAAAGACAATCATAGGGACGATCGGAAGTTGATCTTCAATTAAACCTTCTTTGACTAATTGAGCGATTCGAATTAAAAAAGGTAAACTGAAGTGTTTAAAATCATATGAATTTAGTTCACCTGCCCATGAATCAAACACTTGAACCACTTGACAACCCGCTTTGATTTGATAAAGTAAATGAATCGAACACACAATCGAAAGTTTTTCTAATAATTTGATGGATAATTCAGGTTCTTCAAATAACCATCTTTTAGCTGTATCAAAACTAGTGGCTTTTGAAGGATTTAAACCAGTTGAAGTAGAACCACTCCCACCACTTGTCATATAAGCAAACAAAGTCCAAGGAGCACCCACAAATCCAATCAAAGGGATTTCAGACTTTAATGAATCGATCGTCAGTTCAATCGCATCATAAACATATTGTAATTTAGATTTTAAAGTAACTTCATCGATCGGTTTGTTAATCATTTCATTCATTTCTTCAATCGTTTGAATCGGATTTGGAAAGATCGGACCTGGTTTCATCAACACTTCCATATCTAATGCTTGTGGTATGACTAAAATATCTGAAAAAATTATAGCAGCATCTAATAAACCTTTATATCTTAAGATCGGTTGCATTGTGATCTCAGTAGCTAAAGTTGGAGTTCTACAAATTTCAAAAAAATCATGTGATTCTCTTAACTAATCTCATTCCCACCCACCACCCATCACGCACCACCCACAATGATTATAGAAAAAAGGAAAAAAAGTTCAAGTTAATATTCGTTGTCGGTCGGAGGGGTGGTGGTGGTGATTTGTTATGATGATCAGTTGGAGAAAGTGAAAAGAAGTTTACTTTACGAAATTCAGGTAAATAACGACCTGCTTGTCGCATGACCCAAACTGGTGATCTTTCCGTTGGTATTCCAGATGCAGCTCTGATTAGAATATCATTCTTAGGTATGATTCTTTGAGGTTTTGATTGATTCATGATTTGAGAGTTTTTTTGGGTGATTGAGTTGATTGGGTATCTTGTTTTTTTTGATTGAGATTGATTTGATTGGTTGATTGGATGTTTTTCTAAATCAGATTTAATCATGAGTGAAGGTGAAGGTGAAGTTGATTTAAAAAAAGTTCATTAATTTTAATCTGTTTTTCTTAACTCTGTCTTTTTTAAAGCTGTTGTTTCCGTTTCGATCGGAATGAAATTGTTTAGAAAAAACTTGATTTCAATATGTACAACAATGTATGCACATCCAATTCTTTCATCACAATAGAACGCTGAGGATGCATTTTCCTTGTGACTTTTATCAATACATTTTGAATGAAGTCAAAATCAATTTCTGTTGACTTTTAATTTGAGTTAAGGAGATTGATTTCTTTTTTATCTGTTTAGTTTGTTTTGCATACCATTGAGTGAAATCTTTGATGATGAGATGGGCTAAAAGAAAAAGTGAGTTTTTAGAGTGAGTAAACTATAGTTCATAGTCTTTATGAATCAGGTAGGTGATTTGAATGGTAACCATTGAATTGAGTGTATTTTACTTTTTCGATACTTATGGAAACCGTTGTATTTGTCTAAACTGCTTTAATTAATCTTAAGTCGTTTTAATTCATCCTAAGTAGTTTTAATTTGATCTTAAGTAGTTTTGATTTGATTTTAAGTAGTTTTGATTGTTCTGATTTGGTAGATAAGTCTTTTGGAATGTTTTTTTGATTCCGTTGACCCCTTTTGAGTTGAATCTTGAACTTCAACTTCTCAACTTTAGAGTCTAATTTATTGACACTTTACTGACTTTACTATTGATTGACTTTACTATTTCATCTTGATAGTCTATTCCCATTCGTTGGTGTTTTCGTTGTTTCGTTGTTTCTTAACTGATCATCAGTCACTTCTTTTAAAAAATCAAAACTCGAATTCCAATCTTATCAACTTCAAAATGCAACAACAACAACCACAACCACAACCACAACCACCTTCACATCAAACTGCATCTCAAGCTTTATCTTCTCAATATCCTCCTCGTTCCTTCATCCCTCCAAATCAATCTAATCTCATTCAACAACAACAACAACAACATCAACTCTTACAACAACAAAGATTATGGTCTGATTCTCAACAACAACAACAACAACAGCAACAGCAACAACTACAACAACAACAACAGCAACAACAACAACTCTTTGGGCATTCTAATCTCACTAACAATCCTAATATGGGTCCACCTACAAATTTATCACAACTCACTCCTCAACAAATTCAACATGCTCAACGTTTAGCCAGTAGTGGCGCTCAAATGCTCGCTCAACAAGCTCAATCTCCTGCTCATCTTGCGGCTCTGAATCAAATGAGAGCTGCCACTGGGTTTCCCGGTAATACATCAGCACCGAATCGAGTAGCTAATATGCCAGCAGATGTACAATCGATCGGACCTAACTCTTACCTTCCTAATGGTGATCGAATCAAATCTTTTCAAATGTTACAAGCTCAACATGAATATAATCAACAGTTTCAACATCGTGATCAATTACATGCTCAAGCTCAACAAGCTCATGCTCAAGCTCAAGCTCAAGCAGCTCATGCTCAAGCTCAAGCTCAAGCTCAAGCTCAAGCTCAAGCTCAACAAGCTCAGCAACTTCAAAACCATCAACTTCAGCAACAGCAAGCGCATCAACAGCAAAAGCAACAGCACGCTCATCAACAGCAACACCATGCTCATCAACAGCAACTTCTTCTCCAGCAGCAACTGCAGCAGCAGCCGCAACAACAACAGCCACACGGCCAAATCACACCCATCCCAGCAAACCTCGCTCAAAACATCTCTAGACCAGGCTCTCAACTCTCTCAGACCGGCTTTGCTCAGACGCCAGCTGGAGTTCGACCTCTGCCTAATTCAAATCCGGGGGTCCGACAAGGTGTGATGCAGCCACCTCTCCTCCAAGGCCACGTTCCATCTCGGGACCCCTCTCAGCAACAACAAGCTGTACAACATCAACAACTTCAACAGCAACACCAGATGACTATAGAACGTGAGCGGCGTGCGCAATTTCAACAACAAGCCGCTCAGCAAGCCGCTCAGCAGCTCATGAGGCGATCACCAGAGCATAATCAACCTCATCATAATATGCATCAACGTCAACAGCTGCAACAACACGTCAATCAGCTAGCTCAACAAAGCCAAGCCCAAGCTCTTCAATCTAGAATCAACTCTTCGCCTCATCAACCCAATCAACCTAATCCACTTCAACAACAAACTCAGTCTCCGCAGCAAGCCTTTGCTCAACAACAACAACAGCAACAACAACAAGCCATGACACCTCAACAAGCCATGATGTTTGCAAGACAAAATCATGCCTCTGGCTCTACCCCTCTACCGGGTCAATCTCCCGTTCGACCTCCGTTCGTTCGTCCGCATTCTCAAGCCCAAAATCCATCTCAAAACGATCCTGCCCGGCCGCCCTCTCAAACTAGTCACGTTCACCCTCACGCTCAACAGTCTCATTCACCTTTCCCCTCAAGTGCAAGTCAAGGTGGGACCACGCCTCAGACTATGTTCAAAAATTTACCTGTCAACACTACCCCTGGTCAACAGCCGGCTCGATTACCTGCTCCACCTTCTGCCGATCCTAAATGCGAAGAACCAAATCGAACGCTTGAGTTACAGCAGGCTCATCCGTCACGTCTCATGTATCAATCGGACCATCTTCCAACTCAAGGTCCCTTATCAGCGGCTCAAAAACAAATGATTAATCAACATCTGCAACAGCAACTCACACCTCAACAGCAAATGCAACTTCGAGAACAACAACTCTCGCAATTCCAACAACAGCCTTCGTCTGCTCAGTTTCAAGTCGCTGTTCAAGCGGCTCAGCAACAGGCCGCCGCTGCCCGAGCAAGAGCTGAGGCAATGGGGATGCGAAACCCTTCTGAAGGTGAAGTTCGTGCCATGGAATTAGCACAAGGGAAGCCTTTGCATGATCTGCAAAACGCGGTATCACAACAGCATCTTCAACAATCTTCGCTCTCCAATCAAGAACAAACAAACCTTCAGCAGTCTACGCAACCATCCAACGCTGCTGCTCAACAGGCTCTCCAAAACGAGCGCTTGGCTAACATTCAGCAACTGCAGCAATTCAGCGAGGCAGCCAATCAACAGCAGCAGCCCCAGCAGCAGCAGCAGCAGCAACAACAACAACAGCAGCAGCAACAACAGGCACAACAACAACAGAAACAGCAACAACAACACGCTCCTAATCCTCAACCCACGTCGTCAGAAGCTCAACCATCTTTGACCTCGCCTTCACCATCTGCCAATCTTCAACAGAGACAATCTCTGCAACAATATATGCAGCAACAACAAGATTCGCAAGCCGCGCGTGAGAGACAGTCATCTCAGCCATCTCAATCTCAATCCCAAGCACAAATGACACCGCGACAACGATCGGAGCAGCCACAGCCATCGAATTTTGCTTCCTCACCTGCATCTGTGCAAGTCATGCGATCTGTCGGACCTTCTCAAATTCCATCAATGACAAATGGTATGATATCTGGATCATCACGACCACCAGGTGGTAACAATGGAGAGTCGGCAGTCGTAGCAAATTCATCAGGTGAATTGAGTACAAGTCCATCAAGGACAGGAACAGATGGAGCTAGAGAACTTGATAAGAAACCGATGTTAATTCAACATGCCCCATTTCAAATGGGAGGATTTCAACAATCAACAATGTTCACAAATACTAATGAGATCACTCACACATCCGATGCTGGATTGATGAGGCTTTACAAATTCTTCGATCGCGTTTCCCGGATAGGTCGGGTGGGTTTTCTTGCTACCTTTTCTTTTGGTGCGTATGTCGACAGGATGACCCTTACAAAGATCTTTTCATTTCTGGATTTTATAGCAGGAAGATCCAATGAGCTATATTCGACAACTCGTCTCTGATTTCTTCACTGATACTGCGAATTTCAAAATCTCACTGTGGGATCAAAAGACTGAGCACAACAAATCCTTTGGTAAGCCCTTTGATTCTATGCCCCATCAGAATCCTTATCTCGGGATGCAGGAATAGAATTCAAACAAGCCAGACTTCGTTGTACTTTTACTGACTCTCAATCAATTTAGATATTCCTGTCTCCGCATTGGGTCGGTTCTTTTACATCTTCTTCGATGCTGGTGCGGTATCGATGTCACCTATACTCGATAATCCTAGTGAACTGGCACTTTATTCACCACCATCCAAAAACATGGAAGGACGCCATATTCACGTTGGATACGCGTTAGATTGTGAGGATTGTACATGGTCCATCAAATACCGTGAAGGGATCAAGGTCGATATCGCCGGAAAAATGAGCGCAAACATGTACAAGTGTAATATTCCAACCCAAAGTATTGAGGGGGGTGAGACGTTAATGAAGGAGGTGTTGAAGTTGGATTCATTTGAGTTCATCGGTACTTCCCATATTGAATGGATCTCTAGGGCAGCCTTAGTGACTGAAACGATTGATCGATTAATCTCACCACCGCCAAATCAATCTTCACTTCCTGATCCATCAATCCCAGTCCCAACACCTACAAGTGAATCTAATAATCCAACTCCATCACCTAAACCCACTAAACGAAGACAATCTGGAAGTGCTGCAGCAAGGAAACGTAGTTTAGCATTAGCAGAAGAAGAGAGAAAGATGGCAGAAGCTCAACAAGCTGTTGCAGTTGCTGCTGCTGCTGCTGCGGCGGCGGCTGCTATCAAAACTGTCAAATGGGAATCTCAGAGAGTTCCGATGAGTCCTGTTGGTACATTTGGAATTCCTGAAAAATCAATGAGATGTTTGGAAGTAAGTCGTTTTTGTTATACATTTTCAATCATATGATCAATAGAGTCTGATCCAAAGCTTTTGGGACGGGTTTGTTATAGTTAATTGAAGGTGTGGCTCAATTGGCACCGCTGATGTGTTTTGGAGTTGCAAATAATCTATCACCGTTAGGTAATTTTCAAGACTCTTCAAAACTCTTACGAAACGTATTTCAAAATTTTAATTCAATCCTGTCTGTCTTTGAATTTCTTTCCCAACAACATAAATAGAGTCTTTAAGACAATATACAGAGCAATACCGACAACAGAGATCAGAGGAAAGCGGAACTAAAACAGGAACAGGAGGAACGATAGAAGAATCGAATAATTCTGGAAGAGAAACAGGAGGAGCAACGACCGGGAACCCAACTTCATCACCATCATCCTTAAACCGTCAAACCAGTAGTCCTCCGCCTGGAGCAGGAGGAAATGGAGGAGGAGGTTCATCCTCAACGTATACTGGTTTACCACCGATCGTACCTCCTACAACCATCACTACTACTACTACTACTACTACTACTGAAAGTCATGATGAACCTTATATACATGCTGGTAGTCTTTACCCGGAACACCAAGTTAAAAATGAAGAGAATAAGAACGGAAGTCATAGTAATCTGAATTCTAATCAAACGAATGGAGAAGGAGGAGAAGGCAGCAATAGTTTAAAACGTAAAGCTTCATCAAGTGATGATGGAAATGATTGAATTGATTAGAAAATCTTGAAAAAATCAATCGACATATGAAAAAAGAAGTTTGATCTTGGTTTTGATTTGGAATGAGATTTGGATCTTGTGGAATTTTTTTGAATTCGAAATTCGAAGCAGCAAAAAAAATGATCAAGAAATTGTGTTCTTATGTTTTGAATCTTGGTGCAAAAAGGGAAAGAATAGTTTAGTATAGTATAGTATAGTATAGTATAGATGATATAGTATATAGTATATAGTATATAACATTGATTTCTTTTGGGGGTTTGGTTTCCTTTTTCTCTCTCTTAATGATCTTATAAAACATAAAAGAAAAGATTGGAAAGAAAGAAAGATAGGGAAAAAAATGGGTTTTGTTGGTTTGTTTTGTTTGGTTTTTGTTTTGTTTGGTTTGGTTCTGTGTTTCCCTTTTTTTGGGGGTGGGTTTTCTTTTGGATTTTGGATCTTTGATGTTTGATTTTCTCGATGATAAAAAAAATTGTTGTTTTGTTTTACATTTTGAAACAATTGCAAAGACGAAAAAAAATTAAAGTTTAAATAGAAACAAAAATGAAAGATGAACAGATGAAAAGATGTGATTGATGATCATGAAAAAAAAAGGAAGGAAGATGTAAAAGTTTTTTTGAATGAATGAAGATTAGGTGTTTTTGTAAGATTAAATTTGATGGAAATTAGATGACTTTTGTAAGTTTGAATTCTTGAAAAACCTCATGGATGGTGACTGACTTAAACGAGTAAAGTCTTGCTGTTCTCAGGCCAAACCCGGGGTATAAGTCTAAGCCCCTCTTCTAGAGCGCGGCAAAAGCGCTCCTAAGGGGCAAAATGTGATTGAAGTCCTCAACTTGAAACCTCAAGGAGTCAAAAAATTGAATGAATCATCAGTTGAAATAGTTGACAAGTCAAGTTAGATCTACTTTCTCTTACCAATAGGCTTTATACTAATCCAAGGGCATTTAACCCACCTGATCAATTGTACCACTTGAACCATTTAGATTTTGATCTTGTGGAGTTGAGGTTGAAAGATTCATTTGCATTCATGGTTCCAATGTGATCATTCTATGTAATATTCTCTCAAAATACTACCAGCAGTCATATCCTAAAAATCATTCAGCTTGATAGCCAATCTTAGCTCTCAAATTGCATTATCCCACACGCCACGATTTGACGACAGCCATACTTAAAAACTTTGTATTCAATGATTCTTTATGTCAAAGAGAATGATGTAAACACGTTCTTTTCATAGAGCTCATCAATGGCAATGTCCAGCTCTCCGATCTGTATGGAAATTGTTCTCAATTTGAGTCAAGTAGGGATAAACACGCACATTCATCGTAGGGAAGGAAGATGTGTCACAACTACATTATTTCAAAAACTGGTTGACCTGATAGAATATATTACATGTCCTGAGTCCTCGACCAGCCAAAAAACCCTCCAAGACTACTAAATTCACACAGTGCAAACCATAAGACACAGAGTCCGAGTATCTTTGCCGCTACATTGCTACATTTGTCAATGTGAGAGTCTCTAGTCAATTTCTTTGCTCGTAGAAAGTTTAAAATTCACAGCAGTTACCTTTCAAGACCGCTTTCTCCGACTCGATTGTGGGGCCTTCTTCGGTTGCTGAGCCGCACATTCCGGACAGAACCATGAACCAGTCGGAGTTTCCTTCATTTCCAAGCAAGGAACATGAAACCACTCATATCGACAAGTCTTATTGTCGCATCCAATCATCTACCAACGGCGCACGCACAAGGCAATGTTTGATTTCTATCACTTACTTTTCCAATGACATAGAAAGATAGAGCGACGTACCTTTCCAAAGGAAACCTTTTGACAGAAGCAGTAGAGCGTATCATCACCTGCATTGCTGTCATCTACCGGGTCAGCCTCTTCATCCTCTAATTCCTCTTCTTCCGGGGGAAGTTCGACTGGTGCAGGGGTAACCGGAGCTTTCACTGCGCTTCTCGAGCTTGTCATTCGTCGTTTATTGTTACCTGGCAGAAAGTCTCGAAAGATGAGGGACTGCTTGATAGGATTCATTGCGAAGATGACTGACCAGGATGTGCTGATGAAGTAGAATCATTCCTGCCCACAGCGGGATTGAGGTTCAAAGGTGTGGGAGTCTCCATTGAATGTTGCTTACGCTCTTTGGGTAGTTTTATGAGAGCAAGAGAGCAGTCAAGAAGCAAGAGAAATAACACATTTAGTAATCTCGGCCAGGTCATCAAGCAGCAAGTTGATGACAACAAACTTTGACGCGACGCCTCGAATCCAGGCGTTTGCTGCTCGATGGCGGTCGAGGAGGACACTCCAGCTATTGACTGCATCAATCCAAAATCGAGTCCACTAGCCGACCCTGGTGGCTCAGCTGCTTCTTGTTTGAATTCTGGTACCTCCACTCCTGTCAGCTGTTCAAGCCTAGCTAGCTCTTGATTCAAGCGATTCAGATGTCTCGAAACCTAAGATACATATAGCAGATCAACATGTAATCTGATTGGTCAACGACTCGAGACAGTTCATTCTACCACTCACCAAACTGACTGCTCTGGAAGCAAATTTCTCCTTCTCTAGACTTAGTTTGATCGCGTCATCATAATGAGCCAAAGCTCTACTGACAAGCTGAGGTTCTCTTGAATGATCACTCAAAAGATTATTAGGCGCTTTATGAGCATGTCGGACGATAGAATTTTGTTTGGATGCAGCTTTTCGTCTTGATTCTTCTACAGAATACCATTTACTTTTCGAACCAGATTCACCATTACCAGCTTGAGAAACCGGAGGTTGATCATCCCTGGTAGGTTGTTTCGCATAATCGAGATAAGCGATTTCACAAAGTAGGTGACCCACTTCAGAGGGCAAGTTAGAGAGCGAGTCTACAAAGTCCTGTAAACGATATCAAGGAATTAAGAATGATGAACTCAATCGAAGGATCGATGCTCGTCTTTGTGAAATGAATCCAGACTGTTCACCTGAAGCAAGGTGTGAGTGGCATCCTCCATGACTTAAATCAAGAGATGTTTTCAATAACTTCAGTTGAAGTGAGCAAAACGATAAGGATGAATTGTATGTTGAGGTCGGTTGATATTGAAGTTGAAGAGAAGATTGGAAATTTATTTCGAATGAAGTGGCGGAAAGCTGTTATACGGTACCGAGTCGAGATGTACCGTGCTGATCAACTCGGATCTTGAGTTGGCTTGACTTCGACTTGTTCATCAGTCCAACCATCAATCTGTCAACATCAGATCCTACTATATTGTACAACATACTCAGCTCAACGAGGGTGGTCTCTTTGAAACTGTGATGAATTCTTTTCGACTAGGTTTACTAATATGCGTTTTCACATCAAGCAGTTCAATTGCATTCACTTTCAATCTCACCCATCAAGATCCAGCGTCTATCTCTCTGCTTAGAGACCCTTTTATCATCGATATCGATCGAACAAACAAAAGACCCGAGAAATGTCCACCTTGTCCGGAATGCTTCAATTGTCAATTACCACGTTTCCCCTGTAAACAGTATGGGACTTGTAACGAATATGATGGACAATGTAAATGCCCACCTGGGTTCGGGGGTCAGGATTGCGGTCAACCTTGTTAGTCTTTGGGTATTTATCTTCAGTCAATCCGGGAAATTAAACGTAGAGGATCTTATCTCACGCCAAATGTCACCTTTTCTTGCAAATAGTATGCGGCAGTCTTGCAGATGGAGAGAAACGCCACCCGCGTCCAGAAAATTCAACGAGCTGTGAATGCAAACCAGGTTGGACCGGCATCAATTGTAATGGTACGTCTCTTTCTACCATTCCACAATTCCAGCATCTCTGTTGACCCTGTGATCGTAATCCAGTATGTGAAACCAATCAGGCTTGTTCAGCTTTGATCCCGCCCATCGATTCCAAAACTGGCCGACTTTCCTATCCTCGCACATTGGAGTCAGTAGTGAAAGCTGAAGAGCCCGAGGACGGAAATGATACGGATGCTTCGGGTGCGGTGTGCTATAAAGGCGGCTTTGCGGTTGTGAACAACCATCAGATGTGCAATGTGACAAGTTGAGCTCCCGCCCGCTCCTTTACATCAGGGATTGAGGTTAATCGCCCACAAAACATCATCTACCATATTCTCTTTTTTCCATCGTTTACTTATACGACAGATCGCAAAATTCTCGACATGTTACCGGATCGTCCACCTCAGGTGTCTTTCAGCTGTGACATCAAAAGCGGTGCTTGTCAGTTTCAATTTTGGATTGGTGGAATCGAGTCATTTTATTGTGCATTCGATCGGTGCAGTCAATCTATCCAAGTCGGATACGAAGGTCAACCGAATATAACGACTAACGAGTGTTCTCAGATGAAATGCAAGTGCGTGCCAGGTAGGATGCTCTGTGGGGAATCTGGAAGTGTTGGTAGGTTACATATACAGCGTGAATATGACTGTGTTCTGCACTATCGAGCTTATTTGTTTCGTGTTTGGTTTTTTAGATATTGGCGACTTCCTTCGCGAGGAGATCAAAGGGCCCGGCAAATTCTCATGTTCTTCCGATGGGCGAGGGTGTAGATTCGAGGAACCTGCGATGAACTCACTGATTACAGATGTATTTGGTGATACCTACATCACTTTGGATTGTCAATCTGGAGAATGTATGCATTACACTATGGTTCCCGGCTTCAAAATTCCTGAGCGACCTGCCAACAATCAGCTTGTCGCTCTCAGTATCGCTCTGACGATCTTATTTGTCGTCTTGGCTTCGGCTTGTGAGGGTCGATTCTGATATCCCATTTCTGTACTGAATCTATACAGCATTATTGACTTTTCGGTTCTTTTACTTTTCTTAGTGTTTTGGTATTGTGGCCGAAATCGAGCACACAAGTATCCTGATTTCCGTGGACGGATCAGTCTGCCAACTGACGAAAATGACCTCTTTAACCGCAATGATGCACCAACTCATCTCACCTTCTCTAACATCTCGTATTCTGTCTCTGGTAGTAAACCAGTGTTGCGCGAAGTCTTCGGAAAGGCGAAATCCGGAGAGTTGATGGCTATCATGGGAGCTTCTGGTGCTGGAAAGAGTTCACTATTAGATATTCTCGCCAAAAAGCCCAAGAGTGGAGCAGTAGAAGGCGACATCTTGGTCAACGACCGACGGATCCCTAATGAAGCATTCAAGAATATCATTGGCTATGTTGATCAAGAAGACACGCTGTTGAGTACATTGACGGTTTACGAAACCGTGTTGTGCTCAGCCATGTTAAGACTACCGCAACAAATGAGTTCACAGGCCAAGAAGATCAGGACCCTCGAAACGCTAGATGAACTAGGAATTCTGCATATCAAAGATGCATTCATTGGTAAGAGCGGGCATCGGTCAATTTCTGGTGGGGAAAAACGAAGAGTCTCGATCGCCTGCGAGTTGGTCACAAGTCCTAAAATTCTCTTTCTCGATGAACCTACCAGTGGTCTAGATTCGTTCAACGCTTACAATGTTATTGAATCACTCGCGAAGCTTGCCCATGATCATCAGCGGACCATCGTTTTCACAATTCATCAGCCTCAGAGTAATATCATCGCACTTTTTGATCAACTCGTTCTCTTAGGAAGAGGCGGTCGACTAGTTTATTCTGGTGCCTTCAAAGAATGTCATGATTATTTCAAGACGATTGGACATCCATGTCCAGTTGGCTATAATCTCGCGGACTTTCTGATTGACTTGACCATGAAACAACGTCCCCCGACGAGCACGGGGAGCGAACCAGGCATTCAGTCAGGATCCTCAGGCCACACCTCCTCATTTGATTCTGCCAACCAACCCAGAGTGAAGGCGGCGAAATTGAACCATAAATTAATACGGGGTCAATCACCGGACGAGACCGAATTAACAACACGAAAGATGTATCATGAGCCAACAGGTTCATTGCGTGTACCATCAGCCAACCGACTTCGACCATCCAGTAAAATCTTACAATCCCTCTCGTCCCTGTATTCTCCCACAAGTAATCATAGCGAGGTAGATGATGAAGAAGAGGACACCAAACTGCTGGTCGAATTGGAGGCAGCATTCTCAGATTCAAAATTGACTAAACAATTCAGGACAGAATTGGAGCAAGCACTTGGGGCAACGGACATCAATGAAAGGCGGTTGGATGAAAATGGCGTAACGCCTAAAGCAAGTCTCTGGCAACAGTTTCGGATTTTGAGTGGAAGGGCTTTTAAGAACTTGTATCGGAACCCGATGCTGATGTTATCACATTACTTATTAGCTATTGTACTTGCAGGTTAGCCATCTTTAGCTTCTTCATTGATGAACTTGGTCTGATTAATCCTTTTCTGACTTCGTTTATCCATCTAGTAATCTGTGCAGCCTTATTTCATGATGTAACGATGGACATCGGAGGATTCCAGGGCCGAATGGGACTCTTCTTTTTCATCTTAGCCCTCTTCGGTTTCTCATCGCTCACCACTATTACTATCTTCTCTGAAGAACGATTGATCTTCATGCGTGAAAGATCTAATGGATATTATTCGCCTATTGCATACTTTGTTTCGAAAGTGATTTTTGATCTTATCCCACTTAGGATCGTACCACCTTTCATCTTAGGTTCAATAATTTATTATCCAGTTGGATTGGTGGCTAGTCTTGAACAATTCTGGAAGTTTCTGTTGGTATTGATTGCATTCAATCTTGTGGCCGCTAGTGTGGTGATGTTGGTTAGCTTGGTAGTGGCAGATGTTGGAGTCGCTAACTTATTGGGTAGTTTAATGATGCTATTCAAGTAAGTTTTTGATCTTCTTTATCGTCGTTTGCTTAAAAGATATCTGATATGGGGCGTGTGCTCTCCTAGTCTTTTATTCGCGGGACTCTTGGTCAACAGAGAGAAATTACCCACGGGCACTGGCTGGATTCAAGATTTATCATTTTTCCATGCTGCCTTTGAGGCATTACTGGTAAATGAAGTTAGGTACCTGACTTTGAAGGACCATAGGTATGGGGTTGATATTGAAGTACCTTGTATGTAACCGTTTCTTTGATCTTATAACTAAAGCACATACAAGCTAAGTTCTGCCTGTTTTCCAAAAAAAAACTAAATAGCCGCTAGTATACTCTCATTGTTTGGATTCCGAATCACAGCTTTCTGGTGGCCAGAGTGAGCATCTAGATTTTTTCTTCTTTATCTTGCTTGTAAAGCCAACTAGTCTCTAATGAATGACCTTTCTTTAGTATGGCGATCTTAATGGGAATGTTCTTGAGTGCAATGGCAGCCTCATGTTTGGTATTGGTAGTATGGGTAAAAGAACGTAGGTAGGAATAAGTCAGAGAAGGTGGACAACATTAAGAGAAAAAGAAGTGATGGAAAGAGCGAAATGTGCAATGTTGTAGTAGTATATAGCATTATGTGTTCTTGTTTGTATTATTACTTTGTCACGTGTGTGGGAGGGTTTTCAGTATTCATTTCAAGTTCTCATTGTTTGGTTATTGATCGAGTGAGTTGAGTTTTTCTAGTTTCATTGTGAATTCTTAAGCCTTTTGCATGAAGAAATTATATAAAAATCTTGATTTACTCAATCAAGCATGATGTCCTACATGATAGAAATGTGAAATGTGTATTGGTACGTTGTGTGAGAGCATAGGATTCAGCAAAGAGCACAGAAATAGTCGGTCTGTGCGTTGAGGTAATGAAAAGTATGGTTTAAGATGTAGGTTGTAGCTGACTTTGCACTTTTTGGATTTTGAATTTTGTTTCATAATCTGGATGTATCAGATTCAGTTCCCACTTCAATGATCTTAGAAAATTGCACTCAGTCAATATCGGTGTCAGTTTCTCTTGTAAGAGCCAATTGCGCTTCATGAACTTACTGTACAAGATATGTGGTGCAAGCAAGCGATCTCCAGGGGCCGCGCGGGTGAAGACAACATCCTGAAGAATTTTACCAAAGGCTAGCTGGATGATTCAATCATTTGAAATTGATCTGTGATTGCCTCTGAGCTTGTTCGTGGCAAGAAACGATCAAAAGTTTCCGTCGTCATTTTCTGTCTGCTGTGGTGAGGATGAGTGCTCCGCTTCGAGCGCTCATGTACGAGGTAAACTCTTCAAGGAGAAAACAAGTATAATTCCCATTGAAGCAATCAACACAAACATATATACATAGTCATCAAGAAATATAGAACAATACAACATCATAATTTAGCAGCTTGGTTTACTGACTTGAGAAGTAAACGGGAAGGAGTATCGCCGCTCGCGTCAAAAACATTTACACCGGCAACACCCTTGGATTTCGCATACTTAACCTTCTCTGTCAAAGAAGTTGGGTCGTCGTACGCAATAAGTGTCTTGGTAGATGGATTGAAGAGAAGTGGCTAGAGTGAAGGACAGATTGACAAAAAAATCAGCATTCACTTCAAGGTTCTCAAAAGTTAAAAAATGTGGACAACTTACAGTTTGAGTACAGTTATCGTAGTGACGTTCGAAACCTCCTTGTCCGGTGCTGGCATCAGGAGTCAGAAATCCACAGGTCAGCAAGTCTTTAAAAATGAAGTTACCTCCTTCCAATGGGCTGTTGCATCCAGCTGGAGTAGGGGCGGTGGTCTTCACATTTTGAGCCTGAGCGGCCTTGTCGATGGGGCCAAAGAACAAACTCTTGTCTTTACCTGAGAAGTTAGTTGGGTCGAGTTTTGAAGTAGATAGCGTGTACTGATAGCCGTATGCGGGAATACCTAAGAGGATTTGGGAGGCAGGAAAGCCGGTTGAAGTCCAGGTGTCGATTGCTTGGGCCACCGAAAATTTATAGCTGGGGTCATTGCAGGTGTCAAATAGCGGAGCTCCAGGCCCAAAGAGGGGAGTTACAACCGGGAGATAAATATCGTAGGCCATGATAGTGATGAAGTCAAACAACTTAGCATATTCTTTATGATCTTTCAAATATTGTCCGTCAGGTCCCATGAAACCATGCACGGAGACTGCCGCTGTAAGCCTCTTGGATCCAATAGAAGCCCGGAGAGCAGTCAAGAACTTGAGCAAATTAGCAGAGTCGTCCTTAGATATGAGATTACCCTCGTTCCCTGGGGCGTTCGGGTACTCCCAATCAAGATCTACACCGTCAAATCCATACTTGGTTAACGTTGCGGCGATTGTCTTTGCGAAGGTCTCACGACTGGAATCAGTGCTAACAAGGGAGCTAAAGTACTTGCTACCTGTCCATCCTCCGATTGTTAATGAAACTGTTACCTGATGGGCTTTAGCACCCGCTACAACTGCTTTCACATTTGCTTCATTGTCAAACACAAATTCAGCTGATGGGGATTCCGAAGTAACAGCCACGAAATAATCGACATGGTTGTAAAGCTCCCATGGAATGCTTTCTGGAGGCAGCAAACCCGCTCGATAACCCTTCAGGGAAAAATATGTTTTCACACCAAGTCAGCTAATCCTGAGAGTTTTGGGCAAATGATAGGAACAGAATGAAACTTACAGGATAGTAGCCCGAGATTTGGAAGCCCTTTGAAGCCTTTTTACGGCACACTCCAGCGTTTGAAACAGTAGGCTGGGTGATCAAGGCGGTTAACAAAAGAGTAAGGCTCAAAGATAATTGGATGTGCATGGTGTTATTGTAGTTTTTTCTCGTGGGTAGTTAAGATTGCTTGTCGTACGTGTTCTATAGAGTGTTGGTGTGTATATGTAAAGCGTTGGATGTGGATGGGATTTCTTGATTTAGTAGAGCCACTTTATATACCCATCCTGAGCAATTTGTGAAGGCTTTTCACTCAGGCGCTAATGACTTGATGGAAAGCACGTATTAAACAACATTTGCGGACGGCGTCATCAGAATGTCTTAAAATTGCCCGATGTTGTTCTTGGTACTTTTTTCTTTACTTGGAGTTCTGGACTTCAAAGTTTAAGGGTTCTTTGAAAGTAGACAGAGATTTAATTATTCTTGCCTTTCTTCCACTAATCAATCAATGAAATATATAACGAACATAGTGTAGAACTTTTGACTTTGCGTTTGTTGTATCTAGAGAAAATCGTGTCATAGGATTTCACATGGGCATTGGCTTTTTGTATCAACATTGGGATTTACATGGCCACCAGAGAATTTGAGAAAAGGATAGATTGCAATAATGGGTTTCTTGCTTGTTGCTTTTGGCCAAGGTATTTAAAAGGTGCGTTCTGAAAAGTAAAGCAGACGTTTTTTGGATTTGCTTATGCTTCAACGTGTTCATACGCTGGCATTTGTGAGGTCACACATCATAAAAGGTGAATTCTCACAAATACAGGCAGGTAATTCTTACGAGGTCAATCACACCAGGCTGAGGCACAAGAACTGCCTGCATACTCTGCTCGTAATGCTTGTTAGGTGCAAGAAAAATTTAGGCCAAGCGAAAAGCTTCATGGTGGTACTCAACAGTGATTGGTACTTTTGATGAATAAGCCTATCGTCAACTGAGTGACTCTTTGTTGGCTCAGCAATTAGCTACACGCATTTGATTGAACGCTCAATTAGTACATTTCCTTCATCATCAAACCTCTTTCCCGAAAAGCATACGGGCTTGCTGAAGGAGTGGAAATGTAATGCGCACCTCTAATCCAGTCTTTTACTGCCTCTGCTGATTCTGCTGATTTCGCTCACAGAGCCTATAAAAAGAAGAGTTGCAGCTGTCGATGTTCCTGCCACCTTATCTCAACACAGATTCACATTCTAAAGAAATTTGATTAGGATCGCAATTTCAGCTTGATATACTAGGAAACCTACGAACTTACTGACATCCAGATCTACGCCATGCACATCAAAATGAAACTAATCACTCGTATTCGTTCCTTCATCTCAGCACATCATCACGACGTACAAGAAGAGGAAGTCTGCGACGTCTCTCAGCGTTGCGAATCACCAACCCCGTTAGCTACCTCTCAATCATCTCCAGAAGATGTCGTGCTTCCTTCAGAAGAACCTTCACCTGAGATCACTACGTCTAACAAGGAAATTCAAAAACCTGAAGTAACTGGGAGTTTTTCTCAAGAGCTTAAACTGCATGGGAAGACATTACTTGAAGTTCAATCAACTCCTATTGATCTTTTTCCAATAAAAAAATCTAGATTTCCTTTGGTTTCCGAACTTGTTTGGTTTAAATCATTTTAACTTCATTTGATATGGAAACACTAAATTTGTTTGTTTGATGTAGTTTGCTATATATAAAGGAATCATGATACTTTCTCAAAATTATTGCGCCCCATGCAGCACTAAAGTAGATATGTGTATGACCCATTTTACCATCATCTGATTTAACACGTGAGACCAAATCTCGGAGCTTGACAAACTCCACATGGTGAGATTTTTTACAATCTGTGCATCCACTCTCTGTGTTGGTCAGTGGATATGCAATAAAGTCGTTTTGCCCTTAGGAAGACTCCCCACTTCAGGGGCGCCCACACAGTGGGATCATATGAAGGGGTTCACATAAGCTTGTCATCTTCCTGGACAGACACGCACCTTCTAAGCAGTGGTATAATCAGACTGCGTGTAACCCCACTTGGCGTCACGTGGCAATCACGTCACAGTGGGCTATGTAGGCAATTCTCGACTGGTTCCACTAACTAACCGACTATGTACCTACCAAGTTCACCTAAAAATTTTCACCCTTCTCATACTGATCCTCCGTGTGGTGGGCAAGTTCAAGAAAATGATTTTATAGTTCTAGAAGTGAGAGAAGATAAGAGTAATAGTTGGACATGACATCTTTTCATGTAACATGTATGTGAGAATGAGCAAAGTGAGTGATAGAATACAATCAACTTGCCGAACCACTCCGGGCCGCTCCAGCAAGAAACTAACACATGATGTTGAAAAGATAGTGTGGGATTTGTCAGGGCTTTTTGCCAAAACCTGACCTCATTATGGCTATTCTTTTTGCCATTTTAACTTGTCTCAGCCCAAAGAAAGTAAAACCTACTGAAGGCCTATGTATGTGATTTCTATGATTCAAATCAGTGTTGCTGAAATGCATTTCTAGGTAGTTGAAATCAATCGTTCTTGATGGAAAAAAACGCAATCTTACAACCGCTCGACCTTTGCATTTACACATACACACACTGAAAGACATTGCTGATTGGTCCTGAGAAGTTGACGTCGCTTTTGTTTGTATAGGCAAAAGGAACGACAAAGTCACAAGAAAAAAAGCTGAACTAAATTAAATGAAAATCTTTAAGATGACTTTTGAGCTTTAAGAAGTTGACGTTGTTTCATCCTTCCAGCTGGGCCTTTCATACATTGTTTCAATAACCGATCACCTTTTCTTAACTTAACTTGTTGAACTTTGGGGAGAACAGAAGAAACACTTTGCTGTACAATACTAAAATCCTTCTCTTGCTTGCTTCTAACTTTTTCAGGTAAGAGTAATCGACCAGCTTGATTGAGTTCAAGTTTTTTCATATAAATCGATTTAATCATTTGATATTTCATACTTTGAATGGCTTTTTCATCTCCTTTTAGACTTGGTTGAAGATCTTGAGTCCTGGATAAATCATTATTCCAATTTCCCATCGATTCTCGAAATGATAGACCACCTGCTCTTAGGAGTACCATTTCTTTGATTGATTCATTGTTTAATGGACTTGAATCGAATTTGAATTCATCTAACATTTTCATTCCTGCTTCCGAACTTGAACATCCTTTGAACTTCCTCAACAGTTCAGATACTAGTTCTTTATGTTCATCAGACAGTGTGTTATTCTTAGATGATTTAGAAGTGCCGGAAGGATAGGCAAGATCTCCATCGGCCATTCGAACTGACATTGAAGCTAATGTAGAATTAGAACGACGCTGATCTCTTGAATGAGGAGGAGAAGGAGTCGAATTTGATTGAGAGTAAGGGGACAATATAGAACTTCGAGGGAAATGTTTGGCTTTTCGTTTTGAGATTGGTTTGGTTTGGCGTGGGAAATCTGAGACGTCAGTGAAGACCATGGGGACTTTTGTAGGAGGATTCGAGATATAACAAGGAGGAGGACGTGGTATTCCATCTTCTCCATGAATGTGCTACAAGTCATTCAAATGCAAAGCCCAAATGTGAGAATAAGGTTCTTGGAAGATGACAAGAGGAAAAATTGTTCAAATAACTCACTCTATTTGTTGAAGGAATGTCGTCTTCTTGATATCTTTGACGCCTTGGTTTTGTATCACCACTTCCTTCAGGACTTGCTTCTTGAATGATGGTTGGATCGGGAATAGGGGAATCGAGGGGAACAAATTCGAATCCAAAGAATTTTGATTTTCTCAGCAACTTTCGATTGGACAATTCATTCACATCTTCAACTACCACTTTAGACAAATTACGATTGACACCTAATACATTCTCCATTCCTTTTTCAAAGTTCAGTTGAAGGACTTTTTCAGGTTCTCGGTTTGATCGACTTGGAAGTGACCAAGATTCTTCTAAAGCTTTCAATTTGATGATAGCAGAAATCCGATCTTTAGAAATACCCCATTGTTCAGATGTTTGTCGAATTAAGATTTGTTCTTGAGTTTTGATTTGGGCGAGTGAGATGTTGGGATCGTTGGGTGGCAACGAATTGACTCGGCTTTTGAATGACTCATACACTTTTGTTCGAACACCATCCCATAAAGGCGCCTTAGGCTTAAACCACGGGTTTGTTGGGAACGGCTTGTTGACCCAATCCCAAAACAAACGCAAACCAGGCTTTAGTCATTTTTTCACTCAATCTGATAAATAGATCAAACTCACCACATCGTCACCTAACCAATTTGTACCACCGATCACCGGATCTCGAAACCTACGTCCTTCTTCGCTATTCAACCATTCCCTAGGACTCATCTTTGTTCCACCTTTGTTTGCTCTTCCACCTCTTCTTTTCGTTAGACTAGAAAGTAAATCATCTTCTTCTTCAGTTCCTTCTGGTTTTGTTATATCCTTGGTTTGTGCATTTATTGAGATCAATCTATTAGGGATGAGAGTTAGTTGAACATGTCGATAAGTATTCCGGATGAGATTTTGCCGTGTGCTTGTAGAAGGGATTGGAAACATCTTGAAATGAATGTGAATTTGAAGTTCGACGTGAAGCTTTAATTCGGATAATTAATAAGTGAAACTCAGCACTCAGATTCAAATCAGCTCTTTCTGGTGTTTTGTCAAGTTTTCTAAGATGTCGTGAGGAAGTACGATGTTGACTTTTTTTGATTAGTTGGACTTGGTCGACTGACATCAGACAAACTGGTGAGCGAATGAGATAATTTTAAAAATTTAGATCGGCAGTCACTGCGGAATTTCAAATCGGTGGTCATCGGTATGGGTTTAACTCAGCTCAGCTATGGGATTACGCAAGTTATAATTTGACAGCACAACCCTGCACACCCATCATTGACTTCCAAGTTCACACAACACTAGATAAATAATTGAGAAAACCAGTAAGCCTTAGAGCATCCCCAGCGGAGCTCGTAATTTGGGGCCTCCCAAGCAGACCCCTTGAAGAAATTCTCAAATGTAGTAGGTCAAAAAAGAGTGGCTGTACAGCGGAGCACTTAAATTGACAGAAATCCCCCAATTGAAGTCTTTTTGTATACTTGTACTCAAACACATACCCACTTGACTAAAGCACATACTTCATCACATACTTGCTGTCAATTTCACCCTATTTTTCAGAATCATACCCATCATGGATCCAGATCAACTCAGAGCATTTCTTGAAGATCCATCTGAAGATGATATTGAAGAAGAGGCAGCTGCTACACAAGCAGCGGCCCCATATTACAAAACACATCTGGAAGATTTCAATCAAAAGAATCCTCATCAACAAATTTCTTGATATCATTATCTTGCTCATGATATCATCTTCAATCAGTATTTTGCAAGAAATCACTCTTATACTGATGAACCATTTTGAAGATGTTATTGTGTGGATCAAGTGATAGTCGAACAACTTCTCAACAATCTCCAACTTTACAACCCTTACTGGATTCAGAAATATGATGCATCCATGCAACTTGGACTTTCTCCTCATCAAAATATTACTGTGGCCATGTGTCAGATGGCTACTGGAGGCTCTGCTGATGGACAAGATGAATTTATTCAGATTGGTGAATCAACAGCTCTTCAATGCCTCAAAACATTTTGTGAGATTGTTGTTTGACAAATTGATCAGATCAGCTGAATTTGAACAAAAGGTCTGAGGGTATAGGGTAAAAGTGCTCCAGTTGAGATTTAGAGCTTTTGTGTTATGTGATTCAGTTGAATCACAAATCACATAGAGCATTGGAAATTTAAAAAATTGGTATGATGAAGTGTAAAATGTTGATTCAGTTGAATCACATCAAGAGTTAACAAATTGGGAAGCCAAAGTAAGGTAGTTTAATGTTTAGATGTTAAAGTTGATCAGTGTGGGTCAACTTTCTCTCAGAGTCAATGTGAAGGTCTGAGGTAGAGTGGTCCAATGGCAATGATTGTCAGGTCAAGTCACAAATGAAAACAGGTATATAGCAATATGTGAATAAAGATGAGATATACTTTTGAGTAGTATAGTAAAAATATCAACTCAAGTGTGGCTTGAAGAGATGTATATTCAAAAGTCCATGCTGATGGATGATACTGTGAGCAATCTGAGAGTTGTTCAGAGCGCTCTGAGGCACTTGTGTTTTTTGAAGGACTTCCTCAGAGTGCCCTGCACTGCATCCAGCGGAGACTTTCTCAATGTCAAGAATGTCAATCACTATAAAGGGGCCCCTTTGTAGTACATTGCAATCTTGATGTCAAGAACATTTCTCACAAATGCAGTGCTGGGAGGTTTACAGGCCACTTTTTTGACCTGGCCAGTGAGATTCTCAAGTTTGATTTTTTGTGTCAATTTTGTTTGATCAGATCTCTCTTTAGAGCTTGTACATAGTCCACAAAATGATGTATAATGCTTAAAAGTTGACTAGACTTGATCTTGGTGGGATGCAAATAGTGACCCAGGTCACCTGAACCACTCTGCCATGGACAAGTTGCTCATATCTTAATGGTAACGTAACATCTATCACTGGTTGGATTTTCACTTTTTACAGGTGACACAGGTGCTTTTATGATGTCACATTGCACATATATATCCAGCTAAAGTATGATACCTAGAATCAGTAAAACCTATTATATCATGGGATTGATTTAGATTTCAAAGGAAAAAGTAAAAGAAAAAGAAAAGGAGGAAAATATACAATTTTGACTTCATAGTATTCTTCTAATTCCAACGTATGATATATGTCAGTATTCTTTAAGAAGATAGCCTGCCTTCATAAATTGACAAGAAACCAAAATTCTCACTAGTTCAACCTTCTTTCAAACAGAATTCAATCAAGGCTCCCAATAGAATCTCCAAGACTTGTGAAATTTGTTGAGTTGCATCACATGGAAGAAAAATGGGTCATCCCTCGGACCAAAAATCCACATTGCAATTCAAAATAGTGGGCCAGTATGTCAGGAATGGTGTTACAACAGGTGAATTGTTCTGTGGGACTGTGGATTTGATTCCATTGCACACATTTCAGCCAGTCCAATCAGTTTTACATGACTGTATCAGGCTGTTCGATCAACTAGTATTTGGAAAAAACTTTGAAGTTTTATTATGGGACAATTAGAATGACGTTAGCCACCTTGTCACTCATTTTTTCTTTATTTCAGAGTCTAATAGTCTTCTTCTGTTGTATCTTCTGTTTGATTTTGTTTTTTTTGATAAGTTTTGATAATTTTCCCTCTGGTTTAAAAGTGCGTACCCATGAGCTTAAGGTACTTGCAGGAACTCCAAGAGAAAGGGCACTTTCTTCTTGGGTAAGTCTATTCTTAGAATGCCAGTCTACTGCCCAGATCTTGTATGCATCTGGGTAGCGGGCCATTTTCCCACGGGCTAAGAAATTACTTTTTTCTGAGATAGAGCCACCAGCCTTTGGTACCTCCAGCAATTTGGCTGCTTTTAGATATTTTTTTACTGTTCTGATGTTTATCTTGAAATGGTCTGCTGTTCTTTGCTGAACATCACCAGTAAGTCTATGATAATCCACTACTTTTCTCCTGAATTCAGTTCGCTTCTGGATTAGAGCTTCTTGAGTTAGAGCTGTGATGTCTTCAACATCTTCATTCATTAATTTATGTTCTTGTATCAGATCACTGTGGCCAATTTCAGGGATGACATCCTGAAGAGCATCAGTTTCACAGGAATTGTGGTACAGATTGTGGTCTCTATCAGGGCTGTTCAACTTTTTTTGTATCCTCATACTGTTGCATTCCTGGTTCCCATACCCTCTGAGTATCCTTTTGACATCAGAAGTTGATGCAAGTGATGCAGGGTGCAAATCCTCTTTCTTGGATATTTGTACTGCTGGCTGATCTGCTGGCCAGTATGATTTTGACTGTGAAGCTGTTTTATCTGAAGCCACATGCATAGAATTATGTTATATGTGAGAATCGTTTATTAATTGGAGAACAAATCCTTAGATTTACTCACCTTTTGAAATGATGGCAGGCATGCCTGTAGATTTCTTCTCAAACTCTGGATTGTCGCCCAAATCTATGATGGATCTATGAGGTCCCATTAGATCCTGATGGAAGTGCTTTTGTTTTTCTGTCTCACATCTCCTCAAGCTTATTATAGGGTCATGTTTCTTTGTATGTATGATGGGTGGAGTCTTATGGACTTTGCACAACTTCTTTGGAGCAAGTGATTCTTGGATAAATTCCTTATTATGAGAAAAAAATGAGATGGATCTATGAAGTTTGTTTGAATTTTGAGGGAGATGTATCCCTTTTTCTGTCTCAAATGTCCTAGAGCTTGTTGATGGGCCATCTTTACTTACAACTATGATTGGTGGAATGATACCGTGTTTAGAAGGTAATCCCAAGGAAATCCTATTCCTGAGTTTTGCAAAGTCTGTCTTCTTTGGATATATGATTGGTGGATTTTGACAATCTTTGGGGGGCATCTTGAATGGAGGTAATTTATAAGGCAACTCCTGTTGCTGAGATCTTGCTGCTCTTGCCTGTATCCAGTGTTCTTTGGACAGTGAAGCTTGGTTGTCTGCGCCTTTTGATTCAATGGAGTCGGACCGCATGCCGGTATCCTTCGTCTCCAACTCTTGCTTAGGTTTAGAATTGGAGACTAATTTTTGACGTTTAGTTGAGTCTCGAGACAAACCTATCTCTATCTCTGTTCCAAATTCCCCTAAGCTAGTTGCCGGGTCATCTTTATTTTCGACTACAATTGGTGGAATGGTATTGTGTACGGAAGGCGATCCCGAGCGGTCGCTCCTACTATTTGGGGGCTGATTCTTCGAATCCCGGTTTGCTGGATTTTTATAATGTTTGGAGGGTCTCCTCCATGTAGTTGATTTGTCTGTTTCAACTCTCCCTGACGTTTTTGCCAAGTCATTTCTCTGTGCACTTATTATTGGTGGAATGATGTAGTTTTTGGAAGGTAATCCCAAGGAAATCATCCTTCTACGTTTTGGCCCCGGAAAACTCTCGTCCCTAGCTTCTCTTGATTGGTGAAAATCCATTGACAGACTTAATTTAGCTTCGCGGGCGACCACCTTTGGTAGATGTGAAGTACTTGGACGACCGTACTGTGTAGCAGCGTGTTGTCTGCCTGACTTGAAGTCATAATTTTCAAATGCTGAAGTCTTGATAGATGGTTGCAAAACCGGGGTTGATGATTGAGCCGCAACTTTTTCCAGGCATGAATTTAGGCCGACAATTCTTCCATGGCGTTGATCTATCAGATCTGCATTTGATACAAACCTTGTTTCCTTCATCTCTGGTGCTTGTGGTTCGAGATGGAACTTCGATATCATGTTGCTCATACTTTCTATATTGCTTAGTACCTCTCCTCCTGTAGCCAATATGGTCCGATACCTGAAAAGTGATAAGGAAATGATTGAAAGTCTTCCATGATTCAACTTCATGATAGTATGGAAAATTGTAGCGAATGGTTATCAATGGTCAGGGGGGCACTGCTGACTTGGAATGATTAATCTTGGCTGAGAAAGTGGCCTTGACTCACAGAATCTGGCTTTACGAAATAGATCTTCTGAACAGAACCTGCAACTTTCTATGTTTGGAAGGGATGTAGGATGATGAGACGCCGTAGACAAGTCATATCACCTTGTGTTATCAAGGCTTGTCTCAGCTGCGCATCTTGCAATGAATTTTTAGATACGTATTGCAAGCCATGCGGATGATAGTCTGGTGGGAAGTCCAAACATCTTTCTGAAAGGGGCAATCAAAGGCTTCATCTGCGGTTTCCATTCGCGGAACATATGCTTGCCATGGTCTCTTTGGGCGGCGATATTCAAACCATCCAATCAATTATAATATAAAATATCTTCTAATATCTAATTGGATGTCCTTTATCATTTATGACCTGTACAATCTCAACAAACACCAGAAGAATATCCACAAAAAACAAAGTACAATTGGATCTATCCAACATTCTTACTCTTCTGATACCTAGTCAGATATCCAGAAATGATACATTATAGATTCATTCATAACACCCAGACAACAATACTTGCAGAACAAATTGAAACTTGAATTCACTTGATTCTGGTTCAAAACGAGCAACGAGGAGTGACAGGATGTAGAGCTCGGGTTGAGAATATGAGATTGAGTTGTTGCGATAGAAGATCAAGGAGGCAGTTTCTTGAGATAGATTGATGTATATGAAGAGAGTACTGTGACAAGCTTGAGGTCGAAGCTGGAGTTCTTGAAGTTAAGCCGGGCGGACTGGGTAAGCTGATACCATGAAGGAAAGGGCACAGTGGATAGATTTTGTGAAATCTAGAAGTGAAATTATGTAATTGGTTGTTCATGAAGGTTTACCTCTGGTTCTGATGGCGTCGTTGAATTAGATCAGATGAGTTGGAAAGCGACATGTGTGAACGAGCCTCAACAAGTGGGCCGACCATGTGAGTTGTTGACCCAAGGATTGGATGTGAAAACAGTATCATGGGATATGGGTTAAAGGGAGTTATGGGGTATGTATTATGGGATATTCGAAGTGATATCGTCCAGGAAGTTCACAGGTATCAAATTCATTCGTTTCTCAATGAACGAGAGCAAATGCAATAAGCAGAAAAAGTGGTTGGTGATGGTTGTATGAAGAGTGTTGGAGGATTGACAAACATTGAAACTAAAAAGATAAAAAAATAAGTTGAAAGGGTATCATGAGAAGAAGGCCCGTTCACCAACACAATGACATTAAGGTGGGTCTATAGTCTTGAAAGCACCCACAACAATCTTCTGGATGGTAGGTCACAAAAATCTTTGATATGACTTGTGAGTTATTGCCACACTGGACATGTTTCCTCAGGAAAATATAGCAGCCCCAGCCTCGCACTCTAGGGGTCCCCCTTGAGTTGCAGAAACTTGAGATGCTCGTGTCAAACAAAATATGACCTGACCAAAACATTGTGATTTGTGAGCACAGATGGAAAGGAAGCAATTTAACCTGAGGGTACCGAACAACGTTCTTGATTTTTCTCGGAAAATGTTCCATTTTCTTTTTGTGATTTCACATTTTGCTTATTGCAACTCAATTTATGATACCCTACTACCAGCCCTTCACAACTCATATCCAACTTAGAACATGTTTAATGCTGATGTTCTGTCTGGAAGAGATCCCCAAACCTCATACCACACACACTGTCCTGTTAATTGTGACAAGGTTGACTGTGTTGCAGGTGAAAGTTTCAGCCCCTTTGTGACCAACACAGTCAACAATCCTTGCCCTCACTGAAGACTAGCAAGGCTTGTTTTGTTTGCCTTTGTCTGTAGCTACATCATTGAAATGAATATTTTACTCTAATTCCTACTTAGCAGAAAGGAAGAAAGTTATTCAGAAACAAGAACGCCGTTTTTGGAGTTCTTTGATTTTTACAACACACTGTGATCGTTCTCACGCAATTTTCAGGCAGAATGAAAGGTGGATTTCACGATCAGTGCCAGCTCATGCACATATAGAATTTGATGTACGTTTACCCTATGTTGAGTTCTTTCTTTTCTTCAAGGTCTGCTTTGTTTCTTCTTCCTTTGAATCTTCCCTAGCATATTATCATTCTCAATGGCTTTTTCTGTGCTCCCCGGCCTCCAGTATGGATATCTGTTTAGCCAATAGGTTAAGCTACCTCTAGGGATTCCAAGAGCACGGGCCGTCTTTGCGTGGGTGAGTCTATGCTTGAAATGATATTTGATCGCCCATTTTTTGAACTTGTCGGGGTATCTGACTAATCTGACACTGTTCAGGATATTCTTCTTTGCTGAGGCAGAAGAAGACGCACCCTGCCTCTGGAGAAATTTAGCTGCATTCACATATCTTCTCACTGTTTTGTCACAGATCCCGAATTTTTCTGCTGTTCTTTTTATAGAGAAGCCATCATTTTTATACCATCGTACAATTTCTCTTCTCAATTCAGCTTGTTTATGGATTTGAGAGCCTGTACTTATATCTCGAATCTCCTCAATACCATCAGTTTGGGATAGGTGAACTTCCATTGATTTACTAAGACCGTTTTCAGTAATGTTATCATACATCTCATCAGTTTCTTGGGGATCATAGTCTGGCGCATAGTCTCTATCAGCCGGGTATTTCCCCTTCTTTTGGATCTTCCCGCGATTCTTTTCCCGGCTTTTAAACACTCTGAGTAACTTTCTGCCATCAAAGGTAAGTGACTCGTGAGGGGACTCTTCTTGCTTAGACCCCTTTGCTCCTGGCTGCATCTTGTACACTGTTGATAGTAAAGCTTCTTTGTCTGAATTCACACATTTAAAACGATGTAAGACGTGAGTAATCCTTAAGCAAAAATCCAAGCCACAAGACTGACTGACTTTTGGATCTCATGGACGATATGCGAGTAAGCTTCATCTTTGACTCTCTCTTATGATTAGTATCTGGGGCAAACTTTCGAAGCATAGGTGAATCTTGAGGAAAGTATTTCTTTCTTCCTGCCTCGGATGTCTTTGAGCTAGTAGCAGAGTCACTTGTCTTGCGAATCACCATGGGTGTAATATTGAGACTTGTGGAAGACAATTTCTTGGAGGGCGCCCTCAGAGTCATACGTCTTGCCCTGTGATCACTCTTTCCGCAAACTTCTCCTGATTGATAAATGTCTGAAAGAAGCCGTGTTTTAGTTTCGCGGACAGGAGCTTTTCGTGAGTCCGGGTGATGAGGATCCTCATCATGTTGTTCTTCCATAGTACCTTGTGGTTCATGTGATCCACGGTCGCCCATTTCAAGATCTGAAGTCTGAATAGCTGGTTGGGGAACTGGTCTTGAGTTTTGAGGACAATTGTTTGCCAGATCTGAATTTAGGCCAATACCTCTCTCGTGACTCTCATCATCGTTAATCACATATTTTGTTAAATCTGACTCTAGATTGGTGTCCTCTATCTCTGGTGGCGGTGGTTCATTAAGATCAAACTTCAACATCCTTTTCACATCCCCGAGTGCTTTCTCCCCTATGGCCAATATAATATGATAGTTGATAGACAAGAGAAGTATCAGAAGTCTTTGCCGATTCGACTTCATCATCAGATGAAAATTTTCAGTGCAATGGTCCGGGGGGAACCCTTCTCAGACGCAACGATAGATGTTGGGTATGTGACTCCCCTTATCTTACAGAAGCTGGCTCTACAAAGTGGAAGCTCTGAACAATTTACTGCGCTTGCACTCATAGGAAGATGATGAGGCGGTGTCGACAAGTCATATCTACTTCTCAAGACGTGTTTCAACTGCCCCCCGTTCAAAGCATCACCTAACAGATGCTGTCAGCCACAAATAAGATACCAGGTCTCAACTTTGTAAGACATAAAGAGCGCTGTGCGTGAAGAAAAACCAACATTTTTTCATAAGTGTTATGGGAGATATCGAGGCTTCTATTGCCACCGCCCCTTACAGATCAGACGCTGGTCGGGGTATTCATAGCGCTCGGAACCTGCAGCTGAATTCCCTCAAGACATATGATCAGCTGACCTTAACAGACTTTGTAGCAGACCAGAGCACGATCACACACAGGCGTCAAAAGCCTAATCTCATCTGAGCATGATTCAAAATTGAGTTTTCTCACCCAGTGGTGGCTGAAACATTTCGAAGGCATAATGTCTGCCCACAAGCGTAAAGACATTGAAGTGGGATTCGATTAATTTCCAGAACCGCCTACGAGAATTGATTAGTTACACCCAGATATTTGCATCTTGCATAAAAACATACATCGACAAGAAAAAAATGTTAAAAATGATGACAAAGAAATGTATTTGTATTCCACCTCGAGAGAGACGTTCCCTGTCTCCCTCCAGTTCACTTTCCTCCGTTCCGCTATGTCAAAGTATGTAAGCTTCACCGCAAGCTCTTCTCTAATAGATCTTTAGCTTCATTGATTTTACTTGCTAAATAAGGACTACCACCTCGATCTGGATGATTAGCTAACATGATTTTCCGATGAGCATCCTTCAATCGATTCTTAGTCACCTGTGATTCCCTAAATCCCAAATCAAATTGGATCCAGAGGTCAGCTCAATTTGAAATCCATCGAAACAATCTAATCGAGACTAAACTTGAGTCCTAAGATATCTTTAGCTTCTCTTCGGTCCATCCTAGCTTGAAAACCACCAATGGCCCAAGGTCCTTTAAGGTCTCCTATCCTTGCTGGCCGTGGTTTTCCTGCGATCATGTTCATGAATGGTGATAATACTTTCCCATTTGATCTTGCGGAACGAAGTGAATATCGTATCAGGACTGCACCGCCGATACCCTTGGTTTAGTGACAAACAAAAAAAGAAAACAATAATCGTCAAAAATGGAAAACTCGCGATTTGAGTCATAGACATAGAATGGTAGGTTTACTCACGGATGCTGCCGCGATGGCTAGTGGTGTGAGCATGGTCAGTTTAAATCAATTCGGCAATGATGGTTTGGAGGTCGGTCAAAGAAAAATATTCAAAAATCTTGTAAGAAAACTTAAGCGCTATGGGAATACAGAGGTTCTTCTGATGGCTGCGCTATTTGCTGTATATGTAATGGTCACATGACTCTGTATGTACTTTTTTTCGATTTTTTTGCCAACAGACGGGAACGGTCATGAACATGGTCACCAAGAAAGAGATACCAACATACCATTCATATCATCATCATCCACTCAGCATAAATAGTCTATACGATATTCAAAAAAGACGATTGCGTAAGAAGAAAATCAGTGGCAAGAACAAAGGATCACTTAACGATCAAAGCGATCCTATCCGACATTCATAATCACTTGGGAAAGTTCGTCAAATCGGGCTTGAGTCTTTCAATTCGATGAGATCACTTCTCAGAACGAGCTGTTATCGAATCACTATCTTCAATAGGAACACTATTCGTACCATCTCTCATTCAAATAGAGAAAACCAAGTTCAATTGAACCAATCAACTTTTGATAATCAAGTATCACAAGATCTTTCATCACGCGCTTTACCACCTCATTTTGACAGACCGACGAAATCAACCCAACCTGATTCATCCGAACATGAACCATATTTCACCGAAAATGAAGTTGATGCATTTTACGAATCTCTCATGAAATCTTCTCCAGAACAATTAAGAAAAGAATTAGATTCATCCCCTATGACTAATGACCTCGAACATCTTCCAATCTTGGGACCTCCCAAATCAACGTCTTTGAAACAGCAACAATTGTGGAATTTTCCTACCAAGGCAATCGAATTTCCTTCCAATTCGCCAGATGATTCCTCCCAAACGATTGATTCACAGGCAATTGACTTCACAGATGTTGAGTTGACGCTTCAAGATTGGAAAAGTCTGTTACTTGTAGCTGTTGAGTGATTACTCGATTTGTCGGTCTGAGCTATCACTTCATTCTTGGACGTCTGAATGATTGATTGATGCTTTGTTGCTTTATTCAAATGTATGGCCATGAATTCGTCCAGGCTCGTGATCTGCAATCAGAAAAATTGAACAATCTATTAGAGTTGATGAAAACTCGTCAAGTTGATATTGGACCCATCACCGATAGTATTCTTACACAGCTCGCTCATTTACCGCAATCCTCGAATGCTCAGCGGTCGATTCAAGTACTCTCAGAAGCTTATAGCCAAGGTATGTTCTCTACTACCCAACTTGGTCAACAAATGTTGATTGGCATTTCAATCATCACTTACACATCCAACCGCTGTTCATGTTTTTATAGCCAGTGTTGCTAAATCATCTGCCTTCCTACAAGCACAAGTCCATCTGATTCTATATCGTAGTGGTTCAAATCCTACCGCTGCCTATCAAGCAGCCAGCAAATATGTTCAAGGATTGGAACGAGTCGGTACAGCACCAGCACCGGCAGTCTATCTCCAACTCTTTGAATACCTTTCATATACCTCTCAACGTCGTGCTCACTCCTTAGACCTTTTCAACCGCATCCGCCTTCTAGCTCATCCCACACCACCCATCACCATTTGGAACGCAGTTCTTAAAGCATTAGCTTCAGGAGCAAGTACTGAACCTGAACGCTCCATGGACATTTATCTAGACCTCAAGACGGCTGGCTTATACCCGACACGAGAGACTTATAATCATCTCATTCGTGCAATGGCTCGAGCTCGCCGACCCCCACCCGGCACGCCTACGAGACGCGTAGAGGCAGAGAAATGGTACTCTGGTTCATTAAGACTGTTAGATAGAATGATTCACGAAGATGGTCTGAAACCTGATTTTAATACATACATGGCGCTGCTTGAAGGCTCAAAGCGTCTTGGTGACCTTTCTCGGGCTAAATGGATATATGGGTTATTCCGTCGAGAGCTTGATTCTCGTCCTCCAGGATCGAGTTCGTTCGAAGATTCAAAGTGGTTGAGTGTGAAGGCAGTCACACTGATGTTGCAGACATACGCTTCATTTGCTCCAATAAGCAAGCTGACTTATCACAATTCACCAAATCCAAAGCAAGTTGAAAAAGAGAGAAAGCCCCGTGGAAATTTACTTGCTGCCAGTGATGACCCGATGGCGCCATACCGAGGAGTGCCAAAGTCTAAGAAGGAAACGCTTGAAGAATCTGATCGGCTGATGCAACAGTTTCTTAGTGAAACTGGTGACTTGACCTTATTGGCTAAAACCCCCGCCGAACAACGTAAATTATCTATCTTAGTTGGATCATATCTTTCAGTCTATGCAGCTCATAGTGACATTGCGAATCTTTACAAGCTATACCAAGATCTTACCATCTCTCCTCTCTCATCAATTCAAGAGAATCAAGATCAAAAAGCCATAAGAATCACTTGGATATATTTGTTGCTTTTGGAGAGGTGTGAATATGTACGTTCAGCTGAACGAGCAGGAAAAATCTCTAGAGAAGTGTTTCATGAATGGAGATCCACTAGCCAATGGCAAGACAGATTTGAATTAGTGAAATCTGTTGAAGCAAGACTTGTGAGTCAGATGTGGGCTGCTTGGATTAGGTTACAGGCAAAGTTGAGTATTTTGTGTTTTGTGTTTGTTTTTGAGATAGGTCTAACAGAGGTATCTTTTGTTGACATGTGAAATATCAGATTTGGTGGAGTAAAAGAATCAATGAAAGATATTGAAGAGTTTACACGATTGTATCCGATTGAAAACATTCGATCATCTCAATCGACTCCATACCTATCATTTAAACATCTAGAAATTGTACATCACCGATTAAAGCAAAATGAAGATCGAGAATCGGTGAAAAAGTTACTTAGGATCACTAAAGGGTAATTTAGATCTTTCTTTCTGTTTTCTGTCTTTGTTCTTTGTGCCTCATGAGTTTCAAGTGACTGATGAGATTCGTTTTCTGGGGGAGGATAGATATGAGAAAGCTAGGATCAAAGCTTTTGAGATGAGTGCGGAAGATAGGAGGATGAACAATCAAGCCTTGATGAATTTATGATGCCCTTCACGAATCCTTTTCCCTTGTGCTTCCTCCTTGTATTATCTTTTTTCATGCAGACATGTTTTCGGGGAATTGCTTCTTTCTTAATAATGTTTGTGCTTCCTTAATTGAGGACTAAACTTATGGATATGTCAATCAGGCTAACTTGAGCATTGATGTATTTAGATTTTGGTCATAATGCGCAACAAGGGGTAGGTTCCATTGTGGGGCTGAGTTGGCTCTCTTACTCTAGATTGAGAGGGAAATAATTCAATAGGATTAATTTAGAAAATGATATGGTCTCATAAATTTGTTTTTATATTGTTCAGCAAATCAAAGGTTTTTGAACGATGTAAAAATTGCGAATGATAGCAAAAAAATTATCACATCAAAAGGGAGAACTTGGCAATGACCTAGTGATGCCATTAGAAACAAAGGAAAGAGAAATCAACAGTAATGGAAAAAACAAAGGTACAAAGCGATCATTCCCTTTGTATAAAGTACTAGCCAAGACATCGAATGAATGAATATCGAGACATTGGTCAATAATTTTTGAAGACTTACACATACTTTGGGTCCCGATGATAGTGTTACTTGAAAATTTTTGACCAAAAGACGTGACAGCAAGCATGTGATTTGATTGAGATCTCTGCGATATATGGGCTTGAGTAATTCTGGTCAGGAACTGTGAAGAAAAAGACTGCTCATTAACTTCAGTAGATGATGGTGCATTCTTGACACAAATCCTGGTGCTTACCCAAAGATATTCTGATCCTCTCGTCTTTCTTGTTGCTCAACCAACCTTGGCTTCAGCAGATGTTCAACAGATGTGTACGTCCGTTGGGCCTTCCAAGGCTTTATTGATGATTGAATAGGTCACAAGATTTGATTACAATTTAAGACACAAAGGGTTGAGAGCGATCGGAATGGAATTTACCTTCCCGGTGCATAGTAAGATCGCATGTAATCAGACCCCAACAAGGATGGTCACATAAGCTGAGACGTGGACGACCACATTGACCACCAACAGCTGGTTACCTCACAAATTCGAGAGTTTGGTTGGTCATGGGGTTCAACCGCTTTGCTTATGCTCAGAACATGCTCAGAAATCAATTGTCGAGCTTCACCCCGCCCTTTTGCTTCATTTTAGGTGCGTGATCACGTACAGAGCCTTCAATCTGTTCCCTGGTCGAACCGATATTTAATTCGAAGTTGCTTTGCGGTATCGAACATTCGAGCCAACATCAATGGTATCTCCTTTTTTAATTGAACCTGAGATTGCGCCCTTTTGCTTGATCAATCGCATTCGAACTAGATCGCTTTCTTCTACCATAAATTTCCTTACTATCAAACTCTCAAGAACTGTTGAATATCAGGCTGTGTACCTCATCATCTATTCCTGCACAACACACCATAGAACATAAATGTCATATTTTCGGCCAGGTCGCTTCAATACCCTTAAGTCTTCAGCGACCATCCGGGTGGACAACGTTCTACCCAGCGGTGAGTCTCCGTTGAGCTAACCCAAGATGAAAGATCACAGACTCTCTTCCAGTGGCTTAGGAAAGGTATCTTTGTTTTCTAGTTTCAAATTACGAGCTCTCAGACTATTTCTCCGCTGCTGGAGAAGTACTTGACGTTCAACCCCTGACGACACATCCAAGTGATTTCCACCAGTACAAGGTCAGATTCGCGGAACCAAGGATGGCGAAATGCGCTCTTCATACCCTCGATGGAACTTCCCTTTGTGGTTGCAAGATGTTGAATCATTCCCACTCTGTGTCGCTTGAATTCAATCACTGATAGACCTTATTCTGCTTTCTGGGAGTTACAGTAAAGTGATGGCGATTCAAGACGAAAACCCAGACACGACACATTGCTCTCATCGCGCCGAGCGCCCTCCGAATTTTGACCAATCATCACCCTCTCTTTCGGATCCAACTGGCTCCCAGAATAAGGATATCAGCCCAGGACACGAAAAAATGACATTGCATTATCGAAAACAAGGAGACTTTGTTCCAAACCAAGCCAAGTTCCAACGGTCTTCTCACCATACACAACGTTCCATAGCCCTTGACGCCAGAAACTGCAATTTATATATATTGAACCTCAGTCTTGATCTAAACAATGAGACCCTTAAAAGCATTGTGCAAGACTATGGTGAGATTAGGCACGTATGTGTCCTCGCAACCTTGGACAATGCAGGACGGTAAGTAACATGTTTTACCTCAAGTGATCGTTCTTAGATATCATGATTCATGGAAATAATGTTTTGTTTCATCATAGACGGAGAGCATTTGTAGATATGGCAACTCCTGAAGAAGCGCATGCTGTGATGCGAGGGCTTCATGGAAAACGTGTACATGGTTATGAGCTCCACATAAGTTATGCATTTGTCCAACGTAGCGGTGGCCCCAGTATGAACTTCACTCCAAGCCCTTCCGCATCGGCAATAGATCAAGCTCGTAAGTTTGCTTTCAGTGGGAATCATACAAACTTGTCACCCCGACTTGCATCAGAAAGCATAGGGGGATCAGGTGCGAATACGCGCGGCGGGCCACCTTCATCGCAAGGAAGTTACTGCTCAAATCCTGCTCAACCTAGCTGCGGTCTTGATGGAGAATTCTATCCGGCACGTTCAAGATACAGAGGCAATTACTCCTCGACGATCCCTTTTTCATCACCGACTGAATCTTCTTACAGCAGTTCTAGTGGTCCTGTGGCGGGAATCGCAAGTGGACCATCCATTTCGTCAAATCACACTACACCCTCCTTCGGCTCAGAAATTTTTGTCTATAACATCTCACCCGTAGCTTGCATTGACACCGATGACCTTTTGAAGTATCTCATCAATATGGGATTCAATCAAATCAAATCAGTTAATTTGAACATGGATCAAGAAAGCGGAATGAGCCTCGGAAATGGATCAGTTGATTTTCATACGACGGAAGCTGCAAGTGAAGCTTATCGTAAGATGTGTTCCAAACCTCTTATTCTAGATGGTACAATGATCAAACACGAAAGAATCATCAACTTTCAACCACCTGACAAATCGCACTAATTTAATCCTTATCCAAATTTTACACCTCAAGCAAGTTTTATGACCAAGTTTTCAAATCTTCCTACTCACCCTGGATTCTTCTCTCATTCAAAAGTAAACGATTCAGTCGGTTCAGCGAATCGAACATCTCATCAAATCGAGTACTCTTATGTTAACTCTGATCATGGGAAATCTCAATCCACACACCAGACTTCATTCTACTGATCTTCATCGTCAATGTACGCGGATCTCGCTCGGATTCTTACGCTCAGCAAGCATAGTTTCCTATATGCACCCTAGCACTCCCTACGCTTGGATTTCACTTCAGTACATCTTCTTCTTGCACTCGAAATTTCCTGTGTAAAGCATTTCCTTTTTTCGACTTCAGATGGCTTTCTCTTCCTCTGATTTTCATATACTCATGCTTGATCTTAGCTCTCATGCGTGTTATCTTAAATTCTTTACTCTCCTTGAAAGATTTTTTCTCAGAATGCTTACTACCTTCAAACTTACCAAACTCATGAAGGCTTTTTAGTTCCTGTGGTTTTCATATCAAATTTAATATATTCATCCTGTTGCTGTTAGTTATAAATAGATTTTATATTTCGAGTTTTGCTTTATTATCGTTGTTGGAAGATGTGTGATTTTCACTTTTATAATTTTTTAGTACACCGCTTTTTGTACCACTGTAATTTGCAATGTGTGTTTAATATGAGCATACCTGCACATTGTTAATTACGTTCAGATACAAAGCTCATCTTGGTTCGAATGAGGAATGTCATTGTGTCACTGTGTTTTGGAATAAGAAATAATACATCAGGCCCCTGGAATCAGTTCCACAAAGCGAGGATCAAAAATTACATCCTGGTCTCTCAGAACCAAACCACAAGACATTACATAAGTTTGATAGAAAAAAATGATAACAATAAGGCTTTAGATGATACTGAAACAGCATGAATTGTACCAATAGTCAAACTTTCAATTCCACTAGCCACAGAAGACTGGACAAGTAAACTCTCAGCCATAGTTATCAAAGCCAATCTACTCAATCTAACCCAATCAATCAATCCATCAAAAGGAGTATCATCATTGACCCCCGCTTCAAATAATCATCAATAGAATCAATCATTTGTGACACCCTCCGTAGGTTTAAAAAGACAACTAACTGTGAACATTCCACTTCATTACTTATACAAAGTTTATCACCTAAAATTGAAAGTAAAGTACCACTAATTGAATAAATTGACCAAGTTTATCCTGAACTGGTCAAGACTGACATTGATGATTGAGTGAGATTGAGAAACATGTTGTAATCAATAAGGAGAGATCATAGAATATTTTGATGTATATTGTGAATCTGGATTGGTTTGGATAAGATTGATAAAGTAGGTGAAGCTTGACAAAAGGCTGAAGTGGCACCCAACTCTGGATTGGTGAGGAATGAGTTGAGGTGATTGTTGGTTGATTGATAATTGACCACCCTAGAAACCAAAACAGATGAGTCACATATTGTGTTGTAAATAGTTGAGAATGAGTATGATGTTGAAAAGAATGAGAATGATGTTGAATGACTAAGTCAATGAGAGATGAATGTTGAATAAGTAAGTCAATGAGAATTGAATGTTGAATGAGTGAGTTGATGAGAATTGAAGGTTGAATGAGTGAGTTGATGAGAATTGAATTTTGATGAGCGTGATTATCTTTTTTGACTGTAATTGGTCGGTCAGAAAATTCAATATTTGGGAGGTTGAAGTTTTGAATTTCCAAAGGCTGGTTTGCGGACCTTTGGAATGTCTGTAAGGTATGAGTTGCAAAAGTCAAGAATGTTGCAGTGTGGGATACTTTTGCAAAGGATATTTTTTGCGGTCTTTATGGTTTGGCTGTATGTGTGTTTGGAAAATTCGATCATGGCAGGCTCTGAGATTCATTTTTACGATGAATAATTTATGACTCTTCTTTCCGAACATCTGAAAATTTCAAACACTCGGAAAATTCCATCATGTCCCGGAGAAGATGGACTTTTCCGAACTACCAACTTTGCGAACATTGATGTTTGCAAAACAATGTTCGGAAAAATCTACAATCCCTTAGAATATACACCAAAACATGAAAACAAAGATAGTCGAAACAATAAGCCATCAACACGATCAAGATTTACTAAATAGTCCTTTAGACAAACAACACTATAGTTGGACCTATGCAGCCTTGATTCACATCGAAAAGGGGTAACCCCAAGATCCTCGTGTATGTACAGGAATGACTGACTCATCGTCATAAGCAATTGAAGATGAGCATATAGACAGATCAAACAAGAAAAGCGAAGTTGTAGCAATTGTTTGCCTGTGTGCATAGCAGATAAAAAGACATCACACCAGGGGTATGTTGTGAATCAAATAGACTGACCAAGATCTGCTTCTCTCCTTTTACGCATCCTTACCAACACTTCAACAACCCGTTCATCAGCAGCTTTGTCGCCTGTCTTCGCTGCAGCCATAAGACCAGCTGCCTTAGATGCCGAAGAATTTTCGTTACTTTCATGAATAGGGTGTGTATTGGGAGAGCTACCGTATGGCTGATTGAGGCGGCTTGAAGCCAGACCGGAAGGTAGATCAGCTGGGTTGTCGGGCGGACGTTGAATGGGTAAGAGAGGGTTTTCCAATCTGTTCCAGAGCTCATAAGACGCAACAATCTCTTGAACGAGCTCAAGGACGAGTGACATTGAGAGTGGAAAATGAGCGAAGAAGTCAAGGGGGTTGACTGTCTGCTGGGACGGCGGAAGAGACTGTTTCCGACTGGCATTTACTGCGCTAGATTCATTCGATGTATTGCTAGACGTGTTGGTTGGAGGTAGATGGACGGGAGGGGGCAGTTGCTTGATCGCTCTGAGAGAGGGATGAGGCTGAAGCACAACAGTGATGTAAATTGATGCCAGAGCCACGATGTAAGGTGGGTATAGCAGGGTGATGTCTGTGCGATAGGTGTCATTGATGATAAACCTAGTGTTGATGAGAACCAAGAGGAATGTTTCGGGAGTGAGGATATATTTTTTATCCAAGATTGAATTATGTTGCGAAGGGATGTAGAGGTCGGTACGTACCATGCCATCTGAAGAGCTTCGTCGCTCAGGTCAAGCATTGAGGCTTGTCGATCGCACTCTCGACGATACTCCTCGTAGAAGCTCGACCCGGCGGCAGGAACCCATTCTGATAATTTCTCGGATGCATCTTTGGGTACAGCCGAATCCTCTCGGCCTGTAAAATGTGCCAGATCACTAAGCACCAAAGAGGATATGTAAGTACACACTGAACCTGAGGACTACTGATATAAGAGTATAGTTGATGCTGACCGGTAGGGGTGCCAGATGATAAGATGGAAATCAAGATCTTCAATTAAATAAAATTCCATCTCAGCTAGGACAGCTGCATCCGTCGGAAACGCACCCAGAGCTGGATATTCTGTCAAAAGGAAGGCATTTTATAAGTCCATATGTCGCTCATGAGCTTGGAGTCGCGAGAAGAGATGTTAAATGATGAAGTTTTCTGAGAAAGCTCAAAGCTGCGCCTGACCTGTGAAGACAAATCGAGCAGCTTCGACCACGGTCTTGATATGACAAGGAGCTTCTTCGACTTTGGTTGCCACGTACATACAAGCAGTGGCAACGAGACATCTACCACATACCAATATCATCAGAATGATATAACAGTGACATGCCCTATAATAGGATCAGCTCACGGGTCGGTGTCTGCAATCGCATTTTTAACGTAGAATCTGCGGAAATAGGTGACAGCAGTGGCGGTGACGATCTGTCGACAATTCAGTCGTTTGGCCAACTTGTGTATGACTGAATATCGATTGGAATGCAAGGACAGCTATTTGTCAGCATTCGAATCCGGAGTAAGCGAGAAGCAGAGTGCACAACCATTGCAGCTCCAGATGTTAACACATGCGATTTCACGTTCGCTCGCATATTTCAGATCTATTGACCTTCCGGCAGAGGTACGAAGGTCATGCCGGGTCAGGATATGGTTGTTCCTAAAAAAACAAGTCCAGTCATGTCAGGCTTCGGCCCTCGTGAGGGTTGAAGATAGCTAAATACAGCTCACGCATGAGAACTCAGCCAATAGTTCGCAGCCATTAAGACAATTCAGTTGATGATAAGTGTTGAAGTTGGAGTGTGATTCATGAAATAGCCATTCGACTTTCGTTGACCGTCTTCGTCTTCATTCGTTCCTCTATCAATGTGATCTTATTTTGAATTTCAGGTGAAGCTTCGACCTTGCGGCATTCAATCGTCATTCTGTACTTTCTGACCAAATTCACATCGACAGTCCGAGTATCTCTCCTTGGGAATCCGGGCCTCGGTACTTCACTGACTTGTCGAATCCCATAAACCCCATCGCATTACTTGTCCACATCTTGGCAAGGGCAAGTCGAAAGTTTCGTTATTCTCCTTATGCTCCCTCCCTCATAATTGCGAGATCTCGGTTCTACAAGATTCCTGTAGTGTTGGGCCAGCGTGTTTATAATAATATAACCAGGCAATAATTTGAACAGAGCTCGGCATACCTGAATGATTTGTCTTATCCAAGCGAGTCAAGATGGAAGATGTTGCACAACGATACAGATTGTTCATGAAACCTGACATTCTCTATATACTTATCTCAATGATGCTATCTAAGAGATTCCCAAGCAGCAAGGAATGCTGTTCTTTCAAGTAATCTTTACAAATGTCGTCATCGCTTTGCGATTGGTGCATCCTAGATAGAAACAAACTGTTTTCGGTTGAATAGGCTTCTAAGCAATGAAGGATATGATTGACTTGAAGCCACAGGTGTGCAGTCTGTGCCTTTGTGTATTTTCTGTGGTGCAAGATAGAGTTCATGGCTTGGAGCGGTATGAAAGACAGATACCAAAAGGAGCTATCAAACTTTGAGACGCAATTCGATAAATAAATGTGATTTGTTTGCTTTGCACAATCTCAATCATTGACTTATCATTTCCAATCCGATGTAGAGATAATTCCTTAACGAGCGTCAATTTTTACCAGAAAAATTAGGCATCTTTTCTTTAAGTTTTATCCTATCTATCAAAACCATTGTGTACACATTTTACAAAGACTAAGCAGAATTCTTCCAAAATGAAAAAAACGCAGAGTATCAGAAGTATAAATGTGTGTCTATATAGATTCTTAACCCTCAACTCCTTTTTGGGGTTTACCAGCCGCTGCTTTATCGATTGAGATATTCTTATTCAATCTAGAGTAAAATGAAAGTTAAATATAAGTTTATTGAATATTCTAATTCCAACTTATTAAAAAGATTTATCTTAACATTAGAACCTCAAGACTTACAATTTCTTCACGCTTTCTGGTGTATCCGAAGAAACGTGACTCGATCCAGTTTTAGCAATATCGCTCTATCAATTCAAAAATGAACACGATCTGATTAGGCTTGTGTCTTCAAAATCAAGTCTATGAAGATATACTTACCTCCATGATGAGCAAAAGCGTAGTCAATTTGAGCACCTTGTTACTGATCTGCGAAGTAGGTACAATAGGGTATCATTAGTCTGAGCATCTTAATTTCCTCAAGTCCATTGCAAGCATAAGCTCTTACCATACCACGAAAGTATTCTGAACCCTCGGGTGTTTCACGACCAGCTTCCTATCAAGGTGAAGAAGTTCGGATATCAATATTCAGAAAAAAGAGTCTTTATGAAGAAATCACACCCAACTTGTATTCTTGCCACGAATGTAGCCTCAGCTTTTTGAGCCGTAACACGCATGTCACTTATTTTTTCTCGCTCTTCTGGAGTGATAGCTTTAAGGTCATCGAAGACCTTATCTCCAACCGCAGTACTTATTGATTTTTTCACTCGATCAAATGCATCTCCAGCTTTTCCATCCGAAACCTATGTGAACATTCCAGAGATCAGAGCTAAACAACCCTGAAGAGATATGCCACCTAAAAATTCAAGATCTCAAAGAAAAGCTATACTTTACCTGATAATCCTTGTAAGCCAGCTGTCCAGTTTTATCATGATGACCAGGATTATGATCAGGCTTAGGATTAGGATCTTGATCGGGATTAGGACTTACTGGAATAATATTTGATGCAGGGTCAAGATGGTCATGTTTAGCTGGTGCAGCAAGAATAGTAGGAGAAGAAACTAAGAAGGCTATTATAGCCACCGACCAAGCGGTTAGAGATAAGAGATGCATCACGGATGCAACAAAAGAATTTACAGTTGACGATAAAGATGAAAGGAAATGGAAATAGCTTGTATAACGATCGTTGGTTGCAAAGACAGAATACCAACAGGAGAAACAGCCCGAAGGCTCAGTCCCGATTTAAATATCCTAATTCGGGTGTTCAGAAGTCGTCATCAATTATCTGTGGCTCAGAGTTGATAGGATGGCAACGGGCTAGTGACCAGTTAAACAGTACCACTCGGAAAAGTTTCAAGACATGGTTCTTCCTCCTACCGGGGCTGAGCATCTCGAGCAACAGGGGATTGCGCCACTGAATGTAGCGTGGAAGTCGCTCGAAGAGAGTTGAACTGGAGGTTGTATCACAATATTCCACTACTCCAATTGCTCAGAGACATACCCGACCCTTCTCGATCTCGCTGAAGAAAACCTGACAAAAGACAATCGCTGCCGTGACCCCAGGATGCCCGCGAACCAATGCGCTATCTGTGGCAGCCTGGAGGCATCACAGAGGTCTTGGGATGGCGAGTTGGAGATTGCAATTTTCCAGAGCTCCACCAAACCCCAAGTTACAGTCGAATGCAAAAATCTTGAAATCCTGGTCCAAATATTTTGGCCAGGTGGACCGTGCCCGTGGCGTCTGTAGGCACATACAGCTAGCCACACTTCGAAGAAATTCTTGTGTCGACTTGCGACCAAATTCCGAACAAGTCCGATACAGGATAGCCGAAAAAAATCCCCATCGATTTCCCATCTCACCCATCCAAATCCCACCGATTGATTTCCTCGAATCCAGCGTTCCCCATATCCACGATCGAATCCACCCGTGCCTGGCCGAATGGGTTTTCAATCCTACTCGGAGGACCTCAAACTTCTGGCCGTACGTATGTCACTGGACGGCGATGCTCTCGAAACCATCAACGAAACCCTACGCTCTTCAATCTCGGCGACTTCACTCTGGCGTTGGAAGGCATTATACCAGCGTACCCGAAGCGTGGTTAGGGATCCTCAAGAGTACAAGACCCAAGGCCGACCCCACGTGCTATCCGACGAGCACCTCGCAGTCCTCAACGAACTGGTGACCGGGTCTCCTTCCATCTACATCGATGAAATCCAACGACTGCTATTCCAAATCACCGGGGTGCCTGTATCGCAATCGACGATCGGGCGCGAGTTGCACCAGCGGTTGGGGCTTTCCCATCTGGTTGCTTGCGGGGTCCATTCAGCGCAATCGATGGAGGCTCGATCGGAGTTTATGATGAGGATAGGAGGTATTCCGCCTGAATACCTCGTATTCATCGGTAAGTGCTTTTAACATGATCCATTAATGTGATTTTGGGACCTAACGACTGACTTTCCCCCTTTTTTCTAGATGAGTCGGGGGTGAAAGGACGCGACTGCGTCCGAAAGAAAGCCTGGGCTCCAAAAGGGTCCCGAAGTGTCCGCCAGCGGACACACACCGAGCAAGACCACTGGACTATCCTTCCAGCGGTCTGCGAGCAAGGAATGATAGCGGGCGTCGTGATCGAGGGACCTGTGGAAAGGGTCCATGTGGAACTGTTTCTTGAACAGGATTTGGTAAGTGCTTTCTTTCTATCTCTTTTGGAACATGTCTGATATTGATTGATACGTTGATTGTCCGTGTCCAGCTCCCGGTCATGAATGCATATCCTGCAGTCAACTCCGTCCTGGTTTTGGACAACGCGCGCATACACCATGGGGGGGCGATCGACCAACTTTGCAAGGACGCCGGGGTTCTACTGGTTTATCTCCCGGCGTACTCTCCGGACCTCAACCCCATCGAAAACTCGTTCCATAGCATGAAGGCTCAACTTCGCCGGGAGCACAAGTGGTTTGAGGTCGAGGACCGAGGTGATTACCTACTGTTAGTTGCCGGTGAAGTAATGACGCGTTCCCTCTTGCAACCACTCATCGCTTTCAGCGGTTATGCCACCACGGATTATTGGGCAGATTATAATGCTCAGTTTGATAACTGAAGCATTTGGTATCATCAAAGCTAAAAGGTTCAACCTAATCTAAACGCGGGTCTTATCTTTTCCGAACTTTACTTGTAGTTCACTACAATTAGTTTGCCTCTTGTCCCTTTTTTTTGTTATCTGTCCTATGCCTTTTTTTGGTTAACCGTAATGAAATTCAATGACATGATAAAATTCAGAGTGATACCGGCTTATCACGGAAAACTAACTATGAGCGTGATTAGCGATATCAGTCAAGTCTGATGTCTAGACTTGACTGATATCTTTAAATTGTAAAGACTTGGTTTTGTCAATCAAGTCTTGACAAAGAAATCGATCGACCGCAAGATCACTCAAGTCTGATGTCCAGACTTGAGTGAGTGTTTAAATTTTTGAAGGCATGGTTTCGAATTCTAAGTCTGGACTTAGAATTCGATCGAACTAGTCTTTACCCAGTTCAGGCTTGACTGACGGAGGACTGACTGTACTTGTACTGATGAAGTCCTTTCTCAGTCAAGACTTTATGGCGGTCAATCGAGTGTTTACTGAGATAAGGACTATGGATCAAAGTGAAGTCTTTACTGAGTAAAGTAAAGACTTCACTTTGATCCATAATGAATACCAGTCAAGTCTTTAGTGAGAAATGACCGGACCGTATTGTCCGTATCGATCAAGTCAATCCTAAGGAAAGACTTGACTTGGATCCACGTGAAGTCTTTTCTCAGTAAAGACTTCACTTGGATCGGGGTGAGGAAAGTTGAGTCAGAACCTCAAGAGTCCCGCATGATCAGGCTGAACAAACCCTGATCATGTTTGACATGATGGCAAAGTGGACACAGACTTTGGTCAAGTCTTCTCTGGACTTTGCCTTAGGAAAATCGCTGTGGGCCAAAATTGAAATTGGACATCAATTGCATCTTCGGTAGTCATGAGGTGGACATCAAGTAAAGATTCATAAACTAGACATTTGGGTTAGGGTGAACAAGTGAAAAAACTGTCATGATACAGTGTGAAACTAATCATGAAACAATTAGACAAAGCATTCTTTTGGGGGTTTTGAGCGTGACCAGTTATCGCAGTGAGATAAAACCATGACATCTGTTAGTACTATTCGGCAGCATTGGGAATCAAGGCTCGTGCCTTGCCTTTTGATCGACGTTGTTCCTTGGCTTTAACATGGAGCAGATAGAATTTGCGAGCATGAGTCATCAGCTCTATCGCACTACCCCAGCAGATACCCCAAGACTTGATGATCCTGGCATTCAAAACGTCCGGGAAGAGGAAATGCTTGAAGCTGGTGATGTAGTTGGCCAATAGGATCGAGAGGATCTCGTCCACCGGGTCATCACCGAAGTCGCAATACTCCAAGTAATCTACCAGAGTCACCTCGCCATCGATGCGTTGAAGCGTATCGAAATCGATATTGATGTTGGCACCTTGCATCTCCGCGTAGCTACCGATCTGGAACGGGAGAGTGGGGCCTTCGCACTTCGATCGTTTAGCATCCGGAATGGGAGACGGGTCGAAGGCGGATTGGCTTTGGGAGACGTTGATGGTCGATTGGCTTTGGGATTGGCTGTGGATGGGCCGTTTGATCTCCTTCCAGACAAATTCCGGGAGTTTCGGCGGGCGATCCAACGTCACCCCAGCGGTGCCTGCGGCCTGTGATGGTATCCAATGATCGGTCAGAAGTTGTATTCTTCTGCAGTGGCGGAAAGAGAGAAAAGACTTACCAATTCTCTAGCCCAGATAATCAGGTTTCGAAAGTTCAGTTCCATCTTGAGGGAGAGATCGTCCTTGTTGAAGATTCTCCAGCCCTCGTTGTTGTGGTTTTTGAAGGATCCCAGATGTAGTTGAAGGGCCGTGAGATGCTCCTTTTGGGGATCGACCGGTGCCAAGCGAGCCAGGGCGGAGGAAGTCGTCGGTATGTTCTCAATGTGGTTTTGAGCGCGTAGTCGGCCCTGTTTTTTGGTGAGACTCTGCGGAAAGCGGCAGTGAAGTCAGTTCATAATATGAGCAAGAATGGAAATTAGATTAAATAAAAGTACTTACATCAGCGGCCTCTTGGGCCGCCTTGGCTGGATTCTCCATCACTATCACAAATCCTGCATTGGTCCCAGGGTTAGCCTTCACCGCCGCGTAAAAAGTCTCAAGAGACTTATCCGAATCCAACACCTGCTTGACACCCTTGGCGTAAGTATCATGCTTCATTATATAACACGATATCACCACCTTATTGCTGGCATCCGCGGCTTTGAGGATTGCTGCGTTGCCCATGCTTTCGTCATCCGACTTATCAATTTCGCTGGAAATCAAAAATAATTTGTTCTTGAGAGACTGCCACTTGTACGTATCGAGATCGAAAAGAATTTTAGCCGGCGGTAGTGGGATCGAACTATATACAGCCTTCTTGGCCCTCCCGCTTGAAGTGCTCTTAGAAAGGTCAGTACCTTTCAGCAAATAGAACGTGTACAAGACGCCCAGAAGGCGCCTCGTACCTTCAGGGCGCTGGGCTTGGCCACCTTGATTGGACCCCATAAGCATTAGCTGTTGACCGGAACTGAGAATGAGATGGAGTAAACATACCTTGGGTTCTCGATGGGCTGTCCTTGGGGTAATCGAACGGATTTGGTGTGCTCGATACCCCCGTGCTGGAAGAGCAAAGGTTGATCTCCTTGGGCTTGGTCTCGACCTTTGGTTGGGGTATGTAGAGACGGTCCGCGTTTACGCCTGGCCAAGTGTAGTGAGGACCACCGTCGCCTAACAATTCCGACTCGGGTCCGGAGGAGGGGGCAGGGGTGCCGTGCCTAAAGATACAAGCGCAAGCGCGGAGGGCAGAGTGGATAGGAAGTGGATGTGAGAGCGAAAAAAGAAGAATACATGAGCAACGGTCCCAATCCAAACAAAGTCGTATGAAACTCACATTGGATGTTGTAGGCCTGCTTGCTCGGCACCACGTCGGACTGCCAAGCCGATTGGTTGACCGTTCATGCAGTAAGGCGAAAGGTGATATTTCATGATGACCGATTTAAGGAAGTCGATTGTCGAGTTGGCGAATCTTTTTTTGAATGAACACCGGTGATCGAGGAGCGATGGTGATGCGATGCCGTCGCAAACAAAACTCGGTCTGGACCCTCGGGATGTCATTCGATACTGGATACGGTTGGGTTGTGGTTGGGAAGAATGTTGAAACAGTGGTCGGAAGGAATCGCCGGTGGTTGTTGTTCTTTCCTTCCTAGTGCGGATTCGTGACCAAAGCCATCTGGAGATACAGGTAATACCCGCGGTATGTGGCTAGCTGTATGTGCCTACAGACGCCACGGGCACGGTCCACCTGGCCAAAATATTTGGACCAGGATTTCAAGATTTTTGCATTCGACTGTAACTATCACCCAATCGTACTTTCAATCCAGTACTTCGGCAAACTTCCGTTACCATTGTCAGTACTAAAAAACTTGCCAGTAAGTACTCTGTATGTCTATCTTGTCAATGCTACCCATGCGAAGTGCCATACGGCAGAATGCCCGTTGTGAGCTCCAGAAAGTTCCTGTAGTTACCCAACTTGAACACGCGAAAGAAGCGGCGTATCAGCAGCATATACAGCTGTTTCAAGAAAGATTGACCACTTTTTTTGAAAAAAGTTGTCGCCGCAGCGGGCAAAACCAGAGCAAAATCTTGTTTACAGGTTTTGATTTTTCTGTATTTGTTCCAATTAGCAGAGAAACAAAATCGAGTGAGAGACAATACCCGAGTTTTGCACCACGACGGAATTTTCAAAAAAAATCAATCTTTGTTGAAACGGCTGTAGTTGCTCCAGTCTAGTCACGACCCTGAGCATTTGAAGACTTGTGATGGCGGGCGGGATTGCAAATGGTAGAGCTCCCCCGCAGTCACCGCAGCTTACCGCATAGGGAATAAGAGCATCCGCACTCGTTTGCGGTAAGATTTGATTAAATTTGTGGTACCTACCTGTACGGTAAGGTAAAAGTTATTTTGGAAAGATTCCACACTGGTGTACAGTAACTGCCACGTATCATTTGTTACTGCATGTGTAATGTACAAATTCCACACTAGTGAAAAGTTAGGACCCTGGAATGCGCCTACAGAGGTTAGTGTCGTAAATTCCGACCTTTTTGTAACGAGGTTTTGGGGTACTAAACTCACACTTTGCAATTGCTACAAGAGCTCAAACAATGCCCAAGAAGCAGGGCATTTGAATGCACCAACTTTTAGACCTATAGCACCAATACTTCCCGAGATATTCAGTTGTAAAGCTCAAAAATAGGCCAAAAACTGAAGGTCGGAATCAGGCCTCGGAGGCCCAAAAATTTTTTGCACCTTTGCGTTTTACGCCAAAGTGAGCTAAACAACAGAGCTCAGACCAAGCCCTTCTGATAAACCTTCTCAATGCACATCTTTTGAGGTGCCTGTGACCATGGGAGAGTCAATGATGTGTAGTGTAGAGCCTGAAAACAAAAAATAGGGCTACGTCACTAACCTCTGCAGGCGCATTCCAGGGTCCTGAAAAGTTTCAAAAGGTTGAGTTGAGAGAGAAACCCGGGTTGTTACCGGAGATAATGTGCGAGGTAGGGTAGAATTATATTTGCTTCTACCTTACCTCAAACCGATTGGAAAATTAGGTACCGCAGGTCTACTTTTCCACCGGTGTGGAAAAAGACCTGCGGTTGCGGTAAATTTACACTTACTGCATCCGAGTTACCGCACAAGTGCGGATGCTCTAAGCAATCTTAACATGGACGTCAGTGACTTGGGAGGAAGAGCACTATACTCCAAAGGTAATGTGCTAACCGGATTTGGCAATGGCCAAACTGGTCAATAGCAATAACATAAAACACATTAAAAAGATTGACCAATCAATATCAGTGATGATACGAGCAAGGACCCAGCCGGAGATTAAATTTTTAGACAAAGCTTGTGATCATCTACCCAATGATAATGAATGCCCGACAAAGTTGGAGTGGACTAAAGTCAGAAATTGTAGGCAATAGAAGTAATCTATTTGGTTATTAAACCATCTAGTTTTGGGGTTGAAACATTTGACAGCTTGTTTTTTTTATTTTGGACTCATTAGACAATCAGATTTCAATAATTACCAGATATATTTCACGTCAATGGTTTTTTTCATATGATTTTGTTGTTCTCGGGTGTAGAGAGAAATTTTTCTCTATCTTTGTTTTCTTTGCATAACAAAAACCTAGCTTATTATGAATGTCTTAGGTATGCTTTTCTGAGTCTCAACAAATCAGTGATTTTCATTGTTTAGTTTTACATATTCTTTTGTCCATCTCATGAACTTATTATATACAAAGAGTGTGTAATTTCATAGAGATCACACTTAAAAAAAGAAAGTATCGCGGTAGAAGGAAGTGTTGATGATCAAAAGTTTGGAGGTGAGGTATTGTTTGTTTTGTTTGGTGTGAGAAACAATAAAAATCACATTAAGAGCTGTGGTGTCTTGATATAGAGGGACACATTGGGCTGTCCTGCCGTCTGTTGGAGCTAAATCACTACGCTATCATTTCATTTCATTTAATCATATTACTAATTACATTTACATGATAATCTTTGTAATTTCGCACAAGTTATACTCACTGACTTTTATATCATACCTTAACCTAACCACAAGTTGTATCGATTAAGATAGTTCATATAGTTGTTTCTCTGAGAAAACTTCTCTTTCTTTATTCATCATTGAAGTTTTCTCATCTATCAACACTATATCATTCTCATCTCTTCTCCGGACATATTGTTCCTCCATTGACTATCAGACTGATACACGTGTTGATTGTTTTGATCAGGTATGATTAATGATTGTAGTTTCTCAATTCTTGTTTGTTTATGATTCATATAAGAAATAAATTCATCATTGAAGTTTTCTCATCTATCAACACTATATCATTCTCATCTCTTCTCCGGACATATTGTTCCTCCATTGACTATCAGACTGATACACGTGTTGATTGTTTTGATCAGGGATCCAAGATCCCTTCAGGTTATGAGCCCAGGCTTCCGGCTATAATTTTTTTTTTCGAAACATCAATCAAAGTAGATTAGAGTTGTGAACACGCTCTCCTAGCCCGAGAATCCGTACATTCAAACTCGAAATACTCTCTATAGGAATCTAGAATTCTAGGTTCTTCTCGGTTACTGAATTGACTAACTTCGATCAAACTCAGATCGTTCCGGAGAAATTCAACTGTCAATTCATTACTGAACTTTAACGGCTACGCCACGTCGATCACTTTCTCACACTGGCTTCCGCAATCGATTCTGCCGATCTCCCACCTCTCCCACCCGCATCACCTTCTGATAGTACTAGTGGTCAGAATCCGATTGAAAATCAAAATCTCTTTGAGATGGCTACCCCACACGCCATTTCAACAAACTCTGTTTCACATTCTTCCCTTCTTCTTGCTGCTATTCCCAAACTCACTGATACTAACAAAGTAGATTGGAAACTAGGCCTAAAGACCTACCTGAAAGGCAGACGATTATGGAAACACATTGAACGAGACACATCTCTATCCGGCGATGACCTTAAGGACTTCGACAAAGTCGAACAACTTGAGTGTGAACGCGCCACTGCGCTCGAGGTTATACGAGCGTCTGTACCTGCTACTCGACTACCTGCCATTCGTGGTATCGAGGACCCGAAGAAAGCCTATGAGCTTCTTGTCGAGCAGGTATCTCAAGATGACGGACTTGAGGTTGCTGCCCTAATCGCTAAGGTAGCAACTATTCGATACTCAGGTTCTGAAACTGTCTCAAAATTCCTTGACAGCATCAACGACCTGCATACTCAATTAGCAGCAGCTACTGCTAATGACGAAAGCTTGAAGATCAGCGATAAATTATTAGCTGTATTTCTCTTACTCAGTTTTCCTGGCGACCAATTCGCTACTATTCGTGATCAGCTCTTCGGCGACATGAAGACTCTCTCAACAACGAAGGTAACATCCCGTCTACGAACCAAATCGGCTCTCAACTCTGTTGACGATACTGCGATTGCCATGGCGACCAGTGCAAGGACGCAGCCTTTAAACAACTCCCGCATCGTCACCCCTCGATCTGATCGCTCGCCACTTGCACCTTGTGCCCTGAAGGAGCATTGGGGATTCTCTCACACCAACGCAGCCTGCAATAAACAACAACGGCGGCTTAGCGGACAACAACGACAATCGAACACTTCATCTTCTGTTCAAGGTTTGTCTGATGGAGAGAAAGTTCGTCGGTTCAACCAGCTGGCTGCTGCCGGTGTGATTGGATACAACGCTGATGCCCAGCCCGTCCAAAACTCGTCGGCTCCGAGTGTCCAACCACCTGATTCGCAATCATCACCAACTGAAAACTCTGTGGCATGCCAATTTGCGACTTCTTTCAATGTCACTGCCGAAGACTCTCCCCGCGAAATATCTATGACGATTTCATCCAAGTACCCATCTCCATATGCTACTCACAAGCCAACCATCGCGGATACGGGGTGTAATCGACACATGTTCGGTGATGCGATGCTTCTTGATGACTTACGATCAGTTGAACCAGTGACGATCAAGGTTGCAAACGATGATCAATCCTCACGAATCATTGCTAATCAGATGGGAACCGCAAAGCTTCATGCTTTTACCATTGATGGTGCTCCAACTTTGGTTGAAATACCAAACGTGTTGTATTCTCCTTCACTACCTGCAAACTTGATATCAATTACTCAACTTTATGATTCAGGTTTCAAGAGTGTCGATCCTCACTACGGTCAGAACAAGGACGACTCCAATATGTACTTCTCCGACTCAACATTCGTCATTCCTGCGTACAAGGACGTCGGTCCCGGTGGTTTCTGGAAATTCTTTCACTACTCTGAACCACGTGCGTTGTCCACCGAATCCAAACCTATCAACGTCACTGACCTATGGCACTTACGATTTGGACACCTGAACAATAGGAGTACCTCAGATATCATGGAGAATGTCTTACGACTTAATCCAACTGCGCCATCAACTTGTGAAGCCTGCACCTTGGGGAAACAAACGAGGAGCAGCCATTCTGGTAGCCTTCCTCGCTCTGAAATCCCTTCTTATAGGATTCATTGCGATCTTGCCGGTCCCTTTCCCGCTCCTAGTATTGGGGGTTTTCTCTATGCTATGGTTCTCATAGATGATGCGACCAGGAAGAATTGGGTCATACTTTTAAAATGTAAATCTCAAGCCTTTGAGGCCTTTAAAATGTTTCATTCAATGCTACGTAATCAAATATCTCATAAAGTTGCTGTTCTCAAGACTGATCGTGGAGGAGAATTCACAAGTTCCGCATTTACTCAATATCTGAATGAGCATGGTATAATTCATGAGATGGGCCCGCCTGAGTCTCCAGAACAAAACTCGGTAGTTGAAAGATTCAATAGAACCATTGCCAGTCGACTGAGATCTCAATTGATACATGGAAATCTACCTGTCCGTCTTTGGGGGGAAGTTATTATGGCCACCTCTTTTCTCTTGAATCTTTGCCCATCTAAGTCGATCAAATTCAACTGTCCTGAGTATGCGTGGCAAACCTTAGCCATGAAGAAAGAAACTCCCATCCTTCCTTATAATCGTCTCAAAGTAATTGGTTGCTTAGCGTATTCAATTCCTCCTGGTCATTTAACCAAGCTTGCACATTGTTCTGTCAAGGCAATTATGGTAGGATATGAGAAGTATTCAAATGCATACCGCTTATGGGATCCTAAATCTAATCGTATTATGATATCTAATGATGTGGTATTCAACGAATTGTCTTTCCCACTTCGCAAGCTCGATCCATCAACTACTGAAGAATTGACTGTCCTGAACGATGATGTCTGGGATGAATGCTGGGAAACACATGTCGCCACCCAACCTAATCCTGATGCTGTTCGCGAGTTCCTCAATGTGACAGATGAAGCAACTGCTCAACCGCCTCAACCTCGGCGATCTACTCGCCAAACCAATCCGGTCGAACGTCTTGGAGATTTCATTGGTTATCATACAACAGCCGATCTTCATCAGAGCTATTTCTCTACAACTGATGATGGACCAGAGTTTGACGAACCGAGCCACTCACAGGCAATGAAGGGACCCAATCGGGAGGACTGGCTGAAAGCAATGGCTGAAGAATTCACTTCTCTACAATCCCATGAAGTAGGTCGACTTGTCGAACCGCCTCCTGAAGCTAATGTCCTACCTGGGATGTGGCGTTTAAAACGAAAACGAGACGAATTCAACCGCATCACCAAATACAAAGCGCGTTGGGTAGCAGGCGGTAATCATCAAATCAAAGGCATCGACTTCGACTCAACTTATGCTTCAGTTGGACTAACTGACACTCTACGCACACTCTACGCTATTGCGGCCAAAGAGGATCTTGAGATGGCCCAGTTCGATATCGAGACAGCTTTTCTCAATGGAAAGATGAAGCACAAAGTCTATGTTCGTCAAGTGACGGGATTTCGCGACCTCACCAAACCAAATCATGTAGTACAACTTGACCGATCATTGTATGGAACATGTCAAGCACACAGAGAATTCAATGACGATCTCGATAATAAGCTTAAAAGTATGGGGTTCACCGTGTGTCCGGTTGACAATTCGCTCTACTCACTTCGCAAGGGGTCTTCCTTTATCCACCTTACTATGCACGTTGATGATGGTATGTCGTTTTCTAATGACAAGGCCTTTCTTAAAAAGTTTCGAGAAGATTTAAACCATCACTACAAATTTTGTTGGAACAACAACCCCTCTCTGCATCTTGGAATTCACATTACTCGCGACCGGACTCGCAGAACAATCACCTTAGACCAATCACATTACTGCGAGGCTATGCTTGAGCGTTTCGGGATGTCTCACTGCAACGGGGTCAAAACGCCACTTCCTCAAAATATCAAACTGTTTTCACCTTCTGAGGAGGATTCCACTGAAATCGAACACTATCGTGCAGCTGTGGGTATGCTAAATTTCTTATCCGTGCAAACCAGACCCGACATCGCCTTTGCTGTAGGATACCTGGCGAGATTCAATTCCAGACATAACGATACTCATTGGGCAGCTGTCAAACACCTTCTACGATACGTGAAGAGAACGATGTCATATAATTTAACCTTTGGTTTGGGAAAAGCTCAGGACACTTTAATTGAAGGGTATGCAGATGCGGATTACGCTGGAGATGTGGACACACGTAGATCAACCACAGGTTTTGTTTTCTTTGTGCAGGGGTCTTTGGTATCTTGGAAGAGTAGGAGGCAACATTCAGTAACTTTATCAACTACAGAAGCGGAATATTTGGCAATTGGGGATTGTGCAAAGCATGGATTATGGTTATGTAGATTACTCGAGCATTTATATCAAAAATCATCACTCAATGTTCCTATAAAATTACCACTATCAAACGACAATCAGGGAGCAGTGTTTTTATGTAATGAGGCATCGGTTAACAACAAATCAAAGCATATCGACATTAGACATCACTTCATTCGAGAACTCACCCGTGAAGGACGCATCACAGTATCCCATGTTTCCACTAAAGATATGCCTGCTGATGGTCTTACAAAGTCTGTAGGGGCTAACATATTAATAACATCTTATGAACAACTTGGCCTATCTGACATAAAGAAGTAGTGAGCAGGGGGGGCTGTTGGAGCTAAATCACTACGCTATCATTTCATTTCATTTAATCATATTACTAATTACATTTACATGATAATCTTTGTAATTTCGCACAAGTTATACTCACTGACTTTTATATCATACCTTAACCTAACCACAAGTTGTATCGATTAAGATAGTTCATATAGTTGTTTCTCTGAGAAAACTTCTCTTTCTTTATTCATCATTGAAGTTTTCTCATCTATCAACACTATATCATTCTCATCTCTTCTCCGGACATATTGTTCCTCCATTGACTATCAGACTGATACACGTGTTGATTGTTTTGATCAGGTATGATTAATGATTGTAGTTTCTCAATTCTTGTTTGTTTATGATTCATATAAGAAATAAATTCATCATTGAAGTTTTCTCATCTATCAACACTATATCATTCTCATCTCTTCTCCGGACATATTGTTCCTCCATTGACTATCAGACTGATACACGTGTTGATTGTTTTGATCAGGGATCCAAGATCCCTTCACCGTCCCGCGAGAAGGAATCAGGTTGCACAAAGGCGCAGACGTTCACCCACAACCAGACTCGCTCCACAAAATTGAACATTGATTGAGGATTAGTAAATACATGGACCCAAACTGAGATCTGCACAGGCCTGGGTATTGTCCTTTGGCTGTGTCCTTAGTAATGACATGGAGCATTATTTGTGATTTTTGTCTTGAACACAATTGTAGCAAACTGATTGCTTTGAGAACTTTGGTAATAATCTCACATGGGTTTATACTTGTCTTACAGAAAGTATGACATCACCAACAAGTGTTGTGATTTTTTGCCGATTAAAATACAAAAACACAAAACAGTGAGACCAATACAGCTCCATGCATCAATCAGATCTCTGATAGATGCACAGACATAGAGCTAAATGTTCAACTCTTCTGTACTTTCTGTGTCAATACTGGGTGCCTAGTAACAACACAGAGAGTATTGTTACTGTGGTACTTCAAGATTCCAATTAATTATCTCCATGTGTTGTTTTTCTTTTCTGAATTTTTTTGATTATGATACTTGTTTTGTTTTTAAACTTTTTGGGGAATTTGAACATTATGTGTATATACTTAAATGTGTTCAACTCTGCCCCAATTTCTTCAAGAAAATTCCATCACAATGATGGCTGGAATTGATCAATGTCCAGGGGAGTGCAGAAACCACCTTTTTAGTATCTGCACATACCCAAAAGATGTTAGAAGACATAATAGTTATTGAATTTGTTTTATCTCAAAAAACAAGTGATTTTACACATTTGTTTTGGTAAAAAAACATCCCAAAAATGTTGACAGCTGACTAAAATATCCAAGTGTAAAGAGTGGAGTGTGATCACCGAGTTCTTGAGAAATCCAGTAAAACACTCCCCTGTATATAAGCATGTTTTATGCTTATACTGTGTGAAACTCCATGCAGATCCCAGGGTGGGTCTGTGTGATTACTAATCCTCAATTGATTGTGCAAATTTATATACTAAACTCTCAAAGCATTGCCACCAGGCCATGTAAATCACAAAATACAGGCAATATTCACCTTGTGTGGGGAAAGAACCATGCCACCAGATCAAGTAAACAGCCTGTATGGGTTACACTCCGTGCAAATTGGGACCAGGAGAGCATAGGAATCCACTCCGTATAACTTCACAAATAGCACTCAATTGGGCAGTCCCGTCCAATCTCTTCCCTCTTTTGTACCCATCTATCTAATTTATCTTTGGTTTACCGCAGCAAATGCAGACCACATTCTCCCTCTCTTGTCTCAAATGGGTAAATGAATTATGCACTCTCTAGTATCTACATGACCACAATTTTTGTCACCTGCGTGAAAAATCACAATACAACCTAAATGGTCTTTGTACAGACAACTGAATGTGTTCTATTTGCACTCCCAATGGTGGCAATGCTCTTAGTGAAGAAGCATATGTGATGAGTTATTTTTGGGCTATAAGGAGATTGTTTGTGTCAGAAATGACTTAGTAAGTCAAACTGCTTGGCCAATTTTTTTCCAAGAGCTTGACATTTGGGTCTAGGTACTTAAGAAGCCTGATACTAGGTACTTAAGTACCTAACTAATGTCTCCAAATACTTCCTTAGAGCATCTCCTACTGTTTGATAAATTTACAGTAAATTAATCTGTACGTAGTTTTTGGTACAATAATTTTTGAGAAAAAATGCAAATTTTTTTGGGGTATTACTGAGCCCCCTAATATTTTGGTTTTGGGGCTGAACTCTGGTTGTGACTAGAGTGGCGCAACTTTAGGTGTAATGACGCAAACATCATTACAAATACAGTACAGCTATAAACATATTCTGATACATAGACCAATACTTGGCTAATGCTTAAGAGCATCTCCAATTGTGGCTTTAACGGGCCGGTTTAGTCAAATATTTACAGCCGTTTCAAGAAAGATTGACAACTTTTTTTGAAAAAAGTCATTGCCAGAGCGGGCAAAACCAGAGCAAAATTGCACTTACAGGTTTTGATTTTTCTGTATTCTTTCAAATTAGCACAGAGACAAAATTGAGAGAGAGACAAGACCCGGGTTTTGCACTGCAACAAAATTTTCAAAAAATTAATCTTTGTTGAAACAGCTGTAACTAAAAAAACCCCAAAGCTCACAGCCTTGAATCTTTAGGTTGGGGTTAGTCAAATAATTTTGAAATAATCTTGAAGCTGTGTCAAATTTAAGACCAGCTAACCCAGGGGTTACTTAACTCAACTCACCTCATCTCACCACTTGACTCTCACTCACCCCACTCAACACTTGTTCTCAACCTCAACATTGCCAATTCCTCAACATCAATTCACCTTCACCCAACTAATTCTATGCACTTCTCCCAAGTCTCCTTCCCTCCTCATCTCAACCATAAACTCCAGGACCTGAAGATGTGAATAAACAATCAACATGTTTTGGACTTGATCTTGAAAATGGTAGAGCATCAGATTATGTAAAAAGAGGGGTTTTAGAACCTATGGCTAGAACGATTAGATTGTTGAAATCTACAATCAAAGCTTGTACTGCTCATTTAAGGATTGATGAGTGAGTTCATTTCTACTTTTGGCTATTTTTTTTAAGTTCTGTATTTATAAAACTGGTTGCCTGATCATGTATCTTCTTTTTGATTATAAGATAGTTGAATTGTCTTACAAAAAGAAGAACATGGAGGAGGGGGTGATGGACACAAGCAGTGTTAAAACCTTTATTAGCTGAATTCTATTTACCCCACCTTTTAGTCATCTATTCCTGGGTTTCAGTCACATCAGATGATCAGATATATTGATGATGCTTGAGTTTACACTTGTGAGTGTCAGTGTGTTACAGTACTAAAAGTCAAAAGGTAGATTCTGACTTTTCCAAAAACCTACATACTTAGGTTTTTGTGAACTCGGCACAGAGCGGCAAAAGCAAGATTTTTTGGCCTCCTGTGCCAGCTTCCTACTTCTAAGGTTGTACTCAACTTTACCTTGTTCATCCTTTTTTTTCTCTTGTGCGTCTCTGAAATGAATAATTTAATGTTTAAGTTAATCTACCAATCCAGATTAAATGATTTGAAATGATCATTACAATTATGAGAAAAGTTCCAAATTAATTGATTAATCTCTGACAATTGGAACCAATTCATCAAGTCAAATTAATTTGATGAGATGATTCAACTTGACTCACCAAATTAATTCTGATTGATTCATCCAATAGATTTGGCTCGATGATTCCAATTGATTGGAATTGATTTGACTCAATTCAGCGAGTCAAGTCAAATCAGTTTGAATCAATTCAGCAAGTCAAGTCAATTCAAACTTCTCTTGGGTTCATTCTGAGATATGGGCAAGGTGGTGTTCATTATCTTGAGGTGAAGGTAAGCATATAAGGTGGCATACAATTGAGGTTGAGAGGTGAAAAATATACCAGTTAAGACCTGCTTTGAAGCTTGAACAAGTACTGCAAAGATTTGTTGCCGGAGGCTGATGCGTGGCATGATGATGCCAATGAGAACAGTAGGCCCAGAGTCCTAAAAGCCACAAACTTTTGGGCATCATAATATTCTTTCCCCCCACCATTTTTGTTTTCAAGATTCTAGGTTTAAAACAAGTCAGAATCTAACTTTTGACTTCGAGTACCGCTAGTGTAAAAAAAAGATAACTACATTTATTCTTTAGGGTCACCTACTATATCGACTAAAGCCAACAATTGTGCACGCAGTCTTCAAATTTGGATTAATTATGATTAACCCCAATTTTAGAGACAACAATTGTGGGATTTGGGGTGAGTTAGCTTAACCCCAGCTAAAAATCTGTAAATTTAGCCTAATTAACCCCAGATTTGATGTGAGCCTACTAGCTTCTGTCTGGCTAGTAGAGTCAATAAAAAAGGTGGTAGAAGTTGGTAAGACTTCTACTAAACTTGTGGGCATTGCTATCCACAAGTACAAATGGAATGAGACTTGGGCGAAAGAGCTTTGCTTGAATTACACAAGTAAAGACTCCAGTTAGATGACCTTTGAACAAAGAATTTTGCCCAGGGATTTTGGGTTAATTATTGTCTATTACAATAATTAAAGATGAGAACAACTGATGCACAGTTCTCAATCCCAAATCGATTCACTTCTGACACAGAATGATCAATAAGGGTAGTGTTAATTATTGTCTATTACAATAATTAAAGATGAGAACAACTGATGCACAGTTCTCAATCCCAAATCGATTCACTTCTGACACAGAATGATCAATAAGGGTAGTGTTAATTATTGTCTATTACAATAATTAAAGATGAGAACAACTGATGCACAGTTCTCAATCCCAAATCGATTCACTTCTGACACAGAATGATCAATAAGGGTAGTGTTAATTATTGTCTATTACAATAATTAAAGATGAGAACAACTGATGCACAGTTCTCAATCCCAAATCGATTCACTTCTGACACAGAATGATCAATAAGGGTAGTGTTAAAGTCTGTCTTAACACTGGGAACTTTATACTCTGACTGATAGAGGTTCCCCGCAGGTTTAGAGTCTCTTATATCAGATTAATCCCAAATCTGATATAAGCCTTACTCAAGGACTACTTCCTTACAAGTAATTCCACCTGATGGATATTACTAATTTCACTGATTATGGTGTTCAATCAGGGAGAAACAAGGTTGGATGTAAACACACAACAGTCAACAAGACACAAAGTTGATAATCAGAGTTCTTTAGAATCAAGCTTTTAAAGTTTGTAGAAGTTTAGACAAAGTTGAAAAGTTCTAAAGCTGATAGGAGTTATTTGTAAAAGCTGTTGAATAATAATGTGATGATGTGATCAGGAGGAGTGGATTCTCAGGGTTTATATACTCTAAACCTTGAGAATCTTTAGACTAGAAGTGGCACAATCTGTGGTTGCATGGTTAGGTTATTACAATTATATTGTTATTAACCTGTTTAAACATATATTTCATTTGTTACAACTGTGTTACAACTGTGAAATATATGTAGTTTTGGTTCACATAAAAGTTGTGTACGTACACACTCTTTTATGTAAGTTTTGCACATGTTACATATGCAAAATCATATGTACTTGACTCTTTGAACTGAGCCATGAGTTGTAATTGTTGTTTTTATGCTTATTTATTATTATACGTCGCCCATTGGTACTACTGGTTAGTACTCAGGGCTGACATTGAATGCCAACTGAGGCTGGGGGCACGTCCTTTCTTCAAGAGGTGTGCAAACACGCCTTTTTTCCAATCAGGACCACGCCCAGGCGCCACTGGGCGCATTGGGTGTATTTTTTAGCAAAGAATGATACAATCTTATTTCTTTTTGAGATTTGTAGACAAGTTTTTGTAAAGGCTGGTATTTGTATCACTTAACTACTTAGATGTGAGCTTGAAGATAAAGCAAGATCATACTAATCAAAGCATATAATAATAGGGACTGAAGCTCCAGGTGTAGCCAGCATTTGGCCTTACTTGTTGAAAGTATGAAGCTTGGAACAGCTTTAAATCAAACATGGAGTTTATAAAGTCATTAGAGAATTTGTCTTCTTCTAAAGGAGGATCAATGGCTGAAAGATCCTCCAAGCCACAAGCCAAAACTTCCTCAAATCCCTCCAACTTGTCTGCACCTGAAAAACCTTTGAATCAATTATTGTTTGATTTTTGGCTTGATTCTGACGGCGGAATCCATTCAATTGCTTCTTCATTCCGTTTTGACCGGGTGTTGTCTTGCAATTTGTGCATGACCTTGGGCATTCTCAATAAAAAAGTGAGAGTTCATGTGATACTAACAACAACCTCAACCAAGTAACTAGCTGAACCTACTATAGTAGTTCTGGGCGCGCCTACCTCCTTTTCGTACTTTGTTGGCGCGTTCTTGACCAACGCGCCCTCAGCCTGAACGCTAATGATTGGAGATGCTCTAATGAACTCTCTTATTTTCACCTCGAGCTCATTTGCTGTACTGACTCCTTAGGGAATTGAGACTGATCTCATATTCATCATTCTTTGGAGTCAGTAATCAAATCATTATTATAGTTTAGTTCTAGGATTCAAAGTCCACTGCGTGGCATAAGATTACATTTCCCTCTTCGAACACAAAATTTCAAGTGAGGACCACGTATCCTTTACAGTAGGCTTTGGGTATCTGAATTCAGCCTAAAATCCGCACCGTGAAAATCAGCATCGCTCAGTGTTGACATGTCAAGGCTGAGTTTTGAGGAAACCAATCGTGCCTTACTCGGCGTCCCAAAGTAAATCTCACAACAGAACCCATCTACAGTCGATTGCAAAAAGCTCGACAAAAATTTCAGGCTAAACCACTTGAATTTTGCGGGCAAACCTCGGTCAACCTGTTTGAAATTGACTGTACTATCTACTCGAAATCATGAGGAACAAAGTCACTTGACTCTCAAACTAGTCTAAGTCCCTCGCTCCTCGCGAGGCCTAGGAGCGGGAGACTGCCAAATTGACTACACTATGAATGAGCTCTTTCATAGCATCGGAAAAACTCTGATAAACAAGGCGCCCATGAAAAATGCACAGCGATTGGGTCAAATGCGTGGAATAACATAGACATTTGCTGCTTGTGATGACTCGAAATATATAATTACAACAAAGCGATATAAGCTTATGGGGTCTAGCATGTACAACATCGTGGATTTTTAACGAGGGATCGACCATCGTCAATTCAATCCTGAGGTTTGCAAAAGAAGACCTGGAAATAGGGAAAATAAACTTTGCTGTATCAAGATTGCGAGTACCTTCGGGTCAGAGCCATTTGCATCTGGTTCCCTTCTCATAGAAACTTAGTAATTCTTTACTGATCTGGTTCTGGATAACCAGGCCATCATTTTTCATCAAGTGTAGATTTGGGTGATTGATGGCTTTGAACCCATTCCCCAATGATTGGAAAATAAGACTCCTGTAAGCACGTATCATCTGTGTGGACAAAACAAATTTCGAATTGAGAGTTGAAAACAATAATCAGCGTTCACATCATCAGTTTTCAGTCGACAGATCGATCAATCGGGTACGAACTATGTGTTCCCTTACGAAATTCTTTCCAAATCTTAAGACTTGATGGGCATGCTTCATACAGAGCCCTAAAGTGATCAGGGGGTACGAGTTCATCTCTTGATCCAGATAGAAATAAGAATGGTGTTTGATCTTTGCTCGATTTCAGATTGAGGATTCGGGTATCTGAAGACCATGTTTGATGACAGAGAAACGAGAATGGGGCGATGAACGGCATGACTGATGGGATTAGTTTACGCTGAAAAAGAGGCAAAGAGGCAGTCAGAGGTCAATCATCAATTAGCTTGCAGTGTATGCGCATCAGACTCCTGAGATTTAGGACTGTGATGGACGATCTGAAATCGTAGCGTACCATATTTGCAAACGTGTTCTCCAAGATGACACCTGAGACCTTTCCATGATTCACAGAGTCGGATGCCAATGCGACTGCTACTGCTCCGCCTAGGCTTTGACCGTAAAGAAAGAGCGGAGTGTTTCCTAAGATAGGGTGAGACTTGATGTAATCAAAAGCAGTTTGAGAATCCAAAATGATCCCTTTTTCGGAAGGTGAACCAGATGAATGGCCATAACCTCGGTATGAGATCGCCACCACGTTAAAGTTATATTTCTGAACAAAGACTTCAGCGATTGGTAATCGGTGACCCTGAATGTCAGATCCATGCAAAAAGTCGATCAAATCAATTATCGTCTTGAAACAAAAGCATCAGGTACATTGTGTCAACTTTGAAGCCTTACCACATTACCAGCATTGGCATGAAGCATGAAGACAGTAGGTCGAGTTCGCCTCCAATCATTCAAAAGCTTCTCCTCTTGTGGAATTGAATCTTTTTGTGAAGCTAAGATTACAAATGTTTGAGTCTTGACTTGATCTGCTGATACCAATTCGATCTTTTCCCAAAACTTCATTCCAAATTGATCGGGATCCGGAACCACTTCTCGAGATCCAGGTGGCATTGAACTTGGATAAATCATCTTATTCTGAAAAGTGTATCTTCGAAACCAACATCAGTACATGAGTGGAATAGAGATGAATTTTATGATCAGCTTCTTCAAACTAACAATAAAAGGGCGATGAGAGCAGCCATGGTTGTGCCGGCTTTGGTTAGGGTCCAAAGTAAACGGATGAGAGGTCTCATACCAGGGATATTTAAGAGATCCATGGAGGTTGAGAATTTGCACTGAGATCACTGATGGCTCATTAGTTTGGTCATCGATGAGAATCAGCATGTGATTACACATGTACAATTGATCAAAACTTTACAGTTGTTCCTGAGGTAACCCATACCTTTTTATGGAGCACAACAGTATGGGTCTTTATAAAGTACGGGCAACATATTCTTTGACATAACCTATATCAATTGACATAACCTATATCAATGGATCCACGAGCTACTGCAGAGATTTTGCCAGGGGTGGGTACTCTTTTAAGTTTTCAAAAGCTCAATAATGGGTGTAGTACTAGGTTATTTGTAATTTATGATCATATTGATATTTCATATATAAGATAATTACAAATAAAAATTAGAGAAGGGGAAGGAAATAAGGGAAAGGGAGTGGTTTGGATATATCCAAGCAGACTTCAATCATCAACTCCTTCAAAGGAGGTGGATTGGGTGATGAAGGTTGGATCTAATTCCTTCCTTTAATCTTCCGAGTTTACAGGTTAAAGAGTGAGTGGGGCCACTAGGGCAGTTCAAGTTTGGCAAACCAAGCAGTTAAAAAGAAGCCAGCGAGCAGGCTTTTGATGACGTGAGCATGCTTAAAAAGCCTGCTTGGAATCCTTAAAATGTTGCAAATATAAGTTTTAACACTTTTGAGACCAAGTTACAAAAGAGTCCAACGGACATTCCTTTTTTTTGCCAATGAGTCCAACGGACATTGTTTTTTTTGCCAATGGTCAGCCATGGAGTCTCCACTGGTAAAGGGATCAGACTCATACCCAACTTGATTTCTAAGCTGAAGAGGCTCCAGAGGAATAGTTGATTGCAAGAGGGTATGGGTGAGGGTGAGGGCAGGTGAACATCTTTGAACCTTGTCTCAGCTGCTCTCACCCAACTTTTTTGTGAATGAGCCAAAAGCTTCATAAATTATAAATCACCAAGCCACCTCTAGAGGTGGCTTGGTGGTCTTAAATTATAAGTTTTGTTTCAAGGACATCAAGCATGTCTTAAAACGTCAAGACATGCCTTAAAACTCAAACTTGAACTGCCCTACTAGTTTCTGGTTATTCTGAACCTCACCAACTTAGGGTTGTTCTTGAGGCCACCAGCCTTTAGCTTAACAAAGCCCCATCTGTGCGTCCGCGTGCACACCCTTGCAGAAGGGCTTATGACTAATCCTCTATTCCTGGCATGAGAGCTCCACGGGTTAAGTCCTGTTACATAGTTTTTTGCATTTTCCAATTTCCCTGATTTACAAACACCAATTTTTTCAATTATCAAAGCTGTTTGGCATTTCTTTCTACATGTGTTCTACTTTTTATTATCCCGGATAGGAATCTCCATCATCCTGTTTTTGATGTGAGTGTTTGAGCTCTTATGTCGGACTTATAATACTCTGTACATGATTTTAGAGAAAGTGCCTTGTCAGAAAGCGGAGGACACTCAAGGCAGAAACTGGTATATCAAAAAGGTTACAAGTTAAGCCTGTCTTGTGAACATCTTCAATCATTTTTATTACCTGAACCACTCAAGATGCCTGGGTTATGAGACTACAAGGATGTGTACAAACAGAATATTAACAACTTTGATAATTGAGAATATCTGTGTTTATAAATAAGGAAATTTGAAAAATGTGAAAAACTACATAACAGGACTTGATCTGTGGAGCTCTCATGCCAGGAATAGAGGATTAGTCATAAGCCCCTCTGTGAGGGCGCAAACGTGGCCGTGCAGATGGGTCTTTGTTAAGCTAAACCATCCTAGAGTTCTTCTTGAGAGGACCTGCAATTGTTTGGTTAACTCCCAGCAATAGCTAAATATGTGTCCTAAAGCTAACGCAGATTCCACAATGGGGAATCTGTAACTATTCTGCAGTTACATTTGCAACACAAATTGCTAGCCTGGCATCAAGTTATCCCAGGCTAGCAATTGTTGTTAGCTAACTCCTTGCTCCCACCTTCCTAATCTTGCCCCCACCTCTCAATCCTTACACCCACCATTCTACTTTTGCACCCACCTCTCTACCCTTGCCCCCACCTCTTATATTCTTTTACATTAAATATTTTCATACAAAACCCAAACAATTGTGAAATCCACTTGAACCACATGGGTCAAATTAAGCTAAATCACTTTCTACCGCCCACAACTGTGGGAATTGGCAGTACATCACTTATCACCAGCTAACAATTGTTAAATTTAGGTTAGCTATTGCTAAAGTTAAGGCAAACAGGTTGGTATAGTGAGAGTAGAGCATCCACGCAATGCTGGGCCAGCAACACAGATGTTGCATACTGCGCTGTGTCTGCATTGCAGTTTTTCTGACCAGACCACACCATAAAATTTGTTTCTAAGTTGCAGTCTGACCTGCCACACAACTCGATGTGTCAAATGGATAGATTTTTGAGCCACAACAACATTTGTTGTGTTACTGCCTAAGAAATCTTAAAACTTGATGTGTTTTGGTGTTGTTGCGCCTGTTGTGTTGCGCCCAACCTAACCTTTTGTTATTGTGGTACCTACCGCAACACAGTATCTGCTTCTGGATGTTGTTGCATGTTGCAGAGCAACACACCAAAAAAACACTTTATGTGGTGTGGTGCGTTGTTGGAATAGGGTTGATCCAAGGGACAGGGGCTGGTCATCACTTACTCTGAGTCAGGAAGCCTTATAGTTATGAATTTATCAATAGTCATATAATATAAGACTCTTTATATTACTTCATAGAAATTTTACTTGTTCTTTGAAAGTATTATGTGATAATAAATCTTTGGGGGATCTCCTTGAAGGTTGAGAGAGAGGGTTTATATATTCTCCTCTCTTAACCTAATTGTGAGGATATTTGTCTGTATCACTTCTATGGTCAAATAGTTATATTAATTATCATTGGTGAGGACAGAGTTTTTAACTTGGAGGACATCAGGGGTATTTTGAACATTGCACAAGCCTCACGCAAGGGTGCATGCTCAGGGTCTTCTTGCTTGTTGTGTTGTTCTATGATGACTGAATCTCCTCAAAATTGTAGGAAATGTTTTAGAACATGGTAAAACTTAAAGGGAGTTATCTTCATCAATCATAAACTGAAAGCTTTCAAATTTCTTAAGGGGGCAATTGCCACTTATTTATTGTGGTCATTGACATTGTCAACTGGTAAACAATGATCATTAAAGATAATATGATATGATACTCATCTAGATCAAGACAGTGGAAAAGGATATATGTTTTACTCCGTACTTTGTTGTAAGGAGTGCACAGCCAGACATTTAGTTGTGGGATTATTGTATGGGATATTATGAGTCATACTTTATCATTTTATTCAACATGCAGCCATGGAGAGTCATCATTCCTTACACTGCCAGCATAAGGTACTGTCCTCCCAGGGAAAAATGATTGCATTGTTGAAAATGCAATTGCTCTGCATTAATTATACCGTTTCAGGAATTTCTTTGAATTAAGATTGTTCATGTCTCACTTAGGAAAGATACCATATGCTGGCAGTTTCAAAGAGCCAATTGTGGAACTTTCTGGAGATAGGTGAGTTTTTGGTTCCCTTTGTTGTTTCTCTTGTTTCTTCTCACTTAGCTGTATGCTGATTCCTTGGAGAGCCCATTATAGGACTTTCTGGAGCTAGATTGTAACAACAAACCAAATTTCTAAGTTTGTGCTCTTGCAAGAACCCGTGCCAGAACCCTTTCCAGACCCTCAGTGGATATTCTATGATGTCCTTACAGTTGTCACCTTGATTTGTGATTCTTTTCATCATCACTTAGCTCTCAATTTGATGGAAAAATGGATCAGTTCTTTTACTCTAGTACATCATGGGTGGTGGAAAATACGTTATAAATTGCTTCTTTACCTCCACTCCAGCTTCTACCCCTAGGTGTTTTCAGCTCTCTCCCTAGAAGAAAGCCAGGTTCTACAAAACTGCTGAAAGTAAGGAAGAGCAGCTCAATCAGATTGTCAATTCTCCTCCTTATATATGTAGCTCCCCCACCACCACCAAAATGTGTCAATATCATGATTCAGACAATGATCATGACTGGATTAATGAGTCAGACAATGATATCAAATAGAAAAATTAGCCCCACCAGCACTGTATATACACCACCAAATTCATCATTTTTTTCTGAATAACTTCAAGGCTTCTTTGGCAGTCGGTGTCACCATGAGGTCCAGATGGCTGGTAGGTGCCTGCACTGTAAGAGAACCACAAAGAGTGCACCACCCCAAGAAGCATACCATGAAATATAACCAAGTGAATGTCTTTATCATCCTGAAGATCAGTATCCTGCACACAAAATTGATTTGACTTACACCCTTGGGTGAGGTTCCATTATATGACTTGATTGAAGTGGGTGTAGGCTGACTATTTTAAATGGAGTTTTAAGGTTTTTCAACAAGTTTATGTGAGTGTCAGGCAGAATTCATCCAGACACTTCACCAATTATACATATCCAGCTTGCCATCCAAACCCCACACAACCTCCTCAGTCTGTTTCATACAACTCTACCATGACTTATTAAAACACTGGCCCAGTTGTGCTGATGCAGCAGAAAACCTGAGTTACCCATAAAATTAATAAAGTAAAGAATTCAGACGTGGCTGATATAGTCACGAAAGATGTGAGTAAGGTATTAATCACGTATGAGTGATATGAAGAAATAAAGCACCTGATATAGTCACGAAAGATGTGAGTAAGGTATTAATCACGTATGAGTGATATGAAGAAATAAAGCACCTGTTAGGAAGGTGGCAGGATAAAAGTAGATAAATGAATGAGTGAGGAAAATAACCGTGGAGCTCACACATTCCTACTTTTATACTAACTCTCTTCTTAATAGGTTTGATAAAAATTATGATATCAAGCATTGTGATTCTCACATAAAATGACGCGCAGGTCCTGCTTTGATAAGAAATGAAACAAGAATTAGAAAAATATAAGAAAGAACAAAATGAGATAATGAAACGTGTGTACACGCTGAGTATCATAAGGTGATCATTGTGACAGGAAAAGAAAACTTCCTAAAGCGTAGAGACCCTTATCCGGTGATTATAATCAGGATGTTTGATGATAGTAATTATAATTTAACAAAAATTGGGTTTTCAATGGTAGCGTGGTCTTAGTTACAGTACCCAAGCAGTGCTTTGACCAACAGAAGGCCAAAGTACCACTTCCCATTTCAGAGATGGCTGGTAATGGCAACCAGCATTATAATTTGGTACTGCTAGTCAGCAACTAGTCAACCTACACTTCTACTACTCACTTTTACCACACTCATGAAGCAACTGCCAACATATGCCACCACCAAACAAACAACAGGGGACAACAACCAAATTCTACAACTCAATCCCAAGCTGGATGCTCAAAAATTTGCTCGGGAGGCTCAGTATGTTCCCTGTATGTGATAGACAACAGAAATTGCCTGACCGCTTTTAATTGGAGAAATGGAATCAGATCAGTTGAGTATATTTCTTTCACTTAGGATGTTTCTCTGGAATTTCATTCTTTTCAATACTTTACCCAGAAGATACTGCAACTGACCTCACTTGATTATAATCTTCTTACATTTCAATTTTTTTTGTACCCAATCACTCTATGGTCATCATCATATCTGTATTGAAACTCATACAATTGATCTTGCTTTGATCATCTCAAAATGGCACCCACCCAAAGTGCCTCACAATTTACCTTGGGCTACAAGACTGTTGACACCAAAAGTGGTACCTGTCAGTCTGGAAAATTACTACTGCAGCTTGTTCAGGTCCTGGCATGATTTGCCCCCTCTTCAGACAGTCAACAAGCTCTTCCAAGGTGGTCATTCACATTCTTGGTCCCAAATCACAAAGGCTCAATGGCTCAGACCAAGGAGAAGGGCAAGTTCATTAACTGTGCTTGATCCAAATACCTTGTCAGTTCTGCCATTGGGACACCAACACACACTCACCTGATATTGTCAGTGGACCTACATGTAAGACAGTTACTGTCACACAACAAAATGGAGTGGGTCATTTAACTCAAATTCAAGGGACATCCAAGGTGTCAAAGAGGAAGTCCTTGGCTGTGTCTTGACCCAAGAACACCAAAGCCAATACAAACTTTGTGAGTCCATTTCTTAGTTCATAATCTCTCCCTTGGTCTCTATTATCTTTCCTGATCATATCCCACCACTCCAAATGGTTCAGGTGTTGGCATCTGAAGCTGGAGCACACCCATTCTCAATCCTGGATGAAGAAAACTAGCATATTTTTAAGTGAGCTCAAGGATTAAATAATCAAGATGAAGAACTAGACTATGTATGACCCACCAGTCCTATTCTTTGAGAGACCTTTCCATTTTCAAACAACGTAAGCCCCGATTAATCCTGTTTGGATTATCTTAGGAGTTGATATGCATACTGATTCAATCTCCTCATATATATTTAGATTCCATCGGGGCCTCCCTTAGCACTGACATGCACATGGTGTAAAAAGAATGTCCGCATAAGTGGAAGCTCAAAGCCAAATATCTCGTGGTACCGTGATGGATCAAGCCAGGCCGGTAAGAACAATTAAGGCTTCCCACTTTGAAACCAAGAAATACGTGCTGATGCCAAACTCCCGCCAACTGTAGCCAATCTCGCGCCCAATACGATCTGTAAAGATTTGACGCGAAGGACGGGCGACTAGTTTGAGACTGAAGTTATACATGAAAGTCTATGTGGGTCAAATTGACGCAAGGTAAAAAAATTCAAGTGTGGCTGATAGCAAAAAAGGGATGGTTTTTACGCGCTCGTTAGTTGAGAAGCGCTTCACAGCTATCTGTATGTCCGACTATCCCGATATTTGAGCTTGCCATCTCGACTGGCCATTGTTGGTATGTATGCGTGCAGACTCACTTCTTGGTGCACTTCGATTTGGGTTACCCCTAACACATAGTATCGAGTTATTTAATGCCAAGCGGAAATTCCATCTTGGTCATACTATACGTTTACCATCCGCTGTGAATAGAAATCGCGAGGTACATTTGAGGGAGTAAATGTATGGTCATCGGTAGTGCATTTCACATCAGATAGGTGGAAGTGGAGGCATCAAGTCCTTCCGGTTCTCCGAGTTCAAGGGAGATGGTGCAATTTGCCTCAAGTTTTTAATCGGAGGTCTCCTTGACTGAGCAGGAAGTTCGTAACGAATAATATTAATTTCAATCATAAAATCTCGTCATCTGAGACCTGAAACCTTTACCACCCTACTGCTCGTCTAAGTGCCATCATGAGATCCTTTGACCTTTTACTGCTTGTATTAGCCATCGGTATATATCTTTCCTCTCATATTCACCCTCTCTTCCCCAGATTATAGCTCGACTTTCAGTAGATTCAAATTTTGTTTTCTTTGTTTGCACCTCAATAGTCTTCGCCTCTAGCACTGGGACGATCCTCCCAAGCACCACAATGAATTCCACAGAACAACAAACCATACAAGCTGAAGCTAGTTATAGCATCGAGATTACTCAAAGTTTTGAGTTTAGTTTCTCCACCATGAAAAGTTACGATACTACTATTCAAACTGGCTGTCGACAAGGAGCAGTTGCGACTGTCATAGGTGCTTTTAATGAAATCCATACTGCTATCACTCAATTGAGTAGAAACTTTGTCGTCTCACTTGTTTTATCTCGCCAAGCTGCTGTAGGTCCGACTTCCACTTTAACAATAGAAATTTTGTGATAGGAAAAATCCCATCTTCATTTGACTGTTGTCTTTTTCTTAGGTTTCCTGTGCTTCAAAATATGCAGAACTTTTGATGCAGTTCCAATTATTGATCAAAACTGTATCTGATTACCCAATGATGATCGTCGCTTGTCAACGTAAATATTTCATTTCTCTTCAAGAAGATTATCTTACCCATAGACCCAAAATTAAATTTACCTTTTGACTTTTATTTATATAGCACTCATGATAAAATATTCAAGACAATTTCAAATAATGAATTCATATTTCTCTCGTTGTGGTGTCAATATGAATTCCGTATTACAAAAGAAAGTTGGATTTGATGCTCGGATTTGGTTAAAGTTTGGTATAAGTTTTGAAGCTGGTGTAGGATTTTAATTCCCTTCTATATATCTTTATCAAGAAAAAAAATGAAAAAAGTGGAATAATATATCAAAAATCAGGTCTTTTTTTCTGGAGGAGGTTAATTATTTCGTAAATCTTGATAATCTCTTTTTTTGCTTTTGAAAAGTTGTTATACTTTTTTGAAATGAGATCTTTATCTGCTAAGATGATTTTTTATTCCGACTAGTAAAATGACCTTGTGTATGGAGTTGAACTCATGAGAGACGATCAGTGAAATTTAACCTTCTCTATCCTCAATGGAGCCTGAGGAAATCAACAATCGGCCCAAAATTGGAAAATTGGAAAAACAAAGATTTCAAGGCCTGATACCAGATCAAGCTTATGAATGAAAGCAACACGTATGGAATAAAAACAAACTGATCCCATTTCAGGATCTTTCTTAACAGATACCCTTGATACCAAAGGAAAGCCTTCAACCTTAAAATCTATCAAAAAAGAATCAATCGAAAAACATCTCTAAGGTCGTCTTTGTAAAAAACCCAATCAAAAATTATAAAGAATACATAACGATCAAAAACCTAAAGTAAAAATGATGAACTTGATCTAACCAAACTTAAGTCCTTTGATATATGGGTACACAATTCCAGATCAATTTTGTTACACAGAAAGGGTAAGGTGATTAAAAATGAACGAAACTTTGACGAATAAAAAAATATATATATCCTTATAACTGTACAAGATGAGTCAACCCAAAAAAAAAGGATCGAGATGATGAATTCTTTCCAAACACTTTTGAATTTCTACCAGAGATTGATTAAAATGATTTGTTTGAAACGGGGAAAAAATTATGGTGTGTATCATATATCCTTGGATCTTGATGTTGATGTTCATTGAAAGAAGAAACAAGACCCGATCCAATGAGATCAGAAGATGAAGGATTTCTATGACTAGAAGTTGATACAATCACTTTCAATCTCTTATTTTCTTCTTTCAAAATGTTATTCTCATTTTGAACTTGATATAAAAAATCAACAGCTAAAAAAAATCATAACAAAAAGAAAAAATGATAGATTTTAATTCACCTTTCAGTCAATTTTATGAACAACAAAATCATTGTTCATAAGAAAAACTTACCTCTTGATAATGTTTCCCATTTTGATGATTTTGCATGCTTTTCTGACATTGAATCATCAGAGGGGATGGCTAACCTGAGCTCATCAAATAAGTCTTTCATTTCTCTTCTTCTTTTTCTTTCAGCAAGCTTATGACTGATTTTCAATTCAGAAGATCTGTCATTGGTGGCTTTACTTTGAGTTTGATTATTGTTGAAAACAGAGTGAGATTGTGATTGTAATGATATCGATGGCCATTGTGTACTCGGACTGCTGATTGCAGATTGTGGTTGTACATTAGTAGGGTAAGGATGGAATTCTTTTGATGGAATGGCTGGTATACTGGGTAAAGCCATAGCTAGAGGTATACCCATATGAACTGGGGATTGATGGTTTTGCCATGGAGTATTATTTGTAGTAGTGGTAGAAGTCAATGGTGGTGAAGATGCAGCATGTGAATCTGAATCTGAAAAGGGATAGAGTGATGATCCATCTGATGGCCTTCTTTCTGGTGAAAAATGTTGATGAGACATACTTGGGTATCGACGTTGGAATGCAGTTGATGGGTATTTTGAAAGTGTGCTAGATTCAAGAACACTTAAACTCGCATTCCTACGTCTGTATGGATCTACAGTCTCTGAAGGGTGGTTGTAGTGGTTTGAAAGAGCGGAGTTGGCGCTCCACTCTGAAGTTGAATGTGTGTTGAGAAAATGCATCAAGGTCGGAGAAGTGACCAAGCCTGATAAGCTCGGACGTTTTTGTTTGAATGGACTAAGAATGTCATTGGAATGAGATCCGAACTCATTACCATGGGTATCGTCAGTACGAGGTTCATTACTATTATTGGTGTTGTTATTGTTATGGAGTTCCTGGTCAAGATGATGGGGCGTCATTTCAAAAGGTAAAGAGAAACACCCTGAGAGCTTGTGATGTGGTTCAGAGTGAACTGAAGTAATGAGTGGAGGTAAACCTGGGGTTGATTTATCAGCTGGTTCAAAATCAGAAGGAATTAAAGGATCCGTCAGATCTTTGGATGAGATATGTTTGAGCGATAGTAAGTTGAGAGATGCTCGATGAGGATAAGATCGTAAATTTATGAAAAGATCGTTTGGATATAAAAAGAACCTAGTAAGACCATCATCAATTTATCATAGCTTGAATGAGTCTATCTTTTCAGTATCCTCGGAGAACCTCTTTCATCTTGGTCTTGGTTGCGAATGTGATTGTATGGCGGGTGTATAGCAATGATCAACATGATTATCAATTTGGAAACTCAAACCGCTTTGAGAGGCAGTTTATCGACGACTTGGACGGGCACGTAGACCAGCGTCGAGGATGTAGACTCGCCGACGATCGAGAAGATGGGATGAGGTTACTTGAATTGCATCATAAACGTCGATAGTGACATTGGGAAAAGTGAAATATTTCAACTGCATTCGTCTTCAGTTGCGAAACTAGGGAAGCGAACCTCATCAGCGTTGTTTCAGGTTCAAGTATTTTCGATAGCGATGAAACCAAATCTATCACCATCAGAGTGGTGATATGGCAAGGTGATTGGTATGGTCTTAACAATTGCGAACTCGATTGATCCAAAGCTTAAAGACCACGTAAGTCGGGGTGTCACTACACGCCATGAAATTCGAACCTTGCATGATCGATATCCCGGGCGAGCAGACAACCGATATGAAGGATCTTTGCAAGGTTTTTCGTTCGTTTATATATGATGGCTTGGTTACTTTTTCAAGAGCTACCCTACGAAAGAACCTTGATTGGTCAACACTCGGAAACCTAATCAGTGCTTTATTGAATTGCCAATATGGTGCTGAAATATCAAGTGGACGAGTCTGCACAGGTCTACACCCGAAAACTTCATCGAGTGCTGAAACTGCTCAGAAATACAGAATGAACCCAATCCTTTGATATAACTACTCTTCAACTCTCCACGGAGTAACCAGTGAAAGTCCATTCTAAACATCTTTGACAAATTCAAAAATATGGGTTGGTTTTGATAGTTGAAGGCCATCCGCATGTTCCATGTGGATGCTATCATTTCAAGACTGGAATGAAATATCGAGTATTTTCAAGCCTTTGCGTCGCATTAAAAGACAAAGGTACATAATACCGGTTCATCTTGAAATTTAAGCGCCTTATACTCATTCGCAATGCAGTTCAACAGAATTTCAAAGAATAAGAAACCCCCCCCACCCAATCAAGCGAGTTGAAAAGATAATCAACCGTTTCATAAAAAAAGGTCAACAGAAAAAAGGTAACTCATATTTCAAAATGAAAATCTTGGTGAAAATAATTATAAGAAAGTAAGGTCACGCATAAATTTTTTTTCTTCCTCTGAAGAAATGAATACATGAATTTGATCATTTGAGGAAAAAAAGTATATGTATTGATCATGAGGAAAAAAGTGAGTAGTTTTTTTCAACAAACTGAGAGAAAGACAGAATTACGAATGATGAGAAGATTGTACAGAAGTTGAGGATAAGTGTTCGAATTCAGAAAAAACTGGTTTCCAAAGTTTGTTCAAAGAAAAGGTGATGGTTTTGTTATTTAATGATAACTTGGTAAAGCAAAACCTATCCTAGAATTCGCGAACTGTTTTCGGTTTGTAAAGAAAAAAAAACATTAAGAAGGTCAGAAAATGTCAAAGGTAGATTCGGGAAAAGTTCAGATAAAAATTTTCACATCAAAAGTGGTGTAATAACTCTTCATGAAAGAAATACCTAATTAACCAAAAATTCAAGGGTCCAATCAATAATCCTTCAAAGGAAAGATCTTTGAATGAATGATGATTCTTACCAAGTATCCAATCACCACCCGTTTCACCACTAAACACCGCTCCAACACAACGACTACTTCCAGGAGAAACCTTTCCTAACTGGAAATCCGAAAATCCAAGATGATATCAACTTAGAGTCTCGCGTGATACATATATCAGCTATCGAAAGAAGAGAAGGACTTACATTCATATCAAGATCATTAACCAGAAGCTCCAACCCATTTCCAAAATCAAAAGTCATCTTAACACTTTGTGCACAAGGAAAAGTATAAAACCCATCCCCAGCTTTAGTTGAAGAATTAGGAATAGTATCCCAAAAAGCTTTAGCTTGATCGGAAGGTGCAGCAATATAAGTGGTCCCAGAATCGATGATAGCTGTAGTAGATTTGATAGGAACTTTGGTTTTAGGGTTTTGTCCATTGTTACAGTAGAGGTTTTCTAATTTGATTTGCCAATAAGTTTGTGAGATCAAGGGGGCCCATTGGAATCGACCTCGATACTTTGTGGGGTTTTGTCCTCCTATGTATAATTCTGATTGAGCGTATGAACCTGATGCCGATCTGTGAACCGAAGCGTATGGAATAAGTAAATGATTTTCTTGTTTTGTCAGAGAACATTAAAATTGTTTTCAAAGTGTCCGTTACAACTTACCTTCCCATTGCGAAAGAAAACATCTTGGTATCTGGTGAAGATAAACTAGGGTTCTGTGACATGGCATTATAAAACCAAGGTTTGGCATGACTAGTAGCAATACTTTCAAAAGCTGAAAAAAAATCAGAGTGATGAGCAAAACGCAAAACGCAAAACTCTTCAGAACAAAATAAAGTTTTTTTTTAATATAACTGACCTAATCCCATAACGCCATCAGCAGGATCATTGATCCAATCTTCAGAGAGCATATCACAAGAAGCAAAAGCTTGCTTCTCAACCGAAAACCCTGAAACAGATACAATATCTTGATACATCGTACCACTTACACCTCCTACACCATATGCGATTTTGAATGATTGATTCATATCACTTGATGTAGTCGATGCTTTTGGATCGTAATACATATGTTTATTAGTTGACGCTTTTCCACAATTCTTCTTACACATGAGTGATTTGATCCACTGATTTTTTTGTATATTAATTTTTTGGAGAAGAAAAAATTCAAAAAAGAAAGTAAAAATGAGTGATTGATTCCGTTTTCAACTGCTTCAGGTTTAGGAAGATTTTTAGAAAAACAAAGGAATTTACCATATCAGAAGACCCTGTATCGAAATCAATCATAAAACTCAAAGCAGGTGTACCAATTTGAATTGAACCATAAAATTCAATATCACCTTTATCCGAAGTACTATCAAACAACTTAGTGGAATGATAATTATACATATGATTGTGATTACTACTAGGTGAAATTTGTTTAGAATCTGAATTGAGCAGAAAATGCCTAGAAGTCCCTCCTTGACCATCATCATCATGAGTTTGAGTAGTGGACGAATCGTTTGAAGTGATTTGACTCCTATCTAATCCTTTGGTAGGTTTTTTCACTCTCTTAAACCGACCAGAATGTTGATGATGTATATATTTCGTACCTCTAACTAATCCTAGTCTAGCAAACGCAGTGCCTTTCTTGACATCCAATGGGCTCATGCCTTCAATTTCTTCTGATGATGGTGCAGAAGGTTCAGATGATACTCTTAAAAGTCCTAATCCATTTGAAATGGGAGGTGTAGGATTGGAATTAGGAAATTGTTGTAAATAATTTGAAGAAAGGTCTGTTATGCTTTTAGGTAAACTTGCACTTGCGATCCATCTACGTGAATGATCATTGAAGATTACCAATGATTTTTTCTTATAACGTGATTGAGTTTTAGTTGCAAAGGTTTGTAAACTTTTCCAATTCACTAATCCTCTGTTAGTCGATGAAGGTGTATTTTCAATTGATGATTTAGGTCCTAATGGTATAGCTAATTGACTTGATACATTTGAAATAAGTATAAAAAGTAAGAAAAATGTAAACTGAAAATCATGTTCAAAAATGATAAATCCCATCTTCCAATGTTTGGAAACTGGGAATTTCAGAAAGTCGAAAAAAAATGTATATCTTGTATGTTGCTGATGAATGAATTTAAGTAAAGGATTAAGTGAATTTAAAATGAATGTGATTGAATGGATTGGTTATCATGTGTGTGTGCGTGTGTGTTTGCGTGTGCTCGTAGGTGTGCGTTGAAAAGAAGAAAGGAATTCAAGAAAGGTGATAAAGAAAGTAGAAATCTATTTTTCGGTTATTATTGTGATTATTGAAAGGCATCAAATGAATGATAAATTAATCATAGTTAAATGTTTTTGACGATGATGAGGTACATGTCATTGTGTTTTATTAATTAAAGAAGTTGAGAACTGGACCAGACGTTTGGTTCTATTGACTGCCCTGTTGACCCTACAATCTACCTTATCTATCATCATCATCATCATCATCATCAAATGATGGAACTGCACGATGACATTCACTGAAGTTGTCATCTGATGCAATAACATCAAAAGAAACTCATTATACACTTCTCTGCGATAGTCCGATTGACAAAGTCACAGTATTGGATGAACCTTGAATCTGGATTATTACGGCCACTGCCTAAATTTCTCGAGGACTAGTTGACCGTTCTGTTTGAAGACTCTCCCAAAATGATGTCAGTATTCGCGTTGCGATGAGCGGGTCACGTCACATTACAAATGTTGAGAATAATAAACAAATGGGTAACAAGGCCTTGATGAAGAGCAGTGATCCTTCAGATACACAAAAGATTCATAGTACCAACTTCCACGATTCGCATGCCACACCAGGTATATCTTGCCCTTCAGGATCGCGAGACCTGAATCCAATTTACCATTCGATGTTCATGATACAGTATGGAACCAAGCAGTCTCACTTCCCTCAAAGACCACTGTGATACTTCGTTCAAAGATTAAACGACTGATGAAATCTTTCTGAACCACGCACCAATCATTGGACAATAGCCAACGACTATGAGACTAAGTCAAGTAGAACCGCAAGATTATGATTTGTAAGGGTCTCAAACCCGTCGTACTAATCAGCCAAAGCTTATCAATGAATAAACGCATACATCCACAACAGCCGAAAGAAAAAAGTCCATATTGATAAACAACAATGTCGATCTCATGAGGAAGAAACCGGAGGATCTTCAACAAAGATTCGTTTAGACCTTTGAGAAGGTAATTGTAGAATCTGATAATTATCTATATCTTCAATACTAGAAAGATCTTGATTAAGTTTTGAAAGTTTCAATGAATCATTCCATAAGATTTGAGTAGGAATTGAAATCTCAAATAAATATTCATTTTTCAATTCTCCTACTTTTTCTACGTAAGTTACTTTGATTGGTAATAATCTTGTGGTTAAAAGTTCCAAGACTTTTGATGATGGTTTTTCGGTTGAGATTGAGATGTAAGTCTTTGTTTCGTAATCTAAAATCGGTTGATTCATTTCTTAAAATGATGATAGAACGATGATATGTACTGATTGAGTTTTGTTAGATGAGAATGGAAAGCTGAGTTTGATTGTGGTGGTGACTGTATTGAGGATGAAATGGAAGTGGTGAAGAAGGGTTAGGTTTCAAAGTCTTTTCTGTGATGCATGCACCACCAGCTGTCTTCAGTAATTCCAATCTCAACTCTCAAATTCTTCAAAACAACACCTCATTTTCCAAAAAAAACGCAAACTCATCTAGTTTATCAAAGTTTTACATACTTGTATACGTAGCTCGAATTCAAGAAGAATGCCACCCAAAAAAGGTAAAAAAGGTAAAAAAGGTGTAGATGACGATGAGTTATGGTTAGTACAATTCACATTTCTCTTTGAACTCTACCTTCAAGAAAACAATCGAGGTTTTAATTATAACTTTCATCTTATTATAAATCTCTAGGGCTGGAAAAGAAAAAGAGACCATCTCATTAGTCGATCCAAACCCAGTATCTGAAGAAGAAGAAGATGTTCCGATCACAAAAAAAGGCAAATCCAAATCATCCGCCTTTGCTTATGCTGCACTTGAAGATATGACAGGTGGGGATGACGATGTAAAAGAAGAAGTAGAGGAAGCGGAAGAACAAGATTTTGGTGGTTTGATGAGTGCACTTAAGAGTGCCTCAGCTTCAAAAAGTAAAACAGCTAAAAAGGATAAGGTGCAGGTTTATTAATTATACTTCTACATACCATCTTTTGGGTTTTCTGACTTATGATCCATATGCATGGAAGCTAATCACTCATTATCTTGCTTTACTTTTGTCCCTTTTTGGATCGTAGAAAAAGGCCAAAAAGACACTTCCGGTTCTTTCAGATCAAGAGGAAGATGGCGGTCTCGAAGATTCTCTTCAACTAGACTCAAAAAAACCTGTAGAACTTACTGTTGATGAATTATATCCTGAAGATGAAGACGAAAAGAAAAAATCAAAGAAATCGAAGAAGAAAGGCGGAAAGAAACAAAATGACAATCTCGATGAAGATTTAGATGAAGATGCATTCCTAGAACAAGCAAGGAAAGCTCGTGAAGAAGCTGAAGCTAAATTAGCTGCTGAAGTAGCTCCGATCTCTTCACCACCGGCCGAAAACGATGATCAAAGCACAGCTCCTAGCGGCGTCTTATCAAAGAAAGAGAAGGAAAGGTTGAAGAAGGAAAAGGAAAAGGCAAAGAAGAAGGCTCAAGCTGCTGCTAAGAAAGCCACCAGTACTCCTCTAAGTCCTGTACCCGATCAAATCAGCTCCGAAACGCCCGGTATACCACAAACCGGAGAAGCTTTAACCACTCAAGAAGCGGCCGCACCGGAGCAAGGTGTAGAGGATGGTGAAGAAGTAGATGAAGAGGAGGGAGCTGAGGGAACTGCCGCTTCGAAAAATAAGAAAAAGAAAAGTATGTTTCATGTCTTCTGAAGTCATCACTTCTCTCAAAGCCTGACTGATGTCTTTGGTATCTTGATCTTTCATTTCATCCGAAGAGAAGAAAGCCGGTGAGAAGGCTGAGCCGGAGCCAAAGAAAAAAATGGGAGGGAAATTGAATGCATTACGGGTGAGTATCATTGCATATATCATATTCACCATGACATCACATGAACTGAAATCGATTTATCAATCCAGGCTGCTATGGAGGAAAGGCAAAGGCTTGAAGCGGAAGCTAAAGCAAAGGCTGAAGAAGAAGAACGATTACGGAGAGAAGAAGAGGAAGCATTGGCTGCTGAGGAGAAACGGAAAGAAGAGGAGAAAGCTCGAAAGAAAGAAAAAGACAAGGTGAGCGATCTGATCTCATTGAATATGTCGATCTCGTTGGAATCTATACTCAACTTGGGAGATCAGCTTATTGACCATTGGCCTCGATAATTTCATAGCTCAAAAAAGAAGAGTTGCGTAAAGCTGGAAAGCTCTTGACTCCGAAGCAGAAGGCTGAGAGAGCTGCAGCAGAAGCTAGATTGAAGGCATTAGTAGCTTCAGGTGTTCAGGTTGCCGGACTTCAACAGCGGAATGGTGACGCTGCTCCTTCAAGTTCCACTTCAAAGAAACCGGTGTATAGCAATCGTAAAAAAGGTACCAAGAAGGATCCGTTGGCCGATGTCTTGAAGCTGGATACTTTACCTGATGTTGGTGAACTGAAGATATCAGAAACCGACAAACCGGAGCCTATCCCAACTCCAAGTCCGCCTATTGAGGAAGTCAAACCTGAGGCCAGTGATGTCAAGGATGACTGGGAAGCGGAAAGTGATGACGTCAAAGACGATTGGGAAGCGGAAAGTGAAGAAGAGGTTGCACCTACTCCGCCTAAGACTACCAAACCTCCTGCCGAAAAGTCACAGGGTCTGGCGAGTAAGTCTGCACCACCTGCATCAAAAAGCAAACCAGCAGCGGCCGCACCGAGCAAGACAGCCCCAGGGCCTAAGCAGCCAATCAAGCCTAGCGCAACCAATTCCAAGGATCAAAACAACAAGGAGGAAGGTAAGAGTAAGGTGACAGCGGGAGCCAAAACAAAACCAATCAATTCGAAAGCAGATAGCTCAGATGATTCAGAAGATGATTCAGAAGACGACGATTCAGATGATGATGAAGATTCCGACGACGACTCAGATGATGATGACTCAGATGACGATTCGGACGATGACTCGGACGACTCGGATGGAGAAAAGAAGATGTCAACTGCACGAAAGATGGCAGCACAGCGTAAAGCAGAAGCAGCAGCTCGAAGAATCAAACGGCACGAAGATGCACTTGCAGCTAGAAAACCTGAGGATATGAGAAGTCCTATTTGCTGTATTCTGGGACACGTCGATACTGGAAAGACAAAATTACTTGATAAGGTTCATATTTAAAAATCGATCAATTTACGGCTTGATACTGATTGAGAGTTTAACCATTGAGTTTTAGATTCGACAAACTAACGTGCAAGAAGGTGAAGCTGGAGGAATTACTCAACAAATCGGTGCTACATTCTTCCCTATGGATGCTATCAAACGTAAAACTGCTGTTCTGAGAGAACACGATATCAAGGAATATAAACTGCCTGGTTTACTGGTCATTGATACACCCGGACACGAGTCTTTTACCAACTTACGAAGTCGAGGTAGTTCATTGTGTAACATCGCCATTCTTGTTGTTGATATCATGGTGAGCATATCTCTTCTTCAACTTTCGGCTGTACTGTATCTATTCAAACTCACAAGACGTCTGTTCAATCTCTTAGCACGGATTAGAACAACAAACGATAGAATCTCTCAAATTACTGAGGGATAAGAAAACACCATTTATTGTAGCTTTGAATAAGATTGATCGATTATACGGTTGGAAAGAAATCCGAGAAAATTCATTCCGAGATTCACTTTCGAAACAAGTAAGACCAGTTCAAAAAGAATTCGAAAATCGATTACAATCAGCTATCGTTGCATTTGCAGAACAAGGTTTGAATGCAGTACCGTATTATGAAAACACAAATTATTCTAAAAACGTTTCATTGGTTCCAACTTCAGCTGTCACTGGAGAAGGTGTACCTGATCTTTTGATGTTATTAATCAAGTTGACACAAGAACGAATGTCTGAGAGGTTGATGTATCTTTCTGAGTTAGAATGTACTGTATTGGAAGTGAAAGTTATTGAAGGCTTGGGTACTACCATTGATATCGTTCTTTCTAATGGGATCCTTCGAGAGGGTGATAGGATTGTGGTGTGTGGTCTCAATGGACCAATTGTGACCCAGATAAGAGCACTTCTCACTCCTCAACCTATGAAGGAAATGCGAATCAAGGTACGTTCGATTTTCTGATCTATCTGTAAAAATCTGAACTGCTCCTCTTATTGACGAGAGTTTTATTTTGTTCAGGGACAATATGTTCATCATAAGGAAGTCAAAGCCGCACTAGGGATCAAGATTGTAGCACCTGATCTTGAAAAGGCTATCGCTGGTTCACGGTTATTACTCTTGACTGATGACGATGACGAAGAAGATCTCAAGGAAGAAGTGATGGGCGATTTGACAAATCTGATGAATAACATTGATAAATCTGGTCGAGGTGTTTGTGTTCAAGCTTCAACATTGGGTTCACTAGAAGCTCTACTAGAATTTTTAAGAACCAGTAAGATCCCGGTATGTTTTAAAATCTCTCGCTCTCTCAGGGTTATCTCAAATTACTGATAGCTTGTCTTCATTGTAGGTTTCGGGAATCAATATTGGACCTGTTTACAAACGAGATGTAATGCGTGCAGGCACAATGCTCGAAAAAGCAAGAGAATTGGCCGTTTTACTCGCCTTTGATGTCCCCATTGATAAGGATGCGGAAAAACTTGCAGAAGAGACTGGAGTAAAGATCTTCAAGGGTAAATCAATAGTTTATCTCTTTATACCTCTCTTACTCAACTCACTGTTTGAAAAAATCCCAGTATCTGACAAGAACTCATTGATTATCAAAATCGCATTTTATCTAAAATAGCCGATATCATTTATCATTTATTCGATGCTTTTACTGCTTATAATGCTAATATCCTTGAAGCAAAACGGATTGATTCGGCTCCTATTGCTGTTTGGCCCTGTCGACTCAAGATCATTCAGGTCTTTGCTAAACGTGATCGTGAGTAAAAAGAGTCATTCAGAACGGTATTTGAGATAATTGAAATGTATTCTGATGGAATTTATCATTTTGTTATAGCTATTATCGTGGGTTGTGATATTCTTGAAGGTACATTAAAGGTGGGAACACCTTTATGTGTAGTGAAGGTAGATCCGGTGACTAAAAAACGAGTAACAGTTACATTGGGCAAAGTGTAAGTCCACACCGAAAACAAGATGATCAAGTCTCTCTGCCATTATATCAGATGGACTGATCATATGTTTATGTTTTACTCTTTCTTTTGGATCACAGTACTTCACTAGAAATTAATCATAAAGCCACTCAGAGCCTAAAGAAAGAACAAGCAGGAGCAGGAGTAGCGGTGAAGATTGAACATGCATCATATCAATCTGCGATGACATATGGTAGACAATTTGATGATAAAGATGAAGTGATTAGTCAAATCTCAAGACAGTCCATCGATGTTTTGAAGAATGTGTTTAGATCTGAGGTTTCCAAAGAAGAATGGGCATTGATTGTGAAGTTGAAGAAAGAACTTTCGATTGATTGATTGATTAATTGTATAGAGTTTCTTTTTTTTGGTTTGGCTTGGTTTGGTTTCTTTATATTACTTTATAATTGTTTCTTTTTTTTCGTCATTTTCGTATAGAATAGCAACACATTTTATATATCATTCAAGAAAAGTCATAAAGCTTGGAGCTTGATTCTCCAGGATCTGATATTTGACTACAGATAGGTCAAGGGCAAGAAGTTCTGAAGCTGAAAATATACCACCGGTGATTATTCAATGGAACACCTGGAAACCATGATAATAAGCCCTCCTATACGGTCACCTCGCGCGATTTTTGGAAAAAGACTGTTCTTAGTTACCACTGGTGTATGAAGCACGTTTTTGGCCCAGTGGGGCAAATTGTTGTGGGCCATAAATGTGCCACTCTTCAATCAATTACATGTGTTTGGTCTTATCCTAGACACAAGACATACATTAGGGGTGTTCAAAACATGTGTTTTGGGTCTCAGACGTGTACTCCAGAAGTGACATCCAGAAACATCTGCTACATCTCCAAGACGTTTCTGGATGTTCACTTGATTTTGGAAACTTTGTTCACACAACACATTTGTATGCTTACTTGAGCTAAAAGGCGGCATGATACACCTTTCAGAGCTTGTAGTACATGAAGCCGTGCTGAGACTTGCGGCATGTTGGTGAGGTAGGAAGAGTCTTGGGATTTTGGATTTAATATGATGCTCTCAAGTACTTCTGGACACTTCTGGGATTCAAAACACAGGTTTTGCATACCCCTGTTAGAGCACCCACAGCTGTTTGCATTATCTTTAGGAATAGTTAAGCTAAAGATAACAATTGGTAGCGCGGGTTAAGTAATCTACCGCCACTACCCACAGTTGTGGGCGGTTAAAGGTGTATCATCTTTATGTAACCCACGTCATTCAAGGCAATTCCACACTCTTGGGGGTTAGCTATAGCTATAAATTTATCAATTTTTTTCTTTTTAAAAAAAGGTTTGATTTTCCTCATCTCTCCAAAGTCCGCAGACCCAATTTCCAATCAACTTTCTTCATCTCATTGCCTCACAAAGTCCTCAAACCCCTTTTTTTGCAATATGAATGCCAAAGACATCATTCAACAACTCTCAAAGCTTATTGAAGAAGATGAAGATGATGAATATGACCAGATGGTCTTATCATCATTACATCAACCCAAAATAGACCAAAAACAATCACACAAAATCATTGAGTGTGACTGGATTTCTGCTAATAAACGTCTACAATGGGATTATTTCCAAGAATCTCCACTTGATCCTTGTTCTTATTTTGAGAGGCAGTTTTGAATGAGTCCGGAGCTCTTTGAGAAGATTTCTGCTGATCTTCAGAGCCATAACATATATTGGATTCAGGCTGAGCCCCGAAACCGACACCCCTAGGGGCCTCCGCGCCCCTACCCGCTCGGGGCGGTTTAGGGGTGACCTTTTAGGTCTTTGGGGTTGCGTGCAACCCTGCGGTTAGGGGTGTGGGCCAGCCCCTCACCCCTAACCCCCGCACCACGGACTCCCCGCGGGGTAAAGTCCAGGCAAAGTACACAATCCAGTTTGTAGCTTCATCAATTCCCGAGACAAAACTTGACTTTTTGTTATGGTTTTTTTTGATAAAAATTTCTTTTTTTTAATTTTGATTTTGATTTAGGGGAGATTTTTGTTTTACTTTATATTCAACGGCCTTATTGTGAGAAGGTCAAATGAACCAAAGGATTTTGTCGAGGTTGTGAGAGGACAAAGGAAGCTATGTACGATGAAGGGATGGGTCGAGTCGATTGTTGATAACTTTAGAAATACCATTTTATTGTTTCTGCTTACTGAATACTATGCTGTAACGACAATCGGTCTTATCACTATTTTTGTATTTCTTCAACTATTGAGTACAATAGTTTAATCCTTGCTCAGCCTTTGGGCCCCCGCCACCACCGCGGGGTTACCCTCGGAGTGCCCTTATTAGGGTCGAGTCGCGGTTAGGGGCAGCCCCGTAAAAAAATAAACGGGGCTCACCGTGATATTGGATACAATGTCAGGTAAGTTTTAAGTCATAGTTTTCATATTGTTCAAATTAATGATGAATCAATTTATATTCTACATGGGATTGTTGCAAAAATTGATTTCTGGCAATGTAGTTGATGAGTACATCAAAATAGGTGAAAGTACAGCTATTCAAAGTATGAAGACCTGTGTACAAGATATAATAGAGATCTATGGAAACAATTTCTTGAGACCCCCAAACTCTGATGAACTTGAAATTATCCTGAAGAAGAACAAGGTGCAAGGGTTTCCTGGATGTAAAGGTAGCATAGATGGTATGTATTGGCTTTGGAAAAACTGTCCTCAGGCCTGGGCTGGTCAATTTGAAGGAAAAGAAAAAGACATGTCAGTTACTATGAAGGCAGTTGTGACAAAGAGTCTGTGTATATGGCATGCATTCTTTGGCACACCAGGCGCTCTCAACAACATTGATGTTTTACAAACCAGCCCACTTTTTGAAAATTTCATCAATGGTCAGTGTTCTCTTTGAAGCAATCCTCTGAATTGGGAGATCTGATTTTGATCTTTTCATTCACTCTAAGTTCAAAAGCTACTGAAGATCAAGTTCATTTAAAGGTCAAAGAACATGAATATACTCAAGGATATTACCTAGCTGATGAAATTCATCCCTCATGGCCAGTCTTTGTCAAGTCAATTCATTGTTTTGCTGATGAAGCCAGCAGCTATTTTTCAAAGCATCAAGAATCTGTCCAAAAAGACATTAAGTGTGTTGTTGGTGTTCTCCAAGCACACTGGCATATACTTGTTGCACCATGTCACCTTTGGGGTTTAATGGACATGACAAAAGTCATTTTATGCTGTATCATACTGCACAACATGATTGTTGAAGACTGTGGCAAACAGGATCAAATCATCAAGGATTATTAATTTGAAAACAATGTTGAGGTTCATCCAAATTGGCTAGATCCTCAACCTGGGTATACTCTTGCTCAGTACCACATTTCAAATGCTAAGCTAAGAAACAGAAATGTACATCTTCAATTATTAGAAGATCTCAAAGTTTCAATGTGGATGAAAAGAGGCATGGGGGAGATTTAGTTGTCAATGGGAATTTCTGATATAATTTTAGATAATAAAACAATATCATATTTCATTTATTTTGTCAAAGGAAATTTTGCAGCAAATTTTAGATGATATTTCAATATCTTATTACAATCATTTCACTTTCCCCACTCTTTTACAAAAGAAACTGAATCTTAAAATAACTGACTAAATTTTCAAATAGAAAAAACATGTATTGAAAAAAACCCACCTGAGTCTTGAAATGAAAACATACTGACTAAGTATGATTTAATTTCCAAGATGTTGCAAACTTCCTGCCTCCTCTCTGTACCTCTTCAATAACCTTGACTTCATGAGTTGGAGAATTTCTCGTGATTCTTCATCCAGACATGAATCAGCTGAGTTCATTAAGGTGTTGAGATTCTGGCTGTCTTCCTCAGGTTTAAGAGCCCGCTCTGCTAACTGGTGACTTTTTTTTCATTACCGCAGCCTTCCTTTCTTGAATCTCAGTAGCATGCTTGAGTTCTTTAGTGTATTTGGCCTTGGTTTCTCTTTCTTCTTGTTGACACTTACTTTTTTTTTGGCCAACAGGGTGTTCACTCAGATTGCTTGATGGGGTAGGAGATGATTGAGGCAAGAAAGGGGAGCTAGTGCTGATTGAAGTCAAAGTCAAAGTGTTGGCAACGTTGACAACTGTATTTGTTACGTTGATGGCGGGATTTCCAGGTTGAACCCACTTTGGTGTGTATCAAAGGATCTACCACAGGACCTTGTATTTGAATTTCTGTCCCTTGCACTGATTCACATACTTTTTCTTTGCAATCTCCATGTAACCGGCAGGCAAGGTTCCACTTGGGGGGTTCTGTTGGATTGCGCCATAGATCAAGGAAAATTCCAGGGTTGATGTATTGATTGATTTCCGACTATCAAAATGAACAATACATTAGCTTAATACAATCAAAAAACATGGTATAAATAATGATTACAATATAAAAAAAGATGATAGAAATCATACCAATATTCAAGGTGATCAGCGGAACAAGGATGAATGGTACATGAGGCCTTGAAGTGCTGGGCCACTCAGTTGTAAAAATTGCCTCCAGTTTAATTGTTGGCAAATTTGATGTCTTGACTGATGGCAATCCACAAGATTGCCAACTACTCATCTTTGGCCAATACAAAGTTGTCACCACGTTTCTTTGTGGTGATCATGGGGGAAAGAGGTTTTGCCAAGGGGGTTGTAGGGCTGGTTGATCCATGTGGATCAATCATATATTGTAGTGGTTTGTCAAAATTGTTGTTGAAATCAAATCAAATGATTGAATAATGAAATTTGATGTCTTGACTAATGGCAATCCACAAGATTGCCAACTGCTCATCTTTGGCCAATACAAAGTTTTCACCGCGCTTCTTTGTGGTGGTCGTGGGGGAAAGAGGTTTTGCCGAGGGGGTTGTAGGGCTGGTTGATCCATGTGGATCAATCATATATTGTAGTGGTTTGTCAAAATTGTTGTTGAAATCAAATCAAATGATTGAATAATGATTTGACTTTGTGGTGGATAGCAATGAAAAAAGGAGGGGAAAATGATAGAGCGGAGGGTGCGAGGTGGGGTTTCCAAGCACATGGAGATAGCTACAGACAATCTCTAATCTGTAGGTAGGTTTGTGACAAATAATCTCTAGCCTGAGATAGGTTTGTCCCAGCCTAGAGATTATTTGTCACAAACCTACCTACAGATTACTTACAGATTCCCCATTGTGGGAATCATGTAAGCTTTAGGCTAAATATTTAGCTATTCTGCCCACTTAACCCCACAATTGTGGGTGCTCTTATGAAATTGCAGCACATGTGGTTTACCATTCATCATATCCCAATGGGTAAATTTGGCTTTCATTGTTCAAACATTGAAGATCCTTGATACCAGATGTGGAGTGCTTCTCAGGAAGGCAGCACAATTTCTCAGAGGAGATGGTTAACATGAGGTCTTTTGAAATTGGTGCTCTGCTTGGTTGGAAATTGGTAGAAGGCAAGTTTGAAGCCTTAAGATCTGCTATACTGTTATTGACAAAGTTATTGAGTTGAGACCAGCTATTGGCTTGTTCAGATGTTGACCAATTGGTGTTGGTGACAGTTTGGCTTGGGTGACTATGAGCGGGATTTGGTAAAGGGTTGGGTTGTGTTTGGGTAGGATTGGGTTGGGAAGAGGACGTGTGATCAAAAAGTGCTGATGCAGCATGTTCAAGCATATAGATCATAGCTGATCTTGGCTGGTTAGAGATAAAAGGAAACATTAAAAAAGGAAAGATAGTCAAAGATGTCCTGTCTATTTATGACAGCGCGCACGGACCCGCATTACATTGTTTTTTTGACGATGTGGCAAACTTTTCGAGAACGACAGTACGAGTCACATTCAAATTTGCGGGTCTTGGACGTTTCGGCCAGATTGAATTTCCTTTGGCCTTGCCTTTCCCTTCTTTCAAAGGATTTATACAAGCTCTGAATGCGGAGCAGAGAAATCGACTGACTTGAATGCTTCTTGCCTTACACCTGGCCATCAAGCTTGATGAATCACAGAGTTGTGATTCGAGTACGTAATATACATGATGCGCAGGCCAAGTTGGTGGGCGAGGCAGCACGTCAATAAAATTCTAACTCGGGGTATCTAAAGTTCATTCGCTGCAAGTCAGGTTTCCATAATTGTGTAGAACAAAGACAAATTAATTACGGGGGGTCAAAATCTCACGAAGGCTAATTGACTCCATCATTGGAATTCATTGAGGGGGATAAAATAGGATCAAATCCAAAGTCGATCGTGCATCCTTGGGTCATGAGTGCGAATTTTGAGTTTATATAACACACCTGCATCGGTTCAAATTACACCTTAAAGAAAATTGCAACTGGGAGGTTCGGCTCCTTCTTCTTGGGTCCCTTTTTTGCAGATATTCACATCTGATGATACCGAATACCTTACGTAAAGAATTCACTTTGAAACCCTGGCTGTGACGCTTCAAGAACTGATCATACGCATCCACATATAATACCTTGTACTTCATCTAAATACATACATTCCATAACAATGTATTCGCTGGACCCCCGAGATTTGCTCTTTAATCACTTTCACACATCTTGATCCACTTGAAAAATCACAGCGATCTTCTGAAGTTTCCAACCAGCATCAAGACCAACAATACAAAATAAAAGTTATTGGACCGTGACGTCTCCTATAGAGTTTTGTATAATAACGGATCAAAAATCGCTCACGCCTCCTGTTTGGCCCTTCGTAAAATGTGAAAACAATGACTTACCAGATCTCAGTACAAGCGACATTTCTCTTTCAAATACAAGATAGGATTTTTGAACTGTTCTCTCACCAAAAACGCGTCTCCTCGCGGTGTCTGCTTTCTCGAACTTTCCCCCTTCCTCATCTTGTGAATCAGATCTTACGAACGTCATACATATCGTGTTCGGATCTTCAAAATATCCTCCTACCCAACACGCGACTTGTAGCAAAGAATTTAGGAGTCTTTTCCCCGCCCAAGAGTTTAAACAAAAATAGATAGATCTCGTAAAGCCATAGGACAACTCCGATCAGACTCTTTCAAAATGAAACTTCGGCTGATCCAATTAATATCTCCATGCTAGTCAGTACTTTGGGTACTCTTTCTTCTGCTTTCGCAAGAATTACATGGATCCGATTCTCACTGAAATCCAGTATTGTATGGGCATTGCATATTCTGTCAGTCTCGTCCGATGCGTCATATGTGGCAAGGCCACATGGTCTGGATGTGGTCTACACGGCAGCGACATCATGAGTGAGGCAAGTATAAAAGTTGACGATTTTTGTTTCCAGAGAGAACACACTTGAAATTTTGGCTGACTGGGTCATTACTTTGACCTTTTTATATATCCCAGGTCCCAGTGGGCGATCAGTGTAAATGTCCGCGTGCCGAAAAAATGAAGAAAAACGCTTCTCTTTGACCATTGTGTATTTCCTCAAAACTCTTGCATATATCAACACTCAAGTCTGACGAGTCGGATACACTTTCATATTTTTGAGTTTACCCAGGGTCAAATTAGTACCTCACTAGATTATATACCATGTGTCAGAATGTGATACAAGCCATCATTTCATCATTTCTCAAAAATATACTATACAGTGTTTTGATTTTCTCAAATATTTGGATCCCAGACCTTATGAATAATGCATTTGAATTTCTCTGATGATAAGATTGGGCAGATAAAGTGGCGGGTTTTTGCTGTGACTGAGTATATAATTGAGTGATCGAATGGCCAAAACATTAACTGAGACCAAGTGACGAGCAAAAATTGGTGGATGGGAAGCATTGGCATCTCTATCAGGGGCCTGGAGCAGTCCAGCTGGAGCTCAGGTGCATAGCCCATGGTAGAAATTTCCGAATCTTAATTTTTTGGAGTCAGCGTGACGGTGTAGGACATACCCAACGCGCCACTGTGACTTTGATTTGATTGTACACCAGGGACGTAAAGTTCGATTGGATCCTCTGCGCGGGAGAAGGATAATGAATCTTGAGCTTTGATCACATCTGTCCATCTACATATCTCGACTACAAAGTTGCTTTCATGAAGCATCTCAAATAACTGTTTGGGTTGACACAACTCCATTGATTTAGGCCAGCTCACTTCAACTTATATCAACATCACGAGTTAAATGTAGGGCATTAAAAACTAGGCCAAACTCAATTGATCACGAGTCGAAAAGGCCTTGCTTGCATTCTTCTGACAGGACCTAAAGTAATTCAAGTGTCGATATATTGGAAAGCATCAGATAAATAAACTAAACGACAAAGCCTTTCAATGGATCTGCGAGTCTAAAGCACAAAACAGAAAGAAGGAGTTTGAAGATCTGTGAGCACACCTCGAAAATAATCACCAAACTTATGTATAAAGGTAGTAAACATAGTTTCACAGATTTACCTCATGCATAACGTGTTTCAATTATGCACAGTCTTGTTTTTGTCAAGCAAGGTACACATGTGCCAAGGGAAAGCGCCTGTGGAGGTGTGTGACGTGAATACCTACCTTTTTGCCCCCATTTAGTGATTTTTTTTAAAATAGTCGAATTCTAACCTTTTTTGTCATTGACCTCTGAATACTGTGGAAACAGTATTTTTGAGCTTCACAAGGGAAGATTAGTTTTCATTGAGCAAATCATTCAGACCACATGAGTAAAACAGGCTAGATGTGTAGATAAAAGCAATGAAAACAAACAACAAGGGACATTCAAGTCACAGAACTAATTTATTGGTTGGGTACCCAATTTTTGAACGAGTAAAGGATCAGAAAGGATAGACTATGTAATCTAGACAAACAGATAGAGACAGTTCGATAGAAAAGCACAATAAAACTCAAAATTCAAATTTATTGATCTTTGTTGTCCTCAGCTCAAGCAGCTGTTGAATTGAGCTCATTTTCAAAAGCTGTGATAATTTTTTACCGCTGACTGGCTGTAGTAGACAATTGGTTTGAAACAATTAGGATTGAGTAAGATATGTCGTGTGGATGAGAGAAAGTTGAAATTCAGTACGAGCAAAGGTTCACTTGTCTACATCCAAATCTGTCGTGTACATGAGAGAAAGTTGAGATTCAGTACGAGCAAAGGCTCACTTGTCTGCATTCAATAGGATATCTTTTGAGCTAATGCAGCTTCAGGGAATGTGTAGTGTGGTGTGTCTATGACCCAGAAACTTCACATAATCTTAGCTGAACAAAGCCCTTCTCTGCCACCACATTCACACCCTTCTCAATGTCAAAACAAATCTCTACAGGAGTATTTCCGGGTTGTGTCTCAACCCATGGGTGCCTATACCAATCAGTTTTAGAATCTTTTCCTTATCTTTCCAGGCCTTTCTCCAACTGTGTACGTCAAAAACACATGGCAATTTGGCCAGCTGAAATTGTAATTCTGGCCTTTTACATCACAAACATCTTTCTCAAAAAGCCCAATTCCTACCTTCTTTGTCACAAACCTAGCCCTAAACTTTGACCAAAAACTGACCTTTTTTGGAAAACACCTCCATAGGCGCTTTCCAGGGTCATGCCAAGCCAGATAGATGTTATAGTATCTTGCATCTACCACTGCTTAAAGGTGTGATTTTCTTGTGTGGTCAAATGTGCACTTTGTTATTGCTCAAGGAGCACCAGAATGCAATGCAGGCAAGGATATCTGATATGCTGGTTGTGAGTTTTGGTTCCACATCACACAATCACTTGTCACTTTCAAAGTAAAAAGATTGCATGGTGATTGGCCCTGGTATGGACACACAGGAAACTCCCAAATTGAGGGTTTGAACATCACAAAATTTCAATAGCATGGCGGCAAAAGTATGTAAATCTTACAGTCAGTTTGAAATCAACTGCCAGATTGTGATCCATGTTCATTGAACCACACCAAATATTAATGCCCCCCTGGCTCATTTTGAGAAGTTAAAATATATAGACATGCTTATCAAGGTTTGCCCTCCATTTACTGAATTTGGCCCAAATAAGAGTTGGACTGTCATAGCAAGGTTTTTCTTGATCCATAGGCTTCAGGTCCCATTGATAATTCTTGGCTCACCACTAAATGTCCTTAATTTTCTTTCCTATACCATAGTTATCATACTGACCAATGAAACAAACTGGCCATTGGACCTTCCATCAGTTTATCAAACTGGGTACTAGAAAGCTATCAGCAGAGATGGATATTGGTGGAAGAAGAACATGTCTTTTCTTCCTCAGCCAAATAACCAACTACAGCTGATAAGCCTAGTTCAAACAATGCTGCAGCTACCAAGGCAAGACAATCACTGAGATCATTATTCCATCTGAGAATTAACAAGCAATTTAAACCATAAAATGAACTGTAAAACAACTCTACTAGGCTTTTAATCATCCTGAGGACTCTTGATGAACCTCAAAAGGGCTATTGTGCTCTTGATTTTTGATTTTGAGGGCCTTGTGGAGTGCAAATCTGTGGAATGAGGTTGAAATGGTTTGTTCTTTTCACAAGAATTAACAGACACAAGTGCACATTTTGGAATAATGTCTGGTTTATCATCATGTTATATGGAGTCAGTAGTTCATGGCCCGCCACAAAAGACAACTGTACCTCAGCTTGAGCCATCCAGAAAACACATTGGGCATTGGCCACTTTAGTCAAGTTGTATCCAGATTACTCAGAGACCATAAAAAGAATCCAAATTGTCTAACCCACCATGACACCCAACAATTATCATAGATGAGCAAGTTTGACCTATGCCATCTTCTTGCCTCTCACTTCTCCAACTTAAGGAAGCAGCAGAACTTCTACAGTTCAATACCACAAGTGTCAATGAATATCTAGGCATCAAGAAAAAGCCATCTTTCAGTAGGCTCAACCTAAAAATGTCCTCATGAGGTTTGATTGGCTCAACCTTCAGTGGAGTCTTGAACATTCTTCCATTTCAAGATTGAGAAAGGCAAAGCAACGATCAACTAATTTGATAGACTGAACTATGAAATCTGTTTTTTTCCTTTCAAGTCAAGCTTTTCAATAGTAGCCTTGGGCCTTGGATATAGAGCTTTCTGTTAAGCCATTTCATTTGTTTTGTTTTGCCCCACTCTTAATTACTGCACACATCTCTTCCTGACATAGTACATATTAACCTTTGGTATATCAGATCGCCGGAAGGATAACAAGTTTAAATGTAACTTTAATATGAAACTCCTCCTTCGAAGTCCTATCTTCGACAGTTTTTTAAAAAAACACTTTTTGCTTTGTGAAGGCAAGATTGAGGTTTTTGTGGTTTGAGAATTGGCACCTTTGAAGCTTTGAAGGTCCATCTTTACATCAGAAATTCACCCACCGGTTAGCTTTTGATTGAAATTTATTCACCTTTGTAAAAGATTGGATATCTTTGTCATCTCTTCAGCTTCAGGAGAGTATGTGTGGGAGGGTGTTATGAACACCTCAGTCTGGACACTATTCTTGACACGTTAATCAATGTCATTTTCTGAGGCTGTGCCTCAACCACCCCCTGAAGTATGGGAGGTGAGGTACATGCAATATGCTCAATTTCCTCGCCTTGGGCCAGGAGCTGATACACTCAATTCAATCATACGATTGAACAGAAGTCGTTGATATGTGAGATTGCTGCGATTGTGCATCTGTTCGCTTTTTCATCGCTAGGTTTATCTAAGAACTGCTTGAAGAACTGATGTAACGCAGGCCCTCATTTTTTCCATGTTATACTTAAAGCGTCTTTTTAACTTTTTGGTCTGGGTTACACCTCACACACGTCACGTCACGATGTAACCAAGTCTCGAAAGAATGTGATAGGCTTGCATGGTATCATAGGCATTTTACATACGTACACCTTGCGAGATCGAGTGGAGACACCTTAAAACAATTGATCCAACCAGGCGAAAAAAATATGTACTGCTTCCGAGTTATCAACTGTTATAGGAAGAGGATGGAAAGATGCAAGAGATCCGGGACAATTGTTCGGTTGAACTATAGACCAAAAGCGAATGATCATTCCGAAATGAATCAAACTTGAAACCCTCAGCTTGAACACAAAAGCTTGTTAAGAATCTTCCACACTGCAAGCCAGGGATGATGAATTCAGATTACATGAATGCATACCAGAGTGACCAAATTTGCGAAATGACGAGTTCAACGATATTTCCTCATGTGGTAAGTACATACCTACATACAAAAGAAGCGAACAAAGATGCGCGCCATCTGCCAAGTATGATTGTGTCGATATCGATAGGTATGTAGCGGATACGAAATTGTAGTGATGGAAGGCATGTGATTTGTATTTTTGGTGTTAATTATGAATTATTAGACTATACAACATCATTTACCTAAATTCCATTTGTACACTTGTCTTTAAGATGATTTGTTAAGTGATTGTGTAGTTCAATTCTCGATCTGGTCAAAGCCCCCCCCCCAACCAAAAAAAGACCCATGAACCCAAATTGATTGATAAATTGAATGAATGTACAGATGAAGGTAAGCTCACTTTAGAACGTCACATTCACACCATCATTTTTGTAACCTTTCTCTTAACGTTTCTTTAAGCGGTATAAACAACTAAAATCGAACTTTATATAACTATAGCTACCAGCTAAGAAATGAACCCTGATCATGATGATTTTAAACTTACCAATTTGAGTCAATTGTAAGTGTAATACTGACTAAATTATTTTAATATCATTTGCGCGTTGAACAAATACTTTTCTCAAGAATAAAACACTTTTCAACACTCTACAACAATAGACCATTACAATCGTCGTACAGTTTAAAAACTTCAATAACCCCTTAAGATCTTTTTCCATTTCCACTCAAAAAAAAGCCTCTTCTCTTCTCTCAACTTCGTTCAGTTCTTCTTTTCATCTTTTTTTTTTTGCTTTTTACATATCAAACAAAGTCTTTTTATTAAACACACCCCTTTACCCTAATTCATCTCCTTCTCTCTATTTCCTATCAACCATTTTCATCGTCACACTTACAAATTAAAAAAACCACCCCTTGACTTTTGCTAGAGTCTCTTCTACACCTTCACCCTCAATAATCCTTTATAAGCTTAAAGCTTTTTCCCCGCAACTAAAACTCATCCAACTCCCATTTGTGTTCTCAAACTTCTCGAATTCTCTTCACATCCAAATCACGTACTCTAACTCCACCTCGATCGCTTTAATATCTCTATCCGCCTTCGCTTCGTGTTACCCTTTCGCAATCCCTCTATCAAAGCATACTCAACACCATATACGAGATTCTTCTTCTCAACTCTGCTCTCCAAATCGTTCGTCCTTTTCTCTCTTCTCCAACTCAGTCTGATGATGTGTTCTGTATTCCTTATCGAACCTCTTTTGCTTCACTCGTTTTGCTCATCAGCTAGGTTCTGAATCATTACTTCTATCATGGTCAAAGACACTCACACCCATAAGGCCTTACTTGACGCCAAGGACCAGGTGAGAATTCACATGTTTTGCTCTTTTCTTTGCCTCCCTCTTCCCACGCATACGCACGACTTCATCCATCTGCTCTCCTCCAACGTGCATTGTGATTGTGCTTTCTAACCTCCGATGCTTCTGTGGCTTGTTCCCCTCGATACAGCTGCTTACAGCCTATGCCTCCGTTCACTCATCCCTTGGCCATCTGATCGGGCTCGTTCAACACTCCGATCCGCGCGTTATCGCCGAGACCTTGGGCACCGGCTCTGGTCTACCTATGCCGGCGCATGCTGCTCGCTTTGGTCACACACCCCAAGCTGGACAACAGCAGCTCTCTCAGCATTTGCCCTCACATCGTCAGTTCTCTCTTTTCGTCAATCTCTGCTTCACTCGATCTGCTGGCTCATCCGTCTTACCTTGATCCGGCCCCGCCCGCTCTTTCTCCCCAAGACCCCCACGGCCGCCAGGTCTCCCAAAATGGAACGACAGGCCCAAGCTTCACGACTGTCACTCCCTATGCGCCCCACAATCGAACTCAGTACACCAATTCTCATCTTCAAAACTCAGGTGGTTTCACAGCAGCAGTCGAATCTGAGGAAGAAGGTGATGATGACGAAGAAGACGAGCATCCAAGTGAAGAAGATCTCGGAGGACCTACCCACGCGCCTCAACATCAGTATGCACCAGCCGCTGGGCAACCTGGAGTCAAGAAGGGACGTGAAAAGAAGGTGAAGAGAGAACGTGACCCAAATGCACCCAAACGTCCTGCGTCTGCATAGTTGAGCCCCACCTCTTACTTCATCATCCCATGTGATCCGTCTTTCTCCTTTCTATGCTAACCTACCTGATACACCCAGCATCCTCTTTCAAAATGCTGTACGTCAAGAGATGCGAGCTGCGAATCCTACAGCGGATTACAAAGAACTCGCCCGTCAGATTGGCGATCGATGGAAAAGCCTGGATGAAGAGGCCAAGAAGGTATGTGACATCATCCAAAACCGATAGCAGAAGTTCTATATTGACCTTTAATTCGACTTTGGATTCTTCTCTCCCTTCAGCCATGGTCCGAGGCGGGTAAACAAGCCATGTCGTCTTGGAATATCCAAAACCGCGAATACAAAAGCTTACATCCTGAGGCTGCCGTACAAAGCACATCACCCCATACACTTTCAAATGGATCATCCGTCCCAGCTGCTGCTCCCAAACGTCCAAGACCGACCCCCTTGGACGCAGATGGTAATCCGATCAAGAAGAAGCGGGGTCGTCCTAGCAAAACTGATAAGCCGGATGAAGTCACCCCAATCCGACCACAACAACCACAGACTGTCTCTGTTGCTCCACCAAAACCTGAGCTTTGGCCTCAACGTCCTCCCCAACCAACTTGGACCATGAATGGTAGCGGTCCTCGTCCTGTTGCCCCTTCACAACCATCTCAGCCGTCTGGTCCAGTGAGTTTTTCATTTATCCCTAATTGCGCACGTTTCCTTTGAGCTAATTTCTACATGATAGACTGATGCAGCTGGCGATCATGACGATGAGGATGATGCACCCGAAGGTGACACTGATTCAGAGGGCGAGAACGGCATTCAAGCACCGACTGCTCGTCCCCCTTCCCCTCCAACCCGGCCTGCTGAAGATGAGGACGCTGAAGAAGAAGAAGAGGAGGAGGAGGAAGAAGAGGAGGAAGAAGAGGAAGACAGTGGAAGTGACAGTCACACGGGCAAGAAAATGCGACCAGATGATCCATGAAGCAGCAAATCGAAAAGATGTAGCACATTGATTGAAGATGAAAAGTAACTCTACTCGAAGGATAGGGAATTGAAAAGTTTGCCTTTGGATTGTGAAGAGGCTATATATGCCTGGTGTCTTTTGTTTTATTTCTGCTCTCTCTCTCTCTCTCTCTCTCTTACAATCAACGAAAAATATATTAGATAAATATCAAAATGGTTTTGTTTCAAGACTCGAAATCGGACTGCTGTTGTGTTTTGGTATTTAGTTTTCTTTTTTGAAGGATTTGATTTTGATATACATTACTGTGAAAAATTCAAGATGTGAGAAACAGAAATAGAAGTGTATGGGTGGGATATAGATTGAAGAGAGATGAGTAAGTTGTTTTGGCATTTCTCTTTGAAATGAGCGATGTCTGACAGGTAAAGACCGGTCAATCAAAGAAGGGCTCGACCAAGCTCTGGACACTCAAGTTCACATCTACGATTTGTGATGATAAAAGAATCTCAAATTGAAGACGGCATGAAATGATCTTGTATGAATTGGAATCAGCAAAGAAAATGAAGATGATCGGAAAGAGAGTTATTATTCATATCATGATGGAATCTTCTTCAATGCACTTTATAGCGAGATTTGCACGTCAAACTTCAGGTGAATTGGTGTGAAGTTCTTGTCAACCTTTGTGAGATTGACTGTGGATATAAATGTTCAAGTTCGAAAGCTTTGGTAAGGTTTGATTGAGTTTGATTCAAAAATCTTGTGAGGAATCAGTCTGGTAGAGAGAGAGAAAGAAATAGAGAAAAAGTAAACAGCCAATGAGGTGGTCATGTACTATTGGGCTAAGACTACTTTATAATAGGAAAAGAGGAGAGAAGAGAGTTGGATCACGAATGAGTGACAAAGAGAAGTCCTTTTAAGATTCCTGTGCTCTTGACCATACATTAGTAAGATCTTCTTCAGCTAACCAGAACGCGTCTCTCATAAAAAAAGGCCTTTAGAAGACAAAGCCATCACGTTATAGGGCCCGGCTTCTGTATGTCAAACCCCTGCTGTTCCAATGGCCATCTCCTTGTGGGGTTGATATGTAAGAGAGCTTTGGAGTTTTTTTGAGATTGAGAGTAAAATTTGTAAAATTTTCTTTTCCAAATCAAGTCTTCAGCCATTTTTGACTACAATTTCACCTGAGATTCAAGGTTGTGTTCAAGAGTCTTGTTGAATGTTTTGTAGGTTGTGAATACATAAGCAAAACTCACTACATCTTGCCTACAATACCAACTATTGGATTGATAGATACTATCTATGTACTACAAGTCAGGGTTTTCTGTGAAGGTCATTGAACTACCTAATTGATCAAATTCTTCAAAGTGAAATGATCATCTCACATCTTACTGCTTTGATCATTGATCACTCTAGAGGCTTTGGAAAAGTTCATTTTGAGTTTCACAGTGGTAAATGGGTTTTTCCTACGAGGTTTTTCTTTTTTTTTTCAAAAGAGAAATGAGATGAAATGAATTGTGATGAGGAATTCGTAAGGAATTTGTACAGTGTTGGTATACATTTTGAAAATGTGTAGTATTTTGCATAAATTGAAATGGTAAGAGATACATAGTATGTATATCATCAATGGGTTTTTTTTACTGTTTGTTTTTCTTGAGTGATTTGATATGATTGGATTTGATAACTGGAAGTGAAATCTTATGGTGACTTATTTTAGAGTCTGTTTGGGAAGCTTTGTATTGAACACTTTGGCAAAAATGCGGGAAAAGGTTTGTTTGGTTGTACAGACATATATGGTGCTTCAGATACCTGCTCAAGATTTTTGGTAAAGCAGAAGTGTAAAGAGAAGATGGTTTCTGCATCAACAGTTGAGGTGAAATTGAATAACGGTGATGTTGATGTAAAAGTTTAAGAGATATATTTAGGTATGGTAAGTCATGTGGTCATCTAGGGTCATTTCTCTCTCTCTCTCTCTCTCTCAATTGCTGTGTGTTCGATTCTCCAAGGATCAATCTGCGTGAGGAGAGTTAAGATTCGAAAATCAATCTGAAGAAGACTTCAATTGAAGCTCATAGTAATGTCACCTGACCTTGTCAAATCGATCGATCACCGAACCCACACCATCAGCTTGAGTGAAGTTCATCGATTCACAGAGGAAAGGTGACCGAATGAGATCAAAAGTGAGTTTAATGAGAACTTGATGATGAATTCAAAGTAAGTTATATGCAGGATTAGGTTCTGAAGATGAAATCGTCAAGATATGATTGAAGATATCAATAGAATCTTCATTCTACGTCAACTCTCCACCGGGGCAGCGAGGGGCAACTCTGAGCAAGTCTCACTTGACGAGTTTCCATATCCGTCGGAGGTTAACTCTGAAAAGTCTTCCTTCCGTTCCCAGCACTCAATTCTTCTTCAATTCAATGGAAAAAAAATACTGGCGAAACTTCTCAGAGCCCACTCATTAATCTCATAACGGATATCAAAATGCACATCGTTGTAACCTTATGCTTCGGTTTGCAAGTGATGGTTTATGGGTGTGCAGATGGCCAGATCAGATGAGCCATGAAATTGTAATTGAGTATGAGCTTAAGAAGATGAGTGAACTTGACTATTAAATACCGATGGTCTCACAATTTATTCCTTTCCTTCTGTCTTGTAAGAAAGATTAAATTCAGTAGCTTTCAAAAGTGGTGACTCATTTCATCAACACTTATTTCAATCATCCGAACTCATCTTAACACTTTTAAGCTGTGAATCTCATCCTACATCTGAAAACAGTGATTCAGCCACTTCATCCAGTTCGCTTCCTTTCTCTTCCTTTCTCTTCTCTTCCCTTCCAGCTCTGAGTCAAATTACCATTGATTTCACCTCGTGGCCTTTCCCTTTCATCTCATCCCAAACATACATTCACATACACCTGCGCGCATCTCAAATTACACTTTCACGCTGTCAAACCTTCATCACTTCAACTTCAAACTCAGCTTGAATGAACTAAAACACAAAACTTCTTCTCAGATTCATCAACAGGCGAATTCATCATCTCAAACAAATTTCTCCACCTTTTACTTACTACTTGAAAGGTTACAGATTCGAAACACTTTACTCTTACTCTCATCACACTTTGATTAAAAAGTAACAAACCAATCCGACCTATAACCTTTTATCTATCTTTCATAGATTTCTCTTTCTTTCAATTTAATCTTTTTTTTCCATCATTCAAGATGAGTTTGGCAGAGAAACAAACAACTAATATGACTAATGAGAAACAAAACCTCGAACTACCACCTGAAGTAGCTGAGATCAGTAAATTATCTGCTAAACTTCAAAACCCACTTACCGGTCTATCCATTGAGGAATTAGAAGCTGCTGCGATTGAGTTTTGTGAAAAGAATGCTTTACTTGATCAAGGTGAACCACCCTTTTGATTCTTCCTTATCCAATCTCTCTTCCTCTCTCTTGTTCTTTCTCTTGTGACTCTTCCTAATCAAATCTTTCTTTTTTGTAAACTCTTTTTTTTTGATTCGATCAGTTGATAATTTCAAACGTGGAGCCGTCTTGGCTGCAGACCCCAACAATTTAGAACGCATCACCCATATTACTGATGAAGAGCGTCAATTTATCGATGCTGAGACAACTCATAAATGGAGACAACCCATGATCATGTAAGTCTTTCAAACGTCTCCTCAATGTGATCACCAAAACTGATGATTTTTCTTTTTGAATTTTTTTTCCCGTCCCTTTCAAACAGGTATTATATTGCTGTAATCTCCTCAATGGCAGCTATCGTACAAGGAATGGATGAAGTAAATCATCCTCTTAGTTTTCCTTTTCTTTTTCTTTGAAGGATGTCAAAAGAAAAATTAATGTATGATTTCTTGATTATCTTTGCTACAAAAGTCTGTAGTGAATGGTGCTCAGTTATATTATTATGATGAATTTGGAATCGGTTCAGATGGGACCAATAAAACGGCTATCATTCAAGGATTAGTTAATAGTGCTCCTTATTTATGTTGTGTAAGTTCAATCTCACAAAATCAAATTCTCAACTTTGGTTTCTTTCATCTTTTTTTGCTCAAATCGGGGATTTTCTTTTTTTCGCGAATTCTCCTTTTAACATTTGATTTTCTTCATTGATTTCTTCAGGCTGTCTTTGCTTGTTGGTTAACGGATCCATTAAACCGACTGATGGGAAGACGTGGGGTGATCTTCTTGTCGTGTGCTATTGCTGGTTTAGCTTCAATTTGGGAAGCTTTTACATACTCTTGGCCACAACTCTTTGCTGCTCGATTAGTATTGGGTTTAGGTATCGGTCCTAAGGTCATTCTTCTCTTTTGTAACTTTTGTCTTTAACATTAGTTTAATGATTTCCTTTTTTAAATTTTCTTTCGGCTCTGGATCTTTAGTCCGCTACTGCTCCTATCTATACTGGTAAGGTTTTTGCCTCTTTGATCTCATCCTGATAGTTGTGTTAATCCTTTTTTTGTTATCAATAGCCGAATGTGCACCAGCATCTATTCGTGGAGCTTTAGTGATGCAATGGCAAATGGTGAGTTATTCAACATCTCTTACTGAGTCTAAAGACAATGTAAAGATTCACTAATCGATTCTCAATCTTTTCTTTTTGCAGTGGACCGTGAGTGAAAAGAGGCTCTCAGTCGTCTGACTCAGCATATTGACGAATTTTATATGACTCAATCTTTTAGGCTTTTGGGATTGCCTTGGGAGATATTGTTAGCGTGATCTTTATTGATGTGAAACCCCATATAGCTTGGAGGTAAGTAAAAGATCAAAAGCAAATGATCTCTAAGCGTAGGAACTAATGTAAAAACCAATTTGAACTTGGATCAGATTGATGTTAGGTTCAACAGTAGTTGCGCCCATCTTCGTTTGTGCTATGATTTATTATGCACCAGAATCACCACGTTGGTATATGGGTAAAGGAAGAGTATCAGAAGCTTATACATCGATGAGAAGACTTAGGTTTTGTGATTTACAAGCTAGTCGGGATTTATTTTATATTGCCAAATTACTTGAAATTGAAGATGAAACGATTCAAGGTCGTAACTTAGTGGCTGATATGTGGAAAGTTCCCAGAGTTCGTAGAGCAGGTTGGTTTCTTTCGATTTATCTATTCGATTTTTTTTTCTTTCGTTACTGATTGTGTTTTTGGTTTGGGTTCGTTTTTAAAATTTTATAGCTTATGCATCAGGTATGATGAAGATGTGATCTTACTTCCTTCTTGATCCTTTCGTACTGATCATATTTCTTTGGTCTAGGTTTGGTGATGTTTATGCAACAATTCTGTGGTGTGAACGTGAGTCTTTTCTATCTCTCTTCCCATTTGTTAATCATCGTAACTAATGAGATTGGATCAAATCAGGTGATCGCCTATTACAGTTCGTAAGTGAACTCTTTAATAATCATGCCCTTTATTATAAGTATTCAAGTTTGAAACCTTGATGAATTTCATTTCATCTAGACAAGTTTTCGTTCAAGCTGGATTCAGTGTCAAAACGGCTTTACTTACTACTATGGGTACTGGTATCACCAATTGGCTCTTTGCCATCCCAGCTCTCTATACTATTGATGTAAGTCTCTTGTTGAGAAGGATGACAACTCCAAGAAGTGATCGATGATTGAAATTCTTTTCTTTTGGTTAGACGTTCGGACGTAGGAACCTACTTTTGGTCACTTTCCCTGCTATGGCTGGTTGTCTCTTGATGACCGGGATGGCATTCTTCATTCCATTTGATGGACCTGGTGATTCTCGTCGAGCTGGAGTCGTCGCGACTGCGATTTACCTCTTCATGGTATTCTATAGTCCTGGTGCTGGGGTTCGTCTCTCTTCATACTTTACATTCATTGACTTGCTTCCGTTACTCATCCTCGGGTTTGTTTTCGTAATTCAGCCTGTACCGTTTACTTACAGGTATGTCGAACGAAAGTTGAAAATCCGGCTGAGATTTCAAACTCACATTCTGTTCTTTCCTTTCACTATTCTAGTGCTGAGGCTTTCCCGCTTTATATTCGTGATTTTGGAATGTCATATGCTACTGCAGTCACTTGGTTATTCAAGTAAGGAACCTTTTTGATCTTTGATTTCTGTCTGACTATCATACTTTGAGAAGATTGTTGATCTCTTTGGGGTTTCACTAGTTTTGTCTTGGCTATCACGTTTCCTTTACTATTGAACGCTTTCACTCCACAGGGTGCTTTCGGTTGGTATGGTCAGTAAGATCTCTCTTGTATCTTCTTTCAGAAGACTTGAATTGATGGTCTAAATTTGATTGGTTTTAGCTGGATGGTGTATCATTGGATGGGTCTTAGTCTTCTTCTTCATGTCAGTTTAGATTCTCTTTCTTTTAATATATACCTAAAGCTTCTTAAGATAGATTTTTTATCTGATCATCTGAATCTCTTTTATAGGCCTGAGACAAAAGCTTTAACACTTGAAGAATTAGATTATGGTGAGTCATCTTAATTTACAAAAACAAAATCAACTTTTGAAATTGACTAGATTTTTTTTTTTGGTGGGTTTTTCTTTTTATTTAAAAATTCAGTCTTTTCTGTTCCAACTGCAAAACATGCTTCTTATCAAATTAAGAATCTTTCTTATTGGATTAAAAAGAATATCTTACGTCAAAGAGTTGAACCTTTACCTCCACTGTACGTTTTGATTCAACTTCTTTAAAACCTTTTTCCTTTTTCTCTTTGAGATGTGATTTGATCAAAGTTGACTGATTTTTTGTTTTTTTAATTCTCTTCTTCTAGTTATCAAATGGAGAAACTTGTTGGATCTTAAAAATAATCAAGTTGAACCCAATAGAAAGATGTTGGCATTCAATCTTTTTTTGATCGGTTGATTTATTTAATAATTTTGATCTTTTCTCTAATCTGAATCCATCTTCTTTATACGGAATCATTCTGTTTATCTTCCAGTGTGTTATTAATCATATATTTTTTTCTTTGAATTATCATCTAAATATGTATTTACAAAATCAAATTCAAAATCGTATTCAAGTTTTGAATACTGTTTGTTTTCTGTTTTTTTTTGTAAAGCCATGTTTTCGGTTTTTTTTTGATCTTGGAAAGAAAAAGTTGAAATTGAGTTTCGATTTAGATATATATATATTTATCTTCAAAAGATTTGATCAAGTCAAGAACTTGAACACGATTATCAGCATTGGTTTTTTTCTTCAAGAAGCGAAACTAAAGGAGCTATTGTACATATTTAAGTATATGATCAAACACCAAAACACCCTCTTCTGGTGATAAAGAAGTGATAAAAGGAATGATTTGAGAGCTTTTAAACGATCGCCAGTGTTGACGCATGAATTTATAGACTTCCACACGTAATTCCTCATGTTCTTCAAAAACTGAAGTCTTCAGTTCAGAGATCACTTTATCCACTCCCAGATCGTTCATTATTTGTTTGAGGCATATTGCTTTAAGCTCAGGAATGATTCACACTTGAGATCATCATCATTGTCATGTCAATCAGAGATTCATCACAAAGTCTGGTCGAGTGTAGGGTGCTGAGATTTACGTACTATCAGCGAGACGGTACAGACTCCTTGCACTTGCAAGAGTTTTGAAACCGGGTACGACAGTATGAGGGGTGCAGCAAGTTTGAGCCCACTGAGGCCAAGGAGTACCACGAAATTCAGCTTCGCCAAAGAATAGACCGGGCCCGTACCAGTCTGGATCCAAAAAAAATCCTGCATTTGAGCTATGTTGTATGCATCACCAATGTTGTAACACTGGCCATCAATCGATTTTTAAATCTGAGCTTTAGTTTTATATAGACACCTTTCCGTTCAAGCTGTCATTCAGCGTAGAATCTGGTCTGTATCACCAATCGAATCTCTGAAATCCCTGCTCATGTGATGCTAAATCATTCAATTACTTTGAATCCCTTTTAATCCAAGAATTCCTAAAGAATTTTCAAAAATGTGTTAAAAAACTTGACTCGTTCTCTTCTATGTATGATCTTTATCCATCATTCAAAATTGAACCATTATCGTTTTTCAAACAAATTGGTGTTAGATAAATAAATTGGTTTAATTATGATCATTGAGAATTGATAGAATTTTAATCATAATAATTTTTTTTGATCATCATAATCATATGATCTTCATCAAGATACATAATCAGTAGTTAAATCTTTTGGAAAAAAAACAGGAGGAAGATAATACAAGATAAAGTTTTGAAAAAAAGGTGGGATTGGAATATAACATAATAAAAATCATATGAAGATAATTAAGTGATCAAATGTTATACATTGGTATGTATGTACGTTTGAATGAAGATATAAACATAGATTTGAAAAATAAAACAAGATAATTTGTTTTTAGGAAGAATTCAAAAGAGATAGATTCATAGGATCATCCTAGAACGAACTCGTCTAGGAGAATCTAACGGTAAAGATCAAGTACAGAAATCATATATCAAGAACTTCAGTTTCAATCCTTTCAAACAATCTTGGAAAAAACACTCTCAAACTTCACTCACTCATTAAACCTAAACCAGATCCAAGATTAGAATATTGTGCAGGAACACCTGTACCCATCAATCCAGGTCCGACAATCCTAGGTCTAGGTGGGATTTCCCCTCTTCGTTCAGCATAGTCTCTTCTGATATTAGCTTGACGGATTAGATGACGTGGTCTTAAATAATGAGATGAGATCCTTCTACCCATACCTAATCCACCTACACCCCACATAGGAAAACGAGTTGCAAGAGCAGATGAAAGTCCATAATGAGGCTGACCAGCAAATCCAAGACGAGTACCGATTCGAGGGATCATATGATGATATCCTAACGTATCATTAATCGGGATTCCACCCAATCGTGATGCCCAATATGATCCTCCAGCTAAACCAAGTTGAGAACGTCTCATCAAACTCATCTCTTTCCATTGGTTTTCTCTTTCGATCTCATTCAATTCTTCCCATCTCATCCTTTCTTCCCATCTATTTAATCTTTCACGTTCGGTTAATAATCGATCGGATCTTAACATCAGTTCAAATAAATAAAGATCATCTAAGATCGGTCCATGTGATGGTGGAAATCCATTGGGTGAAAGTCCATAAGATGATAAAGGTGGAACATGACCGTAACCGTAATCGTGATGGATCCCATCTACAAATGGATCCATTCCCATCATCCTTCCCATTCCTATCCCAGTACCGTATCCTAAGTCTGACCCGTAGGCCGAACCTGCTCCGTATCCTAGACCGGCTCCGTATCCCATCTCCGTGCCATATCCTAATCCGGCTCCATATCCTATACCACCCATCCCGATACCTTCCATTCCTCCAAGTCCATTATATCCCATAAAAGCATGTTGATCATAATATGGTGAATGATGAGGCAAAAGATTATGTATATGATCATAATAATCATCCACCAATGAAGGATTATATCCATGTAAATCTAAATCTAAATCATGATGATGAAGATGATCTTGAGTTAAAGGAAGATGTGATCTTAAACCTATTGGGATTGAAGAATGATCTATAACATTCATCAAAAATATCAATCAGAAAAAAAAATTAGTTCAGATTTGTAAACTTGGAAGGGGTTTTTTTTTCTGTCTGTCTGTCTTAAAGAGATGGAAGAAAAGGAAATGACGAACGGAAAGATGATGAGAGTGTGAGATGAATGATTGATGAATTTACATTAGTCTTTGATCAATGAGAAATGTAAAAGGAAGATGTGAAAGAGTAAAAGAAATGGTGAAGAAGAAGATCAAATCGAACGTACCTTCGAAATGTGAAGAAGGGTGATCAAAATGATTCATTAAACCATGAGAATGATGATAACCTAGATGATCACCGAACTCACTATGATGAGATAAGAGTGGATCTCGATGAAGATTCGGTCGATGAAATTGATTTTGTCTATGATGATGATCAAATGCATCTTCTTCTGCTAAAAGATCAAGATCACGAAACGATTCAGGATAGACATGATCTTCAAACCTATTGAGTGGATCTGTAGAAATTGAAGAAACAAAGTATGAGTGAGTCTTGTTTTCTTTTCTTTGAAGGCCTGAACAATCAAATGATGATTAAGAAAATTACCGTGATGTAATCGTTCTGCGTAATGTGTCATAGTCAGTTTAGGAGGAGATGGGGGTAAGTCAAGATAAAGGAAGAGATGAAGTTATATGATGATGATGATGATTTGATTGTATGGATGAGAAGAAATGTGAGTTTGATCAAAGGCAATCAATTGAATGGTGGTTGATCTTTTAAGGATCCTTGAAGGTTGATGTGAATTCGATCGAATGAAATGATGATCAGTTCATCAAACTTGGTCTCAATCTCTTCAACATCTCATCCCATTCAATCGATCCAATTCCATCCTCACTTCACACAACCAACACTACATCAATTCACTCAGCTTCGACAAGTGATAAATAGATAAATACAACCAAAGATGAATGAAGAAAAAAAGAAAAATCATAAGGATGAACAGGTTAAGGTTTTGTAATTGAAAACTTGCATAAAGAAGTTTGATAAGTTCATCGATCATTTTTCTGCGCATCTAAATATATACCAAAAGGTGAGAGTCTGAGTATATAGCTTTGGGTACTACAGTCATACCTCGGAAATCCGGTATGTCTGGTGGACGGCTTTTGTACCGGGTAACAGAGGTGACCGGATTCTAGAAAATAAAAAAAAAATTAAAAAAAAATGCTGAGCCAGAAATAAGGCCGTGGAAAACTCTCATGAGGCATGATGTCTTTGTATTGTCACGTCTATCGGAGAATAGACCAATCGAAGACACATTGACTTCGAACTTAAAAAGTCCCACACTCGCCTCGCAAGGCTGAAGCGAGGGTCTGGAAGCGATCGAGACTCGATCATCGAGTGAGGTTGTGTGCTTTCAATCCAATTGTCTTATTGATCACAGCCAAGATGCCTAAACAGAAGCCAATACAAACAGGATTCATGAGTAATGATCAGAAGAGACTCTTATGTGAATACTCTGAGAATAACAAAAGGATGACGCAGGGCAAGTTAGCTTGATGGGCGCAAAAAGAATTTAACTTACTGAAGCTACCTGGTCAATCTACGATATCGGATATCCTCAAACGAAAGCACGAATTCTCTGATATGAGCAAAGGCGAACTTCAATCAAAGCGTAGAAGAACGGTTCAACACCCCCAGTTAGATAAAGCAGTTGCAAACTGGGTGCTTCAATGTGAACACAACGGTGTAGAACTCCTACGCAGTCAAGCGTAGGCTGAGCCGGAGAGGGGAAGAATCACCACTTGTAAGAGCGGGTGAAACTATGAGCGCTGTTTTAGCTGCCCTCAACCTTTGAAATTTGATGAGACAACTCCAATTTCCCTCCTTTGTCCTTTTAAGGTTTCCCAAAACTTGATGAGACCTGCACAGTTGCTCCCGCAGCACTGCGCAGAGTCTGCCGCTACTATGTACAACCCTACACGAGGTTGTTACACAAAGTTATGTATAATTTTGATGTAAACACAGCTTTGACTGCTTGTGTAACACGTTACAGGTCCAAAATAATTTTTAGAACCCGGACTCGACCCGGCCTCGACTTGAATCCAGAGGCGGGCTGTTGGTCTTGATGAATTTATTTCTAACTGAATTTTGACGGCCTGACGACTACTTTTTGACCAAGCTCAGCCTTCCCTCTTTTACTCTCAACAGCGAACAACCTTACAACTTTTCTTCTATATCAAGCTTCAGTTAATACAACTTATATCACTTTAAACTAAGTAAGTACTTCTTCTTTCTCTTTTCAAACTTCCTTTGAAATTACTATCTAATGATCAATCTTTTTTTTATTATTTCCGTACTTTTTCTTTCTAGGACTAACACGACTCAATACTTAATCGATAAAAAAACTTTTCCTACACTACAACCGACTCTTCTGACTGACGGACACTCCCTTTTTCTTTTCCCTTTCCAAAGCCCCCTTTTTATATTATTTCAACCTTGCCACCCACAACTCGGCCAAGTTGTTCAATGGGATTCGATCTCTTCTTTCCGATCGGCCTCCACTCCACTCCGGGTTCTCAGCGATCAATTTGTTATGTTTATATCCCAGCCTCCACTCCTTCAATTCTTTCAATTTCAATTTGTCACACAATCCGACCGATTCAATTGGATTTTCTTCTTTCCAACTTGTTTGATTCCTTAATTTTTAGGTAAGTCAATTTATCTTTTCTTTTCGCTTTTCATCTTTCTCCACCTCATCCCATCATCCTGTACTAATGAAGATTTTATTTTATTTTGTTTTGTTTGTCCCTTTCTTAGATTTTGATGTTTACTGGATTCAATTCCACTTTTCTATTGAGTTTAAGGCCTCCACTTTCTCTCAACCTCCATTCTTGTCCGAGTGATTCAATTTTGTTTTAAGTAAGTTGATTCAGTTCTCTTAGGTAAGTTCCTTCCTCTTATCTTTTGCTTCCTCACTTTCTATTGTTCATCTTCCTCATCTGATCATTTCTGTACTAACTCATGTTTGTGTTTCTTTGTTTCTTTCTTAGGTTATGATGTTGGATAGGTTCAATCCCACGGCTTCGATCGGTTTTAACCCCTTTAACTTCTCTCCGATCACTTCTTCTCTTATTCGATCCGACCGATTCAGTTTTGTAATCTTTAGGTAAGTCAATCCCAACTTTTCTCTCTTTCTTTTAATTTAATTTAATTTGATTATTGTTCTAACTCTATTTGTTTGATTTGTTCTTATCTGATGATTGATAGATTCGATTTCGCACCAATATCAACTGTAGCACCTCCACTTTGATCTCAACCTCTGATACTATCCAAGTGATTCAACCTAGTTTATGTAAGTCGTTTCCATCCTCTTTTTTACTTCTCTATCTTTCTCTACCTCATCTAATGTTCCTGTACTAATTCAATGCTTCTCTTTCCTTTTGATAGGATCCCATGATTTCGATTTTGAGGTTTTAAATTTGACCTTTGAGTAAGTTTCTTCTTGTCTTTCTATCTATATGTTTTGCTTCTTCTCATGAATCTGATTCCATCTCTTCCTTCTCCACTTCGCTTCTAGGTTTCTGTACTCCCTTTAGGTTCGATTTTTGCACCCAATCCTTCTTATACTTTTTGATCTTGAAGACTTTATCCATTCAGTGTTTCCACTTGAAACACCAAAACCAAAGCTGTTGTTGATTGATTGCTTTGAGATCCAACCAATCCAGATCCAACTCTAGGACTTCCAGCTTCGCACCCCTCAATCTCCTCAATTTTCAAGCCATATCACCTCCATCACCTTCATCAACCCATTCTGAACAACTTCTTCTCATCCAACTCATCAGCTTGGTCTCATCATCTTGTTTCAGTTGCTTTCACTTCTTTCTTTTAGTTCATCCCCATTGATCTTGATGTTTGTCTTTAGGTAAGGTTATTCTTCTTTACTAGTCTGTTTGTTGTTCTAAAGCTATCTTAATTGTGTTCTTTGAATTCCCACATAACTTTAGATTCAGTTCGATCTCATGTAAGTCTCCTGATTGGAATTTTCAATTTTGGTTTTTTAAACTTCAAGTGAGTACCTTCTTTTTGGATTTACACTTTCTTGATCTTGGTTCAAAGCTAACAACTTCTTCTCTTCTTCCTATTTGATTCTAGATTTCAGATCAATCATATCCATCACCCTTGATCCATTCTTTATTTACTACTGTAAGTGCTTCATTTCAACTCTAATTAATTCTTTTTGTGTTAACTAAAAAAAATTGCTCTTCTTTAAATTCTGATTTTGTTTCTTTGCTGATGATGTCTCTCATTCTTATTCCTTTATTCCTTTTGCTGATTTGTCTCTGTAAACTTGATCAATAGTTTAATTATCACTTTTGTTTGTAGTTTAATGTAATTCTAAGTTGATTTGATTATCTTTGAAGTAATATTATTTCCTTTGTTAGTCCACTTTTGTTTCTTGCTTTCAAACTTGTTAGTGTATATGTTAGCTGTTAAGATTTACTTGTTTTATCAAAATAAGTTGTTGTGCTGAAACTAAATAATTGATTATGTGAATTAAAAATCAAAAATGAAAATCAGTTGTTTGTAAAAAAAAAAAAATTCCTACGAAATGAGCCTTGTGAGTAATCGAGAGCTTGACTCAAGTAAGAATGATTGAATAAAAATTTGAATAATAATAATATTTAATTATAAAGGCCTGGATTGAGATTTGATTACCACATCCTCCCCCAACTTCCAAGCTGTCCTCAGCGCTGCCGAAAAAATCTTGAAATGAAATTTGTACACTTTAAAACAATGACGAATGACCACCTCCCCCAACTTAAATGAAAAACCCCCGCTTCATCTTTTGTTTCATTTATCTCTAACTTAATATAAAATTGTCCCCGTCCTGCGTACCCAATAAAACTTCTCAACTTTCTTGTGTAACCATAACCATACCCTTTGAGATGTTTTGATAACTATTTCTTATTCCCGTAATTCCACTAATATATCTAAAAAAACTCCAAGTAACCTCTATCTAGGCCTTGACAATAATAAATTTCACACTCATTGGATTCCATTCCAATTTAAACTCGTAATAATTCGCAAGAAATAAATATACCTCCATATCTTCAAAATTTAATGTTATAACTAAACTCCAATGTTGAGTTGTCCGCCCAAATGCGCACTCCGTGTAAAATAAGATATTGAGTCTTTGACTTGTAAAATAAAATCTTCCGCAGTTGTAATCATAAATGTTGATGTAACCTATCCAATTTACCACTGATCCAGCACCCTCGACACCCCATATCTCGCCCCCGTAAAGAATGAAAATTTGAAAAGAAAGAAAAGTAAAAAAAAGAGAAGTTTGCTGTAGTAGTAACCATTTTGTGTATGTAATCTATATGTAATCATATGTAATTATATGTAATTGCTGTTATTGTTTAATGTATGATGTTCAGCCTATCCCCTAACCCCCTACTACAGACTTAAATTGTTAAAATATAATGTGATTTGCTTTAAATGAATTGAATTTGATTTGATTTGTATTGTAACACTAATATTCTAATACCGGCCAACTATCCACCATCCTCTACACTCCATTCCCGTCCCCATGATAAAAAGAAAATTAAGAAAGAGAAACATATCCATGATAATTCTGCGTAATAATGAATCTTGAGATATTGATGTAATACATTTGTAATCACGTTGTGATAAAAGTTGTGTATATGTAGTAGTAATCCATTTATATTTGTTTATTTGACTTGTTGATTTATGTTAATTTTGTAAGTTATTTGTCCCACCGCAGTCCCCCTACTACAATTGTTTAATGTAATTTGCTATCCGTACCAGCCATCCAATCCTCCATCCTCATCTGTCCCGACCCATCCCCGTAAAAGAAAAGGAAAAATAGAAGAAAGAAACATATCCAAGTTTTATTTTCACTAATTTGATTGTTAAAATGTATTTATTTGTGATTTATTTGTATTTAGCTTGATTTGATGATTTTACTGTATTTGTTATATTTTACTTTGTATGTAATTTGATTTGTTTATTTGTCTTTGATTTGTAAGTTTGATGTCTGATTGTTTTTGATTTAATGTACTATATTGTAACTATTTGTCTATCCGTTCTTGCCAACTCTCCACCATCCTCAACTACCCATATCCATCCACCAAAGAAAAGAGAAAGAAATGAGAGAAGTAATAATAATATTGATTAAGAATAATTTTGATAAAGTGAAAGGAAAGAAATTAAGTGAAATTATATAAAAGACTTTTAGCAGTAATCCATTTTGTTTGTGTTATGTAATTTGATTTTTGTTTAATTGTTGATGTATGTAACTAGTACCCTTCCCGTGCCCCCCTGCTATGATTGTTCAATAGTGTAAAGTATATAAAAGAGAAAGAAATAGAGAGAAAAAATAGAAGAAAGAAGAAAGAAGCCCCTTAACGGGGTAATTTTGATTTGTTAAAGTAGTATTCCATGTGATTAATTTTGAATTATTTGATTAGTTGAATTTGAATTAATTAATTTGTTGTGCCCACCCCGTACCCACTACTTTTGTTGTTTGATTGATTTGAATAACTATCCTTCCTGCCAACTATCCTCCACCCTCAACGTCCTATCCCACACCATTATTAAAGATAACAGAGAAAGTGATAACTAAGAAATCCACCATTATATTCCCTCATAACACTAAGTCCACCAATCCTTATAATGTACAATCCTTCACCAAAAGAAAAAAGAAACATAAGCGCAACCAAAAAAAGAAAATGAGTCATATATTCCGTGTATTTATATATTTATTTATTCTGAACTTTCCCCACTGCCCAACTCCTGCTCTTGGAAATCTTCTTGCCTTGACACTGCTGAAACTCCTCTTGGAAAGAACCTTTTGATGTGTTCCGCCGCAACTCTTCTACTTAATACTGTCCCATCCAACTCCTCTAAGATGTATGAGCCTCCCGGATACTGCTCTTTTACTCTATAAGGTCCATTCCACCTATCTTTAAACAATTTTCCCCACTGAGTCTCCAAACTTTTGTTATAAACCAATACCAAATCTCCTGCCTCCAATGATCCCCGTAACCTGTGCGCATTCTTTTCGTCCCAATATATCACCCCATCTGTCCTAGCCCTCATCATACGCTCATATGCTCTTGTTAACATTTCCTCTCTTTGCTCTAATTGTTCCACCCTAGCCATTAATAACTCTTCCCTGGTAGTAACTTTATCCCAATCCACTCCAAGAAAAGTCCCTGCCTCAGCGTCCACTGGTAGGATTGCCTTCTGATTGAAAAGAACTTCATAAGGTGAATATCCAGTTGTCCTCTTTGTTGATATCCGATCTGAGAACAACACCAAAGGCAATTTCTCCGCCCATTTCTTTCCGTCCTCTCCACACATTTTTACCAAAGTATCCTTCAATGGTTGATGTCCACGTTCCACCATTCCTTCACCTTGAGGCCAATAAGGAGTTGACTCCCCCAACTTTGATCCTGACATCCGTACTGCTTCCCTTAACTCTGCCTTGAACTCTGGTCCTCCATCTACTGTAAAACATTTTACCGCCCCATATCTCCATATCCATTCCTTCAAGATAAAGTCCGCCACCACCTTTGCCGTCAAATTTTGTAGTGCCTTAGCTTCTACCCATCCTGAAAGATCATCCCTTGCTACAATTAAATATTTGTATTTACTAGTCTTGATGTGTACTGCATCCAAGCTTACTCTTCCAAACACAGTTGTTTCTCCCGTAGCATGTCCTTTCTCCTTCTGAGTTCTTGGACTCCTCCTTTGACAAGCTTCACAAGACATAACCCATCTACGTACATCCTCCTTCATCTCTGGCCACCAAAATCTTATTAAGCATCTTCTATAAGTTTCCTCTACTCCTCTATGCCCCATCTCCTCATGTAATCTCTGTAATACAATCTCCTGTCCGTCTTTTCTTGAAACCACCAGTCTTCCACATGGTACTCCTTTCTTCTTCAATCTTCCCCGTTCCACATAAAATGTTGCCACTCTATTCTGAACCCATTGGAAGTCTTCATCAGAACAATTGTCAGGTCTCTTGAATGTCTTTAAGAATTTCTCAAGATATAGCCATAACCCTTCTTGAGTCCAGGGTTGGAAGTCTTCTGGATCTTCATCCATTGTTGAGACTGGGAAACCTTCATGAGGTGCAATATCCTTCTGCTCTTCATCAAAGTCTTCTCCTTCTGATGCTGAGTCTTCCCCAACTGGGCGTCGTGAGAGTCCATCTGGCATGCCAAAGCTCTTTCCTGGCTTATGAACAATGTCATAAGAGAATAGTTGAATAAATGCCACCCATCTGGTCATAGGCGCATTTGGTAGAGTTGGTCGATTGATCATTTCTATCAAAGACTTGGCGTCCACCTGAAGTTCGAAGTGTTGTCCCCACAACTTGCTCTGAAATTTCTTCAGGATTCTGGCAACTCCACAAAGCTCCAACTTTGGCTGAGAATATCTTGATTCCACTGGTGAGAATACCAATGATTCGTAGAATACCGGCCTTGCCTTTCCTTGCTTATCTTCCTGCATCAATACCCCTCCTGCTGCAATCTGACTTGAATCCATCGCTAATATAATCTTTCCTGCCCCTTCTCCATATTCTAATCCCTTCAACATAATGTCTTCACCAATGATTTTCTTCAAAGTATCCAACGACTCCTGACATTCCTCTGTCCAGTTCCATTCCACGTCCTTCCGAGTCAACCTTCTCATAGGTGCTGCAATCTTAGAGAAATCTTTGATAAACATTCTAACATAGATACACATTCCTAAGAACCCCAAGACCTCCGTTGTATTTGTTGGTACCGGCCAATTTTGAATCTTGTTCTTTTTCTTCTTTGATATTGTCCTCCCATCTTTACAAACTACATGTCCTACTATCTCCAATGCTGGCACACACACTGCAAACTTTTTCCCAGACACTGTAAGTCCAGCTTCCTCAATCCTAAACAGTACTCTTTCTAGTGTAATTGCATATTCCCAAATGAAACGCCTAATACCAGGATTTTCTTCCAGTACCGCATCGTCGTAAGTAGAATCAGGACCTTTGATTCCGCCGTCATCAATGAAGATACCTACGTTCTGTGGAATTTCATCTTGAAGAATCCACATCATCTGAGCTTGATACACTGCTACTGAGTTGGTAGCACCTTGAGGCAAACGAGTGAGCTGAAAGCGTCCCAAGGGTGTTTCGAAAGTTGTTAAGGGTCTTGAGAAATCCGCCAATTCCCTCTCGTCATATCCTCCCATAATATCTCCTAATCCATAGCATGCTCTTCCTGCAAAGGATTCCACGAACTCTTCTGGTGCTGGAGGCATCCCTGCATCCTTGATTGTTACTTTGTTTAAGGCTTGTAGATCATGTACTACTCGTAACTTGCCATCTTGCTTCTTGACACAAAATACCGGACTTGAGTAGCTTGAAGATGATTGTTCATATAAACCTGTCTTTAAACGTTGGCGTATCAACTCAATGTATTCTGGTTTGATGGCTGCCGGAATTGGAATTGGCTTCTTCTGCCAGGGTTCATGTTCAATTACTGGTATAGCATAAGGGAATCCATAAGAATGCTTCAATACCCCTCTTTCTTCTTCACAGTAAGCAATAGCTCCTTCTCTTAATACCACTACATGTAACAACAACTTCCATTCTTCATCACTCAACCAATCCTCTGGCCCAAAGTTACACATCTTCAGCCGTTCCAATGTTGTCTTCTTTGTTTCTACAAATTCCGGAGGATGCATTGTTAAAGGTGTCTTGTAAGGATCTCTAGACATTGGTGGCCTTTGTAAAGGTGGGTTGAGATGTTGAGGCATAGCTTCATTGACCGGCCGGACCTTCCTTGCTACTGGCTTGTATTTTGCAGCAAAACATAAGGTCTTCCCCTTCCTCCATCTTTCACATACTTCCGCTTGCTGTCTGATGTCCAACCCCTCATTCAAAGCTTGCATTGTTTTCCATTCCTCTTCTTTCAATAATCCTCCCTTGATTCCCCTTTCCAACTCTAATGTACTTCCCCCGTAATCCTCCAATTGAACACCACTACTTAAAAAATGAGACTGAGATAAAGAAGATTCAATAAAACTAAAAGATGAAAGAAATTCTGAACCATGACATGTATTATCCTCCACTATATCACCCACGTACTCTTCCTCCCTTGAACCCATAGTTGAAATATAAGAAACTTGAGGCAAAACTTGAGACTGAAACCGAAACTGAGACTGAGACTGAGACTGAGACTGAGACTGAGAACTAAAATTACTACTAATACACGACCAAGTCCCCATTTCTTCACTAGTTGGTGATGGGCATCCAAGGTTACTTGGATTTGCTATATACTGAATGCCCATTGATTCACCAACACTCTCTACAAAAAAGACTTGTCTTCTCCTGAGACTTCTTCCACATAGTCCGGAGTACCTCCCGCATCATCCTCTTGATCTTCCCGTTGCAACCTGGCTAATTGTACTTCTACCACCGTGGTCCGCTTTTCACCTAGGTCCAACTCCCGCTCCCAATCTCCTTCATCCGGTTGACAAATCGTAAACCTTGTCCATATTCCCCTTTCATCTCTTAATGTTAACCTTTCCCCCACAGATTTTCCAAATTCCATTCCTGCTCTGAAGTCCATAAGGAAGGGACGTCCTAATAAGATCGGACATTTACTTTCTTTGGCTATCCAGAAGTGAGCCAATCCTTGAACCCTAGTTCCAACTACCACCTCTATAGCTTCTCCAATTCCAACTAGCTCTGTCCTTTGACCGCCAATTCCTCTGACTCCCGATCTAATAGATACCAACCCAGTTAATCCTAATTCCTCCGCTACTGACTCTGGAAGAATGTTGATTTGGGAACCTGAATCAACCAAAGCCTTCACTCTTTTCTTCTTCCCTCCGAGCATGATGTCTAAATACCCCAATGGACAAGAGTATAAAACGTCCTCTTCCTCGTCTTCACTTTCCGAGGTAGATTCATCCTCTTCCAATCCTCCTGCAGCAGCTCTTAAGGGTTTGATAATCCTTGGGATAACCACCCTCCGCTTTGAAACTTGCTTCTTCATATGCTCCGCCAATGCTGGTGATATAGCACATAATTCTCCGACCTCTGCTTCTATCTTGGTCTTCATAATTTTATCCACCACCTTGTCCATTACTCCCTCATATCCCCGCTCCACTGGCCTTTCAAATCTTCCTTTGACAATATCCTTCTTCTCAATTCTTGGTGCTACAACCGTTGGCTTCTTCCTTCCTTTCAATTGAGCCAAGGGGATGTCCTCACTACTATCATCTTCATCCAATTCCATAACTTCATCCTCTGCTTCCTCGACTTCCTTCTGAATTGAAACCTTCTTCTTCTTGGGAGCTTCCACTGGTTCTGCCTTTCCTCTACCCCTCTTGACTTCTACGTCATACACCTTTGTACCTGCACCTGCCATAGCAGCCTTGAAACCTCTACTAGTAATTCCTGGTACTTTCCAGTCTTCTAAGACTCCGCAGCTAGCCCGTAACTCCTGAACCTGAGCATCCCCATTAGCATCCTTAGTCAAAATGCCCGTCACAACTGTCTTCTCTGGTACTACTACTGCTGGTCCAGGTGGAGCTGGAGTTGAGTTGGGAGGAGCTCCTCCTTTTGCCGCCGCAATCTTAGCCTGCTCCACTTGTAAGGAGTGGTCTGCAACTACAGTCCGGATTGGTCGACTACTGTCCCATCTGATTACTGCTCCGTTAGATAGAATATAAGTATTATTATGTTCTCTAACATATCCATCATTAATGTCCCTCTGTTTATCTGGGCATCTATTATGACTATGACCTTCCTTGCCACAGTAATAACACATTATGGGTCCATCTCGAAAGGGTCTTTCCTGAAACTCCCCACGGGGTGGCCCGTTGTTTGGTGGAGGTCCATAGGGTCCGTTTGATGGTTGATTATTACCACCGTTTTGTTGGAACTGTCCAGATGAGTTGTTCCATTGAGAGGTTGAGTTATAACCCCCTCTTCCCCCTTGGTTCCCTCCATATCCTCCTCTATTGCCACCAAACCCTCCTCTTCCTCTATTCATCCCAAAATTAGAATACTGCCCGCCGTTCTGATTGTTAGGGCCTGGGCCACTATTGTTGAAGTTCTGACCACCTCTGAAGTAATTTGAGGAGTTGAACTGTGGTGCTGGACCCCCTCTGTTCTGTGGTGGTGGTCCGAAGTTGTTTTGTTGTCCAGAGTATGAGTTGTTCTGGAAACCGCCATGGACTTGTCTGTTGGGGTTGACGGCAAAAGGTCTATTCATACCTTGTCCACTCCACGAAGCAAACTGTCGAACTAATTCACTGATGGTTGCTTCATCCACATTCTTTCCACCAATCTTCTTATTCAAGCCTTCCAACTTCTGGCCCCTTCTCTCCATATCCCTCTGCACCACTTTCTCTTTAAGTTCTTCATCCTTCTTCATCTCCACTTCTTTCTTTCCTCTTAATTCCTCAAACACCAATTCTACTTCCTCTTGCACCACTGTATAAACCGCCTTCTTGAGAACCTTCCATCCTGGCAACCTATGCCTTCCGTCCCTTGTCTTTCTCAAATCTCCATCATCCCGTAGCTTCTCCTTGATTTTCTTCTGCGTACTATCGGAGAATGCTCTATAGTAATGATTACAGATCTCATCCTCAGAATCAATGTAGTCATACTTCTTGAGGTACACTAGTATACTATCAAACTTGTGTCGAAAACCTTCAAATTCTAACTTTGAATCTATTCCGCCATTCCTTTCATACTCCAAGGTCAATTCCTTTAAGTCCTCCACCGTATACTTAGGTGCCTCCCGAATTGAAGCGTACCGATCCTTCATCTCTGTCTTCAACAATTTCCAATCCCATTCACCTTCACCCCAACCGTTAAGTTCCTTGATTTCCTCCTTTAAATCCTTTCCATTCACAAATGCACAGACTTGCTTTGCCATGTCTACACCACTAGCTCCATCGACATCCGCCGCAACCTCAAAGTCCCGCAGAAATTTCTGGACATCATCCCCACGACTAAATCTTAATTCTGAATCTTGAGGTTCAATTTTTACAACCTTCCTTTTACTTCTCTTGCTTTTCTTCTTCCTCCTACTCTCCACCTCACTATCTTCATCCGAACTTGACTCCTCCTCGCTACTACCGTCTGAACTTGAACTACTACTACTTTTACAATACTTCTTCTTGCCTTTCCCCTTACTTTTCCTCTGAACCTTCTCTTTCTCTTCTTGATGTTTGGTCTCCTTCAAAGCTTTCAACACCTTCTCCATATTTGCTGCCTGCATCCTGGCCTCTTTTAAATATTCCTCTGCATCCTGTATTGAAAGTCCCCCTCCCTTAACCATTCCTTCTACGTCTTCCATTGAAACCATTTCCTCCGTCACCATTCCTTCTACTCCTAAACCCTTTGCCGTAACACCATCATCCGATTCTTCTCCACTTTCCTCCTTCTCCCTGTAAGCCAACTTTTCCGCCATAGCTCCCCCTTGACCACCATGAATACTATCTCCACCTCTACCCCCTACTACTGCTAATGCTTTTTCTGCTGCACTTTGGCTGGAAATTGATCCCTGACCAAGGTTGTTTTGAGATGACATATTGAGATTTGAGAATTTCTGAATTTCGAATTGAGATTTTTGAGATGTACTGATGATTGATGATTGATGAATTTATTGATTTGAAACCACGAAGCGGAAGTGCACCCGCAAAGACGCAGAAGTTGTTTTGAATTGCCCCAGTGGAGTCACCAGATGTAGAACTCCTACGCAGTCAAGCGTAGGCTGAGCCGGAGAGGGGAAGAATCACCACTTGTAAGAGCGGGTGAAACTATGAGCGCTGTTTTAGCTGCCCTCAACCTTTGAAATTTGATGAGACAACTCCAATTTCCCTCCTTTGTCCTTTTAAGGTTTCCCAAAACTTGATGAGACCTGCACAGTTGCTCCCGCAGCACTGCGCAGAGTCTGCCGCTACTATGTACAACCCTACACGAGGTTGTTACACAAAGTTATGTATAATTTTGATGTAAACACAGCTTTGACTGCTTGTGTAACACGTTACAGGTCCAAAATAATTTTTAGAACCCGGACTCGACCCGGCCTCGACTTGAATCCAGAGGCGGGCTGTTGGTCTTGATGAATTTATTTCTAACTGAATTTTGACGGCCTGACGACTACTTTTTGACCAAGCTCAGCCTTCCCTCTTTTACTCTCAACAGCGAACAACCTTACAACTTTTCTTCTATATCAAGCTTCAGTTAATACAACTTATATCACTTTAAACTAAGTAAGTACTTCTTCTTTCTCTTTTCAAACTTCCTTTGAAATTACTATCTAATGATCAATCTTTTTTTTATTATTTCCGTACTTTTTCTTTCTAGGACTAACACGACTCAATACTTAATCGATAAAAAAACTTTTCCTACACTACAACCGACTCTTCTGACTGACGGACACTCCCTTTTTCTTTTCCCTTTCCAAAGCCCCCTTTTTATATTATTTCAACCTTGCCACCCACAACTCGGCCAAGTTGTTCAATGGGATTCGATCTCTTCTTTCCGATCGGCCTCCACTCCACTCCGGGTTCTCAGCGATCAATTTGTTATGTTTATATCCCAGCCTCCACTCCTTCAATTCTTTCAATTTCAATTTGTCACACAATCCGACCGATTCAATTGGATTTTCTTCTTTCCAACTTGTTTGATTCCTTAATTTTTAGGTAAGTCAATTTATCTTTTCTTTTCGCTTTTCATCTTTCTCCACCTCATCCCATCATCCTGTACTAATGAAGATTTTATTTTATTTTGTTTTGTTTGTCCCTTTCTTAGATTTTGATGTTTACTGGATTCAATTCCACTTTTCTATTGAGTTTAAGGCCTCCACTTTCTCTCAACCTCCATTCTTGTCCGAGTGATTCAATTTTGTTTTAAGTAAGTTGATTCAGTTCTCTTAGGTAAGTTCCTTCCTCTTATCTTTTGCTTCCTCACTTTCTATTGTTCATCTTCCTCATCTGATCATTTCTGTACTAACTCATGTTTGTGTTTCTTTGTTTCTTTCTTAGGTTATGATGTTGGATAGGTTCAATCCCACGGCTTCGATCGGTTTTAACCCCTTTAACTTCTCTCCGATCACTTCTTCTCTTATTCGATCCGACCGATTCAGTTTTGTAATCTTTAGGTAAGTCAATCCCAACTTTTCTCTCTTTCTTTTAATTTAATTTAATTTGATTATTGTTCTAACTCTATTTGTTTGATTTGTTCTTATCTGATGATTGATAGATTCGATTTCGCACCAATATCAACTGTAGCACCTCCACTTTGATCTCAACCTCTGATACTATCCAAGTGATTCAACCTAGTTTATGTAAGTCGTTTCCATCCTCTTTTTTACTTCTCTATCTTTCTCTACCTCATCTAATGTTCCTGTACTAATTCAATGCTTCTCTTTCCTTTTGATAGGATCCCATGATTTCGATTTTGAGGTTTTAAATTTGACCTTTGAGTAAGTTTCTTCTTGTCTTTCTATCTATATGTTTTGCTTCTTCTCATGAATCTGATTCCATCTCTTCCTTCTCCACTTCGCTTCTAGGTTTCTGTACTCCCTTTAGGTTCGATTTTTGCACCCAATCCTTCTTATACTTTTTGATCTTGAAGACTTTATCCATTCAGTGTTTCCACTTGAAACACCAAAACCAAAGCTGTTGTTGATTGATTGCTTTGAGATCCAACCAATCCAGATCCAACTCTAGGACTTCCAGCTTCGCACCCCTCAATCTCCTCAATTTTCAAGCCATATCACCTCCATCACCTTCATCAACCCATTCTGAACAACTTCTTCTCATCCAACTCATCAGCTTGGTCTCATCATCTTGTTTCAGTTGCTTTCACTTCTTTCTTTTAGTTCATCCCCATTGATCTTGATGTTTGTCTTTAGGTAAGGTTATTCTTCTTTACTAGTCTGTTTGTTGTTCTAAAGCTATCTTAATTGTGTTCTTTGAATTCCCACATAACTTTAGATTCAGTTCGATCTCATGTAAGTCTCCTGATTGGAATTTTCAATTTTGGTTTTTTAAACTTCAAGTGAGTACCTTCTTTTTGGATTTACACTTTCTTGATCTTGGTTCAAAGCTAACAACTTCTTCTCTTCTTCCTATTTGATTCTAGATTTCAGATCAATCATATCCATCACCCTTGATCCATTCTTTATTTACTACTGTAAGTGCTTCATTTCAACTCTAATTAATTCTTTTTGTGTTAACTAAAAAAAATTGCTCTTCTTTAAATTCTGATTTTGTTTCTTTGCTGATGATGTCTCTCATTCTTATTCCTTTATTCCTTTTGCTGATTTGTCTCTGTAAACTTGATCAATAGTTTAATTATCACTTTTGTTTGTAGTTTAATGTAATTCTAAGTTGATTTGATTATCTTTGAAGTAATATTATTTCCTTTGTTAGTCCACTTTTGTTTCTTGCTTTCAAACTTGTTAGTGTATATGTTAGCTGTTAAGATTTACTTGTTTTATCAAAATAAGTTGTTGTGCTGAAACTAAATAATTGATTATGTGAATTAAAAATCAAAAATGAAAATCAGTTGTTTGTAAAAAAAAAAAAATTCCTACGAAATGAGCCTTGTGAGTAATCGAGAGCTTGACTCAAGTAAGAATGATTGAATAAAAATTTGAATAATAATAATATTTAATTATAAAGGCCTGGATTGAGATTTGATTACCACATCCTCCCCCAACTTCCAAGCTGTCCTCAGCGCTGCCGAAAAAATCTTGAAATGAAATTTGTACACTTTAAAACAATGACGAATGACCACCTCCCCCAACTTAAATGAAAAACCCCCGCTTCATCTTTTGTTTCATTTATCTCTAACTTAATATAAAATTGTCCCCGTCCTGCGTACCCAATAAAACTTCTCAACTTTCTTGTGTAACCATAACCATACCCTTTGAGATGTTTTGATAACTATTTCTTATTCCCGTAATTCCACTAATATATCTAAAAAAACTCCAAGTAACCTCTATCTAGGCCTTGACAATAATAAATTTCACACTCATTGGATTCCATTCCAATTTAAACTCGTAATAATTCGCAAGAAATAAATATACCTCCATATCTTCAAAATTTAATGTTATAACTAAACTCCAATGTTGAGTTGTCCGCCCAAATGCGCACTCCGTGTAAAATAAGATATTGAGTCTTTGACTTGTAAAATAAAATCTTCCGCAGTTGTAATCATAAATGTTGATGTAACCTATCCAATTTACCACTGATCCAGCACCCTCGACACCCCATATCTCGCCCCCGTAAAGAATGAAAATTTGAAAAGAAAGAAAAGTAAAAAAAAGAGAAGTTTGCTGTAGTAGTAACCATTTTGTGTATGTAATCTATATGTAATCATATGTAATTATATGTAATTGCTGTTATTGTTTAATGTATGATGTTCAGCCTATCCCCTAACCCCCTACTACAGACTTAAATTGTTAAAATATAATGTGATTTGCTTTAAATGAATTGAATTTGATTTGATTTGTATTGTAACACTAATATTCTAATACCGGCCAACTATCCACCATCCTCTACACTCCATTCCCGTCCCCATGATAAAAAGAAAATTAAGAAAGAGAAACATATCCATGATAATTCTGCGTAATAATGAATCTTGAGATATTGATGTAATACATTTGTAATCACGTTGTGATAAAAGTTGTGTATATGTAGTAGTAATCCATTTATATTTGTTTATTTGACTTGTTGATTTATGTTAATTTTGTAAGTTATTTGTCCCACCGCAGTCCCCCTACTACAATTGTTTAATGTAATTTGCTATCCGTACCAGCCATCCAATCCTCCATCCTCATCTGTCCCGACCCATCCCCGTAAAAGAAAAGGAAAAATAGAAGAAAGAAACATATCCAAGTTTTATTTTCACTAATTTGATTGTTAAAATGTATTTATTTGTGATTTATTTGTATTTAGCTTGATTTGATGATTTTACTGTATTTGTTATATTTTACTTTGTATGTAATTTGATTTGTTTATTTGTCTTTGATTTGTAAGTTTGATGTCTGATTGTTTTTGATTTAATGTACTATATTGTAACTATTTGTCTATCCGTTCTTGCCAACTCTCCACCATCCTCAACTACCCATATCCATCCACCAAAGAAAAGAGAAAGAAATGAGAGAAGTAATAATAATATTGATTAAGAATAATTTTGATAAAGTGAAAGGAAAGAAATTAAGTGAAATTATATAAAAGACTTTTAGCAGTAATCCATTTTGTTTGTGTTATGTAATTTGATTTTTGTTTAATTGTTGATGTATGTAACTAGTACCCTTCCCGTGCCCCCCTGCTATGATTGTTCAATAGTGTAAAGTATATAAAAGAGAAAGAAATAGAGAGAAAAAATAGAAGAAAGAAGAAAGAAGCCCCTTAACGGGGTAATTTTGATTTGTTAAAGTAGTATTCCATGTGATTAATTTTGAATTATTTGATTAGTTGAATTTGAATTAATTAATTTGTTGTGCCCACCCCGTACCCACTACTTTTGTTGTTTGATTGATTTGAATAACTATCCTTCCTGCCAACTATCCTCCACCCTCAACGTCCTATCCCACACCATTATTAAAGATAACAGAGAAAGTGATAACTAAGAAATCCACCATTATATTCCCTCATAACACTAAGTCCACCAATCCTTATAATGTACAATCCTTCACCAAAAGAAAAAAGAAACATAAGCGCAACCAAAAAAAGAAAATGAGTCATATATTCCGTGTATTTATATATTTATTTATTCTGAACTTTCCCCACTGCCCAACTCCTGCTCTTGGAAATCTTCTTGCCTTGACACTGCTGAAACTCCTCTTGGAAAGAACCTTTTGATGTGTTCCGCCGCAACTCTTCTACTTAATACTGTCCCATCCAACTCCTCTAAGATGTATGAGCCTCCCGGATACTGCTCTTTTACTCTATAAGGTCCATTCCACCTATCTTTAAACAATTTTCCCCACTGAGTCTCCAAACTTTTGTTATAAACCAATACCAAATCTCCTGCCTCCAATGATCCCCGTAACCTGTGCGCATTCTTTTCGTCCCAATATATCACCCCATCTGTCCTAGCCCTCATCATACGCTCATATGCTCTTGTTAACATTTCCTCTCTTTGCTCTAATTGTTCCACCCTAGCCATTAATAACTCTTCCCTGGTAGTAACTTTATCCCAATCCACTCCAAGAAAAGTCCCTGCCTCAGCGTCCACTGGTAGGATTGCCTTCTGATTGAAAAGAACTTCATAAGGTGAATATCCAGTTGTCCTCTTTGTTGATATCCGATCTGAGAACAACACCAAAGGCAATTTCTCCGCCCATTTCTTTCCGTCCTCTCCACACATTTTTACCAAAGTATCCTTCAATGGTTGATGTCCACGTTCCACCATTCCTTCACCTTGAGGCCAATAAGGAGTTGACTCCCCCAACTTTGATCCTGACATCCGTACTGCTTCCCTTAACTCTGCCTTGAACTCTGGTCCTCCATCTACTGTAAAACATTTTACCGCCCCATATCTCCATATCCATTCCTTCAAGATAAAGTCCGCCACCACCTTTGCCGTCAAATTTTGTAGTGCCTTAGCTTCTACCCATCCTGAAAGATCATCCCTTGCTACAATTAAATATTTGTATTTACTAGTCTTGATGTGTACTGCATCCAAGCTTACTCTTCCAAACACAGTTGTTTCTCCCGTAGCATGTCCTTTCTCCTTCTGAGTTCTTGGACTCCTCCTTTGACAAGCTTCACAAGACATAACCCATCTACGTACATCCTCCTTCATCTCTGGCCACCAAAATCTTATTAAGCATCTTCTATAAGTTTCCTCTACTCCTCTATGCCCCATCTCCTCATGTAATCTCTGTAATACAATCTCCTGTCCGTCTTTTCTTGAAACCACCAGTCTTCCACATGGTACTCCTTTCTTCTTCAATCTTCCCCGTTCCACATAAAATGTTGCCACTCTATTCTGAACCCATTGGAAGTCTTCATCAGAACAATTGTCAGGTCTCTTGAATGTCTTTAAGAATTTCTCAAGATATAGCCATAACCCTTCTTGAGTCCAGGGTTGGAAGTCTTCTGGATCTTCATCCATTGTTGAGACTGGGAAACCTTCATGAGGTGCAATATCCTTCTGCTCTTCATCAAAGTCTTCTCCTTCTGATGCTGAGTCTTCCCCAACTGGGCGTCGTGAGAGTCCATCTGGCATGCCAAAGCTCTTTCCTGGCTTATGAACAATGTCATAAGAGAATAGTTGAATAAATGCCACCCATCTGGTCATAGGCGCATTTGGTAGAGTTGGTCGATTGATCATTTCTATCAAAGACTTGGCGTCCACCTGAAGTTCGAAGTGTTGTCCCCACAACTTGCTCTGAAATTTCTTCAGGATTCTGGCAACTCCACAAAGCTCCAACTTTGGCTGAGAATATCTTGATTCCACTGGTGAGAATACCAATGATTCGTAGAATACCGGCCTTGCCTTTCCTTGCTTATCTTCCTGCATCAATACCCCTCCTGCTGCAATCTGACTTGAATCCATCGCTAATATAATCTTTCCTGCCCCTTCTCCATATTCTAATCCCTTCAACATAATGTCTTCACCAATGATTTTCTTCAAAGTATCCAACGACTCCTGACATTCCTCTGTCCAGTTCCATTCCACGTCCTTCCGAGTCAACCTTCTCATAGGTGCTGCAATCTTAGAGAAATCTTTGATAAACATTCTAACATAGATACACATTCCTAAGAACCCCAAGACCTCCGTTGTATTTGTTGGTACCGGCCAATTTTGAATCTTGTTCTTTTTCTTCTTTGATATTGTCCTCCCATCTTTACAAACTACATGTCCTACTATCTCCAATGCTGGCACACACACTGCAAACTTTTTCCCAGACACTGTAAGTCCAGCTTCCTCAATCCTAAACAGTACTCTTTCTAGTGTAATTGCATATTCCCAAATGAAACGCCTAATACCAGGATTTTCTTCCAGTACCGCATCGTCGTAAGTAGAATCAGGACCTTTGATTCCGCCGTCATCAATGAAGATACCTACGTTCTGTGGAATTTCATCTTGAAGAATCCACATCATCTGAGCTTGATACACTGCTACTGAGTTGGTAGCACCTTGAGGCAAACGAGTGAGCTGAAAGCGTCCCAAGGGTGTTTCGAAAGTTGTTAAGGGTCTTGAGAAATCCGCCAATTCCCTCTCGTCATATCCTCCCATAATATCTCCTAATCCATAGCATGCTCTTCCTGCAAAGGATTCCACGAACTCTTCTGGTGCTGGAGGCATCCCTGCATCCTTGATTGTTACTTTGTTTAAGGCTTGTAGATCATGTACTACTCGTAACTTGCCATCTTGCTTCTTGACACAAAATACCGGACTTGAGTAGCTTGAAGATGATTGTTCATATAAACCTGTCTTTAAACGTTGGCGTATCAACTCAATGTATTCTGGTTTGATGGCTGCCGGAATTGGAATTGGCTTCTTCTGCCAGGGTTCATGTTCAATTACTGGTATAGCATAAGGGAATCCATAAGAATGCTTCAATACCCCTCTTTCTTCTTCACAGTAAGCAATAGCTCCTTCTCTTAATACCACTACATGTAACAACAACTTCCATTCTTCATCACTCAACCAATCCTCTGGCCCAAAGTTACACATCTTCAGCCGTTCCAATGTTGTCTTCTTTGTTTCTACAAATTCCGGAGGATGCATTGTTAAAGGTGTCTTGTAAGGATCTCTAGACATTGGTGGCCTTTGTAAAGGTGGGTTGAGATGTTGAGGCATAGCTTCATTGACCGGCCGGACCTTCCTTGCTACTGGCTTGTATTTTGCAGCAAAACATAAGGTCTTCCCCTTCCTCCATCTTTCACATACTTCCGCTTGCTGTCTGATGTCCAACCCCTCATTCAAAGCTTGCATTGTTTTCCATTCCTCTTCTTTCAATAATCCTCCCTTGATTCCCCTTTCCAACTCTAATGTACTTCCCCCGTAATCCTCCAATTGAACACCACTACTTAAAAAATGAGACTGAGATAAAGAAGATTCAATAAAACTAAAAGATGAAAGAAATTCTGAACCATGACATGTATTATCCTCCACTATATCACCCACGTACTCTTCCTCCCTTGAACCCATAGTTGAAATATAAGAAACTTGAGGCAAAACTTGAGACTGAAACCGAAACTGAGACTGAGACTGAGACTGAGACTGAGACTGAGAACTAAAATTACTACTAATACACGACCAAGTCCCCATTTCTTCACTAGTTGGTGATGGGCATCCAAGGTTACTTGGATTTGCTATATACTGAATGCCCATTGATTCACCAACACTCTCTACAAAAAAGACTTGTCTTCTCCTGAGACTTCTTCCACATAGTCCGGAGTACCTCCCGCATCATCCTCTTGATCTTCCCGTTGCAACCTGGCTAATTGTACTTCTACCACCGTGGTCCGCTTTTCACCTAGGTCCAACTCCCGCTCCCAATCTCCTTCATCCGGTTGACAAATCGTAAACCTTGTCCATATTCCCCTTTCATCTCTTAATGTTAACCTTTCCCCCACAGATTTTCCAAATTCCATTCCTGCTCTGAAGTCCATAAGGAAGGGACGTCCTAATAAGATCGGACATTTACTTTCTTTGGCTATCCAGAAGTGAGCCAATCCTTGAACCCTAGTTCCAACTACCACCTCTATAGCTTCTCCAATTCCAACTAGCTCTGTCCTTTGACCGCCAATTCCTCTGACTCCCGATCTAATAGATACCAACCCAGTTAATCCTAATTCCTCCGCTACTGACTCTGGAAGAATGTTGATTTGGGAACCTGAATCAACCAAAGCCTTCACTCTTTTCTTCTTCCCTCCGAGCATGATGTCTAAATACCCCAATGGACAAGAGTATAAAACGTCCTCTTCCTCGTCTTCACTTTCCGAGGTAGATTCATCCTCTTCCAATCCTCCTGCAGCAGCTCTTAAGGGTTTGATAATCCTTGGGATAACCACCCTCCGCTTTGAAACTTGCTTCTTCATATGCTCCGCCAATGCTGGTGATATAGCACATAATTCTCCGACCTCTGCTTCTATCTTGGTCTTCATAATTTTATCCACCACCTTGTCCATTACTCCCTCATATCCCCGCTCCACTGGCCTTTCAAATCTTCCTTTGACAATATCCTTCTTCTCAATTCTTGGTGCTACAACCGTTGGCTTCTTCCTTCCTTTCAATTGAGCCAAGGGGATGTCCTCACTACTATCATCTTCATCCAATTCCATAACTTCATCCTCTGCTTCCTCGACTTCCTTCTGAATTGAAACCTTCTTCTTCTTGGGAGCTTCCACTGGTTCTGCCTTTCCTCTACCCCTCTTGACTTCTACGTCATACACCTTTGTACCTGCACCTGCCATAGCAGCCTTGAAACCTCTACTAGTAATTCCTGGTACTTTCCAGTCTTCTAAGACTCCGCAGCTAGCCCGTAACTCCTGAACCTGAGCATCCCCATTAGCATCCTTAGTCAAAATGCCCGTCACAACTGTCTTCTCTGGTACTACTACTGCTGGTCCAGGTGGAGCTGGAGTTGAGTTGGGAGGAGCTCCTCCTTTTGCCGCCGCAATCTTAGCCTGCTCCACTTGTAAGGAGTGGTCTGCAACTACAGTCCGGATTGGTCGACTACTGTCCCATCTGATTACTGCTCCGTTAGATAGAATATAAGTATTATTATGTTCTCTAACATATCCATCATTAATGTCCCTCTGTTTATCTGGGCATCTATTATGACTATGACCTTCCTTGCCACAGTAATAACACATTATGGGTCCATCTCGAAAGGGTCTTTCCTGAAACTCCCCACGGGGTGGCCCGTTGTTTGGTGGAGGTCCATAGGGTCCGTTTGATGGTTGATTATTACCACCGTTTTGTTGGAACTGTCCAGATGAGTTGTTCCATTGAGAGGTTGAGTTATAACCCCCTCTTCCCCCTTGGTTCCCTCCATATCCTCCTCTATTGCCACCAAACCCTCCTCTTCCTCTATTCATCCCAAAATTAGAATACTGCCCGCCGTTCTGATTGTTAGGGCCTGGGCCACTATTGTTGAAGTTCTGACCACCTCTGAAGTAATTTGAGGAGTTGAACTGTGGTGCTGGACCCCCTCTGTTCTGTGGTGGTGGTCCGAAGTTGTTTTGTTGTCCAGAGTATGAGTTGTTCTGGAAACCGCCATGGACTTGTCTGTTGGGGTTGACGGCAAAAGGTCTATTCATACCTTGTCCACTCCACGAAGCAAACTGTCGAACTAATTCACTGATGGTTGCTTCATCCACATTCTTTCCACCAATCTTCTTATTCAAGCCTTCCAACTTCTGGCCCCTTCTCTCCATATCCCTCTGCACCACTTTCTCTTTAAGTTCTTCATCCTTCTTCATCTCCACTTCTTTCTTTCCTCTTAATTCCTCAAACACCAATTCTACTTCCTCTTGCACCACTGTATAAACCGCCTTCTTGAGAACCTTCCATCCTGGCAACCTATGCCTTCCGTCCCTTGTCTTTCTCAAATCTCCATCATCCCGTAGCTTCTCCTTGATTTTCTTCTGCGTACTATCGGAGAATGCTCTATAGTAATGATTACAGATCTCATCCTCAGAATCAATGTAGTCATACTTCTTGAGGTACACTAGTATACTATCAAACTTGTGTCGAAAACCTTCAAATTCTAACTTTGAATCTATTCCGCCATTCCTTTCATACTCCAAGGTCAATTCCTTTAAGTCCTCCACCGTATACTTAGGTGCCTCCCGAATTGAAGCGTACCGATCCTTCATCTCTGTCTTCAACAATTTCCAATCCCATTCACCTTCACCCCAACCGTTAAGTTCCTTGATTTCCTCCTTTAAATCCTTTCCATTCACAAATGCACAGACTTGCTTTGCCATGTCTACACCACTAGCTCCATCGACATCCGCCGCAACCTCAAAGTCCCGCAGAAATTTCTGGACATCATCCCCACGACTAAATCTTAATTCTGAATCTTGAGGTTCAATTTTTACAACCTTCCTTTTACTTCTCTTGCTTTTCTTCTTCCTCCTACTCTCCACCTCACTATCTTCATCCGAACTTGACTCCTCCTCGCTACTACCGTCTGAACTTGAACTACTACTACTTTTACAATACTTCTTCTTGCCTTTCCCCTTACTTTTCCTCTGAACCTTCTCTTTCTCTTCTTGATGTTTGGTCTCCTTCAAAGCTTTCAACACCTTCTCCATATTTGCTGCCTGCATCCTGGCCTCTTTTAAATATTCCTCTGCATCCTGTATTGAAAGTCCCCCTCCCTTAACCATTCCTTCTACGTCTTCCATTGAAACCATTTCCTCCGTCACCATTCCTTCTACTCCTAAACCCTTTGCCGTAACACCATCATCCGATTCTTCTCCACTTTCCTCCTTCTCCCTGTAAGCCAACTTTTCCGCCATAGCTCCCCCTTGACCACCATGAATACTATCTCCACCTCTACCCCCTACTACTGCTAATGCTTTTTCTGCTGCACTTTGGCTGGAAATTGATCCCTGACCAAGGTTGTTTTGAGATGACATATTGAGATTTGAGAATTTCTGAATTTCGAATTGAGATTTTTGAGATGTACTGATGATTGATGATTGATGAATTTATTGATTTGAAACCACGAAGCGGAAGTGCACCCGCAAAGACGCAGAAGTTGTTTTGAATTGCCCCAGTGGAGTCACCAGATGTAGAACTCCTACGCAGTCAAGCGTAGGCTGAGCCGGAGAGGGGAAGAATCACCACTTGTAAGAGCGGGTGAAACTATGAGCGCTGTTTTAGCTGCCCTCAACCTTTGAAATTTGATGAGACAACTCCAATTTCCCTCCTTTGTCCTTTTAAGGTTTCCCAAAACTTGATGAGACCTGCACAGTTGCTCCCGCAGCACTGCGCAGAGTCTGCCGCTACTATGTACAACCCTACACGAGGTTGTTACACAAAGTTATGTATAATTTTGATGTAAACACAGCTTTGACTGCTTGTGTAACACGTTACAGGTCCAAAATAATTTTTAGAACCCGGACTCGACCCGGCCTCGACTTGAATCCAGAGGCGGGCTGTTGGTCTTGATGAATTTATTTCTAACTGAATTTTGACGGCCTGACGACTACTTTTTGACCAAGCTCAGCCTTCCCTCTTTTACTCTCAACAGCGAACAACCTTACAACTTTTCTTCTATATCAAGCTTCAGTTAATACAACTTATATCACTTTAAACTAAGTAAGTACTTCTTCTTTCTCTTTTCAAACTTCCTTTGAAATTACTATCTAATGATCAATCTTTTTTTTATTATTTCCGTACTTTTTCTTTCTAGGACTAACACGACTCAATACTTAATCGATAAAAAAACTTTCCTACACTACAACCGACTCTTCTGACTGACGGACACTCCCTTTTTCTTTTCCCTTTCCAAAGCCCCCTTTTTATATTATTTCAACCTTGCCACCCACAACTCGGCCAAGTTGTTCAATGGGATTCGATCTCTTCTTTCCGATCGGCCTCCACTCCACTCCGGGTTCTCAGCGATCAATTTGTTATGTTTATATCCCAGCCTCCACTCCTTCAATTCTTTCAATTTCAATTTGTCACACAATCCGACCGATTCAATTGGATTTTCTTCTTTCCAACTTGTTTGATTCCTTAATTTTTAGGTAAGTCAATTTATCTTTTCTTTTCGCTTTTCATCTTTCTCCACCTCATCCCATCATCCTGTACTAATGAAGATTTTATTTTATTTTGTTTTGTTTGTCCCTTTCTTAGATTTTGATGTTTACTGGATTCAATTCCACTTTTCTATTGAGTTTAAGGCCTCCACTTTCTCTCAACCTCCATTCTTGTCCGAGTGATTCAATTTTGTTTTAAGTAAGTTGATTCAGTTCTCTTAGGTAAGTTCCTTCCTCTTATCTTTTGCTTCCTCACTTTCTATTGTTCATCTTCCTCATCTGATCATTTCTGTACTAACTCATGTTTGTGTTTCTTTGTTTCTTTCTTAGGTTATGATGTTGGATAGGTTCAATCCCACGGCTTCGATCGGTTTTAACCCCTTTAACTTCTCTCCGATCACTTCTTCTCTTATTCGATCCGACCGATTCAGTTTTGTAATCTTTAGGTAAGTCAATCCCAACTTTTCTCTCTTTCTTTTAATTTAATTTAATTTGATTATTGTTCTAACTCTATTTGTTTGATTTGTTCTTATCTGATGATTGATAGATTCGATTTCGCACCAATATCAACTGTAGCACCTCCACTTTGATCTCAACCTCTGATACTATCCAAGTGATTCAACCTAGTTTATGTAAGTCGTTTCCATCCTCTTTTTTACTTCTCTATCTTTCTCTACCTCATCTAATGTTCCTGTACTAATTCAATGCTTCTCTTTCCTTTTGATAGGATCCCATGATTTCGATTTTGAGGTTTTAAATTTGACCTTTGAGTAAGTTTCTTCTTGTCTTTCTATCTATATGTTTTGCTTCTTCTCATGAATCTGATTCCATCTCTTCCTTCTCCACTTCGCTTCTAGGTTTCTGTACTCCCTTTAGGTTCGATTTTTGCACCCAATCCTTCTTATACTTTTTGATCTTGAAGACTTTATCCATTCAGTGTTTCCACTTGAAACACCAAAACCAAAGCTGTTGTTGATTGATTGCTTTGAGATCCAACCAATCCAGATCCAACTCTAGGACTTCCAGCTTCGCACCCCTCAATCTCCTCAATTTTCAAGCCATATCACCTCCATCACCTTCATCAACCCATTCTGAACAACTTCTTCTCATCCAACTCATCAGCTTGGTCTCATCATCTTGTTTCAGTTGCTTTCACTTCTTTCTTTTAGTTCATCCCCATTGATCTTGATGTTTGTCTTTAGGTAAGGTTATTCTTCTTTACTAGTC